>JAVGWX010000003.1:30795278-31105278 GCA_036924085.1 Ariolimax columbianus
GAGCTGCCAAGACCCTTTTACACCTCCACGCGGTGATCCTGGAGAACAGGCTGCAGCAGGGCAGACTGGCTGAGGAGAAGGGATCGAAGAAGGAATGCTAACCCGGTACTAAAAAAATGATTGCTGAAGTCGGATATGTTGGACCGAAAGGTGCAAATATCGCAGTCAAGATGTAAACTATGACACAACGCATTCCGTTCTCTGGACTACATTCTGCTACTTAAGTCCTTTCAGGGTTTGGTAGCGGGAGATTGAGAACGAACGAAGCCAAGATAAGCCAAGCCAAAATGCAGCGTAAATCACAGCATTAGACGCCCAGCCACACCAGACAATGTTCAGTTAAGGTGGCACTGCTTTCCCCATTGAAAAACCACTTGTGTCCTACGACGGGTACACCAAGCGGGTAAGAGCCGCAATATGCTCTAGCCACGGGAAGGAAACCACGGTAGACAAACCAACCTACTACCGGGGGATATAAATGCTATGGGAGACAACACTAAATAGAACACTGAACCCGACCTGCTGAATACGTAGTGTCATCTACGGCGCAGGAACCGGGAAAAATCAGGGCACACACGCATCAACAGGATATGGTCATGCGACAGTCTACCCAATCGTCATGGTGTCGCTCCTACAAGTTGCAACCGGGGAGGAGCGGTACCGGGCCCCCAGCCTCGAGGAGACCCACCCAAGCAACCGGTGCCTCTGCTAACCTAGTGGTCATGGGGAGGCAGAGTAGTGCAACTGATCAACAAACAAGGAATCTAAAAGTGGTACAATGGAATGCAGAGGGCGTGAGAAACAAGAAACCCGAACTGCAAGAATTCCTCAAGGAAAACGTCATAGACATCATTTGTATCCAGGAAACACACCTAAAAGAAACTCAAAAATGTTCCATCAGAGGATATGAATGTTTACACCAAGATAGTGAAAAAAGAGCCAAATGAGAAATTGTAACACCATTCAAAAACTCTATACCAGCAGTAGAAACAAATAGATCTGGACCACATGAACTCGAGTACATCACAGTTAAGATAATCCTACCCAATAGAGACTCAAAAATAAACAGCCACAGCTCTGGCAATACACACAGTCAACATTGAAGCGTCGAGACATCTCATAGTGGGAGATTTTAACAGTCACTGCCCCAAGCTGGGGTTATGAAACAATGGACCAGAGAGGCGAGGAGGTAGAAGACTGGATTATAGAAAATAAACTCATCCTAATAAATAGGCCAGACGATAGGCATACATATTACTGTAGAATATGGAAAATGAGTACTCTGGACCTTGCGATGTCAACAGCCAACTGGGTGGGAGCGACCATGTCACAATAACTTCAGAAATATGTAACATGGGACAAATAGAGATAACAGATAAGCACCCTAAGTGGAATTTCAAAACAGCAAACTGGACTCTATTTAGATAAAATGTAAATAAACTCTGTCCAAAAATATCCCATGCCAAAAATGTAAACAATAATGTCGCCATCATGATGGACGCTTTCATTCAGGCAGCAAAGAAATCAATTCCACATGGAAAACAGAAAAACTATAAACCCTATTGGAGCGATAAACTAGGGAAAATCCACAAAGAACTAAGCGAGGCAAGAGATACCATGGAAAAATATCCTTCACCAGAAAACATAGGAAACAGCAAAATTAAAAACACATTCATAGAGCAAAAGAAGGATCAGATCCAAAGAAGTTGGCATGAAACGACTGAAAGCCTCAACATGGACAGGGATACAAGTAAACTCTGGAACCTGACAAGAGCTTTAATTGAAAAAAACCAGAGGGAGCCATGGGAAGACAGTCATAAAAGAAAATTAGAAATATCGTACAGGGAAAAATGGCAGCAAACAACCTGGCTGACTATTTTCAGAGAGGAGAGCACCACAACACAGACACGAGAACGCAAACTAGAAGTTAAAAAGGAGATAAACGATAACCTGAAGACGCAGAATGCGGATCCCTGCATGAAGACATCATTAAAAATGGAAGAGTTAAACACTGCTATTCAGAAATTGAAAAACAAGAAAGCTCCAGGAAAAGATGGCATCACAAATGAAATGATTAAAAACTTAGATCAATGGGCAAGAAGAAAACTCCTGAAAATCTTCAACCAATCATGGAGCACGGGTAAGATCCCAGACCAGTGGCGGGAAGCTATCATTATTCCCATCAGAAAAGCAAAAAAAGGACAGGACAAGCAAGGAAAGCTATAGGCTAATAAGTCTGCTCAGCGGTGTTGGAAAAGTTATGTAAAAAAATGGTAAACGCAAGACTAATAAAACATCTAAAAAAAACCCATCTCCTACTCAACTCACAGTCAGTCTGTAGGAAAAACCGCAACACAGAAGACCAACTAGTGTACCTAACCCAAGAAATAGAAAATGCATTCCAGGGTAAGGAAAAAGTACTTGCAGTCTTTGTGGATATGGCTAAAGCTTTTGACAAGGTATGGAGAGAAGGACTCCTCCTAAAACTATTAAACAACAAAATAGAAGGGAGAATGTACAGCTGGATACAAAACTTCCTCCGATACAGAACAGCAAGAGTCAAATTAGATGGATCACTGAGCCATAGAATAACTCTCCAACAAGGCGTACCCCAGGGAGGAGTCCTCTCTCCTTTATCCTGTTCATAAACGACATAGCGGGAAAACTCACAAAGAAAGTATCCAGTGCCCTACACGGTAACGACTTCGCAATGGGGAGTGCTGCAGCTAAAAACAGAATGCAGACAGCACTGGACACTGTTGAAAAGTTGGTTACAGATTGGGGATTGCAGATTAACATCTCAATGACAGTTACAACGTGATTCACACTGTCCAACACCAAGAAAGAAGTAAAACTTATTCAAAATAGCAAAAAATATACCCCTATGTATCTCGAAGTTAAAACACATACAGGAGATAGGAGAAAAAGCAACCAGAAAGCTATCCCTCATGAAGAAGCTGGCAGGAACAAGCTGGGGCGCAATTAGCAACATCCTCAAAAATGTATACACTGGCAGAGTCAAGCCAGAACTTGAATATGGCATGACAGCCTGGACCACAGCATCAAAAACAAACACGGAACGCCTAAATAAAATTCAAAACTCGGGCGTAAGGATAATAACAGGAGGAATGAAGACTACACCAATCCAAAAAATGGAAACGTATACAAATATAATACCCCTAAGAACTAGACGAGAGAAAAGTGCTGACACATAGTGAAAAGATGCTACGCATGCCTGATCATCCCATACATATCAAACTGAAACACCCAGTTTAAAATTGGCTAAAGAGAACCCGCTTCATCCATATATCAAACCCACTACACCAAAAATATGGAGAACTAATTCCCAACCAACCTGCAGAAATAGAAATGCTTGTCAACTATGAAGAGCCAAGCTGCAACATAAACAACATCAAAATAAGTACAGAGATCCCAGGAATAAGAAGAAAAGACCAATAGTGCCCACGAACTGAAAACTTTAGCACAAGCAATGATTGAGGAGAAATATAATACCAAGGAATGGACACATGTGTACACAGATGGTTCAGCAGAGGGGGCAGGCCGAAACGGGGGAGGAGGCGTATTCATAAGACACAAAAGTGGAAATATAACAGAAGAGGCCCTCCCAACAGGAAAGTTGTCCACACACCTTAGAGCAGAATCGATGGCCCTCCTGCAAGCACTGAGAATACTTCAAACAGAAAGGCAACCACCAACAAAAATAACTGTATTCCCAGACTGCCGAGTACTATTAGAGGCAATACAAAAAAGCAAACACATAAGGAACCACTGTTATCAGAGATCAGAGCAGAACTAGGAAAACTCCAGAGATCCTCAACAATAGCGCTCCAGTGGCTACCTTCCCATTGCGGAATCACCGGAAACGAGAGAGCTGATGCTCTGGCAAAAGATGGCAGCAAAAGGGCACAATTTAATCATATAAGAACATCATAAGAAATCAGTATATACACCAATGAAGAGAAGACAGAACATAAGCAGTACACCAGACCCAATTCATCAACTCAAAAGCAATCAACAAACTACCTTATTTCGTCTGAGAACTGGACACTGCAGACTACTAGCACATCTATATCGACTAAAGATCTCACACACCAATGTATGTTCATGTGTAATTGGAGGCCAGAATCCTGAACACGTTCTACAGGAATACCCAATCTATAGGGACATGAGATACCAGACTTGGCCAGAGGGTGCGGAACTGAGACAAAAGCTGTGGGTCAGACGCTCCGACCTGGTGAAGACTACAGACTTCATCATGGTGACTGGCCTGCAGATATAGCATGACCAAAAGATCATGAACGCAAAGAAGAAAAAGAGAAAGATATGAAGACAAACTGAGAGAGAGAAATAGACAGATACGAAGAAATTGAAAACCTGCACCGAACTAACCATGGTGCTTAAAGCAAAAATGGTAGCACAGTCCTTGACAGATAGAGAAAGAGATAGATATAAAGATGTGAAGACAAACAGACAGAGAGAGAGAGAGAGCGAGAGAATGGGAGAGAATGAGAGAGAGAGAGAGAGTAATAGAACATATATAAGTAATATATAAAGAAAGGAAATATTCAAGAATAAATTGTCAAGCATTTCCATCTCTATTTGAGAAATTGCACTTGCTCATTCAATCATTGTACAAGAAATAAAAGACAAAAACAACACATATAAACATACACACATACACATACACACAAAACAACATCGAAAAGGTAGAACATCTCACAAACGTGTGTCTCCATAGAATAGAAGGATTCAAATGGTATAACAAGATGACTAACGTGGAATTGTTGGAAACCACTAGGCAGATATCAGCGGTATATGTCGTGAGAAAAAGGCGCACGGTTGGATTGGACACACATTAAGGAAGCCAATTGATAGCGTTACAAGATAGTCTCCGTTTTGGAATCCACAAGACAGGAGAAGTAGAGCTAGACTAAAACACATGGAGAAATAAGCTACAAACGACCAACAATAATTAGGGAAGGCGTGGTCGGAGCTGGGTGGCTCAGGATAGAGTCACAGGACGTGTATTTACTGAAGACCTATCCTCCACAGGGAGCTCACATATTTTGATGATCATCATCATCGTTATAAGTAAAGCTAATTTTGATACAGAAAACATACAGAAAACATACAGAAAACATACAGAAAACATACAGAAAACATACAGAAAATGAAACATAATGGCTGACCACAAGATCAAGCATCAATCACCACACACACACACATACACACATACACACACACACACACACACATATATGGTGTTATAGACTATTTGCAATACATCCACATTTTGGTAGTGACATTCCAATAACTTCAGTTGACTTCCGAAAAATAGATGAAAATAATCGATTGTCAATAAACACGTTGTTTTCTGTTTTTCTTATACGGCGATGTCTGGCTTCTTCTCTTATACGGCGATGTCTGGCTTCTTTTCTTATACGGCGATGTCTGGCTTCTTCTCTTATACGGCGATGTCTGGCTTCTTCTCTTATACGGCGATGTCTGGCTTCTTCTCTTATACGGCGATGTCTGGCTTCTTTTCTTATACGGCGATGTCTGGCTTCTTCTCTTATACGGCGATGTCTGGCTTCTTTTCTTATACGGCGATGTCTGGCTTCTTCTCTTATACGGCGATGTCTGGCTTCTTCTCTTATACGGCGATGACTGGCTTCTTCTCTTATACAGCGATGTCTGGCTTCTTTAATTCTAATAAAGAAGACATTAATTTGATATTTTCTGCCAACGTTTTTAATTGAGTGATATGTAACTTCTGACTGCCAATACAAAACTGTTTTTTGGTCACTATATTCATTTTTTCACTTCGTGTATATAATACTTTCTACAGTTCTATCAAGAGTCAGTTATCAGAATTTTTCTCTCGTAATAACTTTGCATATGTACTGTTTGGGATTTTCTCCAAAACTTGCCTCTCAAAGATTGGTTCATAAAGTTTCATACCGGCGCTTAACCCAATAGTGACAGCAGCGTAGTACTGTAGAGCCGACAAGACAAAACGTTCCACTGGAGTAGCAGTCATCTTGGCTACACGTCTTCGCATCAAGTAGGTACCACCGATACATCCTATCAGAGCAGGAATGGCATACTTGTATAAACCCTCTATGGCTATCTCACTTAGAATTTCTGACTCGCGTATTTTTTCTGATTTTTGTGTTGGTTTCTGCATGTCTGACTACAAACACAAAGTGACGATCAAGTATCTCACTGTTTGGTAAGCTCTTCCACCATTAAAAACAGGAGCTAAGAGTACCAGTGGACACAAATGTAGCAAGTTACTGTCCCTAAAGAGTATCCGTTCTGAAAATCTGATCCGCTCAAGCTCTTTACTTGTCTAGAACAACACTTAGATATTTATTGTGAGTTTTAATTGATCAAGCTACGAGGAATTATTTCGACGGAAGGTGTGGTGCGTGATCAATTTATGCGGTCTACGTAACAAGCATAACGTTTGTTTTATGGTGGTGTTCAGTGGCGCTTAGAGTTCTCACCCAGCATCCAGCTAGATGTGCTGCTAGACGGAAGCAGCTAGAACTGAAAGGATTGACAAAAACAAGAGCAAAGAGTGATCTTCGGAAGATATTTGAAAGGGCTTTGGGAAACAACCTCAAATGATAATGAAATGTATTGTAATATGTTTATATGCGTTTCAAGAGACGAAAATGGATGCCTTTGAAATGTTGGTATTGGAGAAAGAAGAACAGGACGCATCTCGTGTTTTAAAAAAAAACCAATAAATAACGAAGTCATGTAGAAATTAGGGGTGGACAGAGAATTGTTGAAATAAATCAGTCAGACATTTAGAATATAATGGGCAAATCAAATTGATCAAAATTCATAACACCTGCTGTTATACATGAAATCTTACCAAAGGTTGGGTGTTAACTCCAGAGGCAGGTAAGATAGAACAGCAAATGAGGTTACGACAAAATCAGAGTCCCCAGCCAGATGGGGGAGGTAGAGCACATTCTACCACAGAACATGTTCTGAAGACAGAGGTACCAGGCCAGGTGGTGGAGCACACTCTAGCACAGAACAGGTGCTGAAGACAGAGGTACCAGGCCAGGTGGTGGAGCACACTCTAGCACAGAACAGGTGCTGAAGACATAGGTACCAGGCCAGAAGGTGGAGCACACTCCACCACAGAACAGGTGCTGAAGACAGAGGTACCAGGCCAGGTGGTGGAGCACACTCTTAACACAGAACAGGTGCTGAAGACAGAGGTACCAGACAAGGTGGCACACTATACCACAGAACAGGTGCTGAAGACAGAGGTACCAAACCAGGTGGTGGAGCACACTCTAGCACAGAACAGGTGCTGAAGACAGAGGTACCAGACAAGGTGGCACACTATACCACAGAACAGGTGCTGAAGACAGAGGTACCAGGCCAGGTGGTGGAGCACACTCTAGCACAGAACAGGTGCTGAAGACATAGGTACCAGGCCAGGAGGTGGAGCACACTCTAGCACAGAACAGGTGCTGAAGACAGAGGTACCAGGCCAGGTTGGGCACACTAGCAACCATGTGATCATGCAACCCGCCCAACCCCCTTTTGTTTGGCAAAAGCCCAGGAGCAGTGCCGAGTTCTTCTTCTTCTTCTTCCTCGTTCGTCGTCAGACTTCAACTTCAATGACTTTAACGTCGACTGAAGGCTCTGTACACTTCCGTACAGCTTCTCGTGGAAGGACACTGGCTGTTGCCAAATGCCACTTCTTCAGCAGTGGTTTCCTTAGTTGTCCGTGCCCTGGCTCCATGGCACGGAGGTAGGGGAACCACCAGTAGCATTTGGTGGACTCCTTCGAGGCGGGGTGGTGGGGGGGGGGGGGGTCCGGCACTCTTCCCACCTGGCGGGACTCCTTGGGTCGAGCACCATCTCGTTGAGTCGTTTTGGTGTCCGTCATCATTAAACGCACTGTGTTATGCGCCGTAGCCCAGTTCATCCGACTTCAGCATGCATTTGTTCGGGACCGCCTCCCTAGCCCTTGGCTGTCCCCAGCCTGCCTGCAGGGCAGCAGTTGTTTACCGGGTTCTGCGCCTCGACAGAACCCACCTTCAAATATCCACATAAAGCTGTTTGGAAGTCCTGAAGAACTCTCCACTACGGCGCCCTTTATCCTGAGAACGGGACTTCATGGCGAAGGAGAAGAAGAAAAAGAAAACACCTGTGCTGAAAACAGTTCTACAATTTGTTGAAGTTGATATGACTAGAAATTGCTACAGGCTGAGATAGTGACAAAACATCAGTCATCGATGTGCAGGTGACGGAGGGGCAGGTCGATCTTCGACAAAATCGGTCATGCGCTGATCAGATAATCACTTTACGAGCTAGAGTTGAGCACTCAGTGTGGAATTAAACTCGCCCCTTTATATAGGTTTTGTGGACTATGAGAAGGCGCTTGACAGCCTAGATCGTGAGTCACTTTGAAGGCTGCCCAGTCACCATAGGGGTGACTCTTAAGTTGACGGACATTATCAGGAAGTCTTACTGGGACATGACTTATATGGCCCTACACTGTCTACACCCTTCAGGATACTGACTGAGGTGAGACAAGGATACACGGTCAACTGTCTGGGCCCTTCAGGATACGGACTGAGGTGAGACAAGCATACACGGTCAACTATCTGCGCCCTTCAGGATATTGACTGGGGTGAAACACGGATACACGGTCAACTATCTGCGCCCTTCATGATACTGACTGGGGTGAGACAATGTTACCCGGTCAACTATCTGCTCCCTTCATGATACTGACTGGACTGAGACAAGGATACATGGTCAACTATCTGCGCCCTTCAGGATACTGACTGGGGTGAGACAAGGATACATGGTCAACTATCTGCGCCCTTCAGGATACTGCCTGGGCTGAGACAAGGATGCATGGTCAACTATCTGCGCCCTTCAGGATACTGACTGGGCTGAGACAAGGATACATGGTCAACTATCTGCGCCCTTCAGGATACTGACTGGGGTGAGACAAGGATGCCTATTATCACCTATTATTTTCTTGTTGACGATTGACTGATTTATAAAGACAACAACATCCAATAACAATTATGGAATTCGTTGGCATCTGATGGCTCAGCTCGAGGACCTCGCCTTTGTCGATGATTTGGCCCTCCTTCTCGTAGATGGGTCCACTTCAACTTCTTCTTTCATTGCGTTCAGGATCTTTTGGTCATGCTATATCTGCAGGCCAGTCGCCATGATGAAGTCTGTAGTCTTCACCAGGTCGGAGCGGCTGCCCCACAGCTTTTGGTCATGCTATATCTGCAGGCCGGTCGCCATGATGAAGTCTGTAGTCTTCACCAGGTCGGAGCGGCTGCCCCACATCTTTTGGTCATGCTATATCTGCAAGCCAGTCGCCATGATGAAGTCTGTAGTCTTCACCAGGTCGGAGCGGCTGCCCCACAGCTTTTGGTTATGCTATATCTGCAGGCCAGTCGCCATGATGAAGTCTGTAGTCTTCACCAGGTCGAGGCTGGGGGCCCAGCAACGCTCCTCCCCGGTTGTAACTTGTAGGAGCGACACCAAGACGATAGGGTAGACTGTCACATGACCATAACCTGTTGGTGTGTGTGTGCCCTGATTTTTCCCGGTTCCTGCGCCGAAGCTGACACACTCCGTCTTCGGTAGGTCAGGTTGAGTTTTCTGTTTTGGGTTGTCTCCCAAAGCCTTTCCATCTCCCGATGGTACCTGCAAGGCAGTAGGTTGGTTTGTCTACCGTGGTTTCCTTCCCGTGGCTAGAGCATATAGCGGCTCTTACCCCTTGGTGTACCAGTCATAGGACACATGGGGTATTTCAGTGGGGAAAGCAGTGCCACCTGTTGTCCCACACCATCATGATGGAACACACCGCCGGTTGGTCCACGACTACTTATTCGCCCAGTTATTATACCTGGCTTATATCGCAGCTGACGCTCCATATCTGGAGGTCGTTCCACTATCTGCCACCTGTGGACGTGCCTGGTTGGGGTCGGTCGCCCCACTATCCGCCACCTGTGGACGCGCCTGGTTGGAATCGGTCGCCCCACTATCCGCCACCTGTGGGCGTGCCTGGTTGGAATCGGTCGCCCCACTATCCGCCACCTGTGGGCGTGCCTGGTTGGAATCGGTCGCCCCACTATCCGCCTCCTGTGGGCGTGCCTGGTTGGGGTCGGTCGCCCCACTATCCACCACCTGTTGACGTGCCTGGTTGGTGTCAGTCGCCCCACTATCCACCACCTGTGGACGTGCCTGGTTGGGGTCAGTCGCCCCACTATCCGCCACCTGTGGACGCGCCTGGTTGGGGTCAGTCGCCCCACTATCCACCACCTGTGGACGCGCCTGGTTGGGGCCGGCCGCCCCTGTTCTCCAGGACACTTGCAATATAAGCTGAATAAACTGAACAAACTTTCATGGAGAGTGGGACTCGACATTCATAGCCAAAAAATGAACAATGTTAGGACGCACTCAAATAACAGTGATCGGCTGATGTTGAACAACACTCTGATACAGGATGTCGAGCTCTTCGTGTTACAAGTAGCATCATATACAAACTGAGAGGAGGGAACGCATCAAGACATAAACGTGCAAATCCAACAGGCGAGGAACCCTTCCATTGTATTACAGAACCATGGCCAGCTTTTTTAATACAGCTGGCCATGTACAGAACCAATGCAGTTCTAAGGATATTGCATCCACCACTAAAATGTGAATTTTCCCGCAGAAATACGATCTATGTTACTGCATGAGGCCAAAGCGTGGCTTACGACGACAGTTGGTTCCAGAAAAGCACAGTCTTTCATGAATAAGTGTTTGTACTGGTCAGACTGTGTTAGTATGGCAGGGTTTGTACTGGTCAGACTGCGTTAATATGGCAGGGTTTGTACTAGTCAGACTATACTAGTATGGCAGGGTTTGTACTGGTCAGACTGCGCTAGAGTGTCAGGGTTTGTACTGTTCAGACTGCTCTAGTATGGCAGGGTTTGTACTGTTCAGACTGCTCTAGTATGGCAGGGTTTGTACTGGTCAGACTGCTCTAGTATGGCAGGGTTTGTACTGTTCAGACTGCTCTAGTATGGCAGGGTTTGTACTGGTCAGACTGCTCTAGTATGGCAGGGTTTGTACTGGTCAGACTGCTCTAGTATGGCAGGGTTTGTACTGTTCAGATTGCTCTAGTATGGCAGGGTTTGTACTGGTCATACTGCTCTTGTATGGCAGGGTTTGTACTGGCCAGACAGCGTTAGTATGCCAGGATTACTAATGTGGAGATTCTGGGACGAATAGGTTAATCACTAGTGTGCCAGGAAGAGGTGGACGCCCCAAACATCGTTACCCGTCAGGCCGATTTCTGGACCCAACAGGCGGAAGGAGTAAAAGTGGCCCGGATCCACTTGGACGCGAGTCCATGCACATGGGGGGGGGGGGGGGGGGGGAAGGCTGGTCAGAAGTGGGACCACTGGTGGAAAAAAGAAAGGATTGGCGGTTTTGTTGTTGAAGGCCCTTACTTAGCTGGGGGTAAAAAGAACAATCATATAAACAATACTGGAAGAAAATGATGATGGCAAACGACGCGATAAACAAAACTATTATAAGATCAACATTTGGACTAAGGAAAGTCTCTCAAGGTGTACAAAAGGGTACCAAAGTGTACCAAAGGGTACCAAAGTGTACCAAAGGGTACCAAAGTGTACCAAAAGGGTACCAAAGTGTACGAAAGTGTACTAAAGGTTACCAAAGTGTACTAAAGGGTACCAAAGTGTACGAAAGTGTACCAAAGTGCACTAAAGGTTACCAAAGTGTACTAAAGGGTACCAAAGGGCACCAAAGTGTACCAAAGTGTACCAACAATGAAAGAGACACATATAAGTGTAGAGTCATTGCAGCCGGTATTCAACTGAGAAATAACACTGGGGGTGGAACAGAACATTTCAAGACGGAAGTGCCATTCTCACCACATTATTTCTAAGTGAATAGAACAACCAGAAGGTTGTGAATGGAACAACCAGTTAGGCAGGGAGGAACACAAATACTGACCCTCTGAGAACGCTCGATGGGAGAAACAACTTCTGACGCTCAGATTAGCAATGTTGCGTCCTCTTAGCTCAGCCTCCTTTCATTATTAGCAGACAGATGCACTAACAAGATGCTCGAAGACAGCCTGAACTTCTTTTCTTCTCTTGTGCTACTGCCCTTGCTACACGACGTTACCGAGAGGCGGGAAGCGTAGATTTCTTGTTCTGGCCAAGTGGGAGGCGTATGATGTCGTTAGGTGTAACTTCCTGAGAGTGTCAGAGACACGCTCGATCCACCGACGTAGTGGTCTGCCTCTTGCTCGAGGACCGGAAACCTTCATATGATATGCTCTTGTTGCAGGCTGGTCATAATGCATTCTGACTAAATTATCAAACCACTAGATTTGTTGAGGGTCAATGTAGACACTGACTAGTGACTAGGTTTGTCTCCCACTGTCTGTCTCAGCGTGGCGTTGTGGATTCGGTCACGGATGGTCGTATCTGCTGCACTTCTCCCACAGCGCATCTCACAGCCTCTGGATCTTACTCTTATCGGTTGCTAGTAAGGACCAAGGTTAACATCGGTAATACAATGTAGAAATTAATAGTGTATTTATCAGCCTACTCCTAGTTAAAAGAAGCACTCTAGGGTGTTCCAAAATCTGTGCAACTTGATAGTGGACACTGTTCGCCTTCTGAATACTATGTGCAATCTCTCTGTCCACTCTGCCATCATCAGTGAACATACTACCTAGTTGTTTAAACTCCCGTACCTGCTCGATACTATGTCACTGATGTGGGAACTTCTCTGCACTTGTTAACGTGAAATCAACATGGCCTCTGTCTTGTCTGTGTTGATCTTCATGTCATATTCGTTACAAGCGAAATCGAGACAGTCCAGGTGGTGTTGTGGGTCTTCTCTCCATTTTGATAAAAGTTGACCTGATCATCAGCAAACAACAGTTCATTGAGGGACTCTTCATGTGGGTTAGCCAACTGTGTAATTCTATCCTTGTAAATTATGAGCAAAAGTGGGGAAAGAACACACCCGTCTGACACACAATTCAGCACTGAAACCAATGTGTCATTCCTACATTCGTTTGTACTGCACCTTCACTGTTTACGTACAAGGCACGAATGCCATCCAATAGTTGACCCACCACACCATTACACCCCCCCCCCCCCCCCCCAGCCTACATCGGTTTACCCGGTCAAATGTCTTTTCTTCTGATCAATGAAGGCCACGTGGAGTTTCTTATTATAGTTTATGTGTTTTTTTTTTCAATTGAACTGTCTAAGCGTAAATATATGATCCGTACATCACCTACTTTTCCAGAATCCTGAATGTGAAATACTGAGCCGCGGCTCTACAATAGCTCCAACCCGTTGCTCAAGGACCCGTACAAAAATGATTCCAACATTTTTCTCTGGCAGCCCGGGTGTAGGCATTAAATTCTCTCACGTGGACATATAAAAGGCAAGCTCATAGCAGGCTGCTGTCGGGGAGGAAGTGAAAGACTTTATTATGCTATAGCTCGGCTTAATTAATCAGCCCGACGGTGTGTGCAACACCATGCATGGAATACATAGAAATGGAGAGAATAAAATGGTTCAGACACCTGACATGAATGCCACCAACATTACTAGCTGCTCGTATTTACAATACCAGACACCAGGGTTGCAGAGAAAGAGGCAGACCACGTAAAACATGGATAGATTGTGTCAGTGAGACACTGAAGAAACACTGAATGAAATAACTTCAGCCGCAACGATGGCACACGACAGAAAACTACACCTCCCCACGACGTCTAACGACACAAGTGGATAGAAGAAGATGATGATGATGAGCTTCGGCTTTTAATGGGTTCGGGTCGCTAGTTTCCTTCTTAACTGTATTTCTTCCCATTACATTAAGCCGGGTACCAATTTACTGTAGGTTCGACTGGAGAGTGTGAACAACGGGAGCCGTAGTATTGCAACGGGAGCCGCGTAGCGCAGTGGTTAGCGCCCTGGCTTCGCATCTGAGTGGTCCTGGATTCATTCCCCAGCTGAGGCGGTAATGTTTTTTGCAATGGCTCCCGGGTCGACCCAGCCTTAAATGGGTACCGGTTCAGTCCGGGAAGTAAAAGCGGCGAGGGAGAGGAGATGGCTACCGCCCTCATATAGCCGAGCCTTTGAAATGTGAGATCGCTAACATCTCACACCCCTAACGGCAGTAATGCTATGGGATACTTTACTTTACTTCACTAGTATTGCAACAAAAAAGTGCTCTCCCCTTTCTAATGTGAAGACTATAGCAGAAGTGCCGTGCGCTAACTTGACCAACAAACAATAACAGAGCGACATAAGAGGCGTGCAGCAAAGATATTATAGAAACACAATCAGTTACTTCTCGCCTTATCTTGACTCTTTGTGAAGCATAGGGTGACCACTACAGCCAGTCCACTTTCAGGAAGCCTGTATCCTAATGTCTCAATACGTTGATATCATTATGTCGTAGTTCTTGGAGTATTTCGTTTACATTGGCAGCAGCCTCGTGCACAAAGGGGGATAAAAAGTATACTTTCAATTAATATTGTTAAGGAAACTTTTAACAAAGAGCACGGGCATGACGGTTTGAAGATAAACAGGAATGGGTGCACAATATTTCATAAAAACCTGTGTTTGCTTTTCATAGGGATAGAAAGAAAGATTGACAGACAGGCTGGCAGACAGACAGTCAGACAGGCAGCAGACAGACAGACAGAATGGCAGACGGACAGACAAACAAACAGACAGGCACATCTAGATATACAGATAGAAGATATATTGAGAAACAGACAGAGAAATAGAGAGAGTGTGTGATAGATTGAAATAGAGAAACAGAGGGAGTTAAAGTTATATATATATTATATATACATATATGCAGTGAAAAGAAAAGAGGAAGAGAAGGAAAGAGACGGAGAGGGACAAAGGAAGAGAGGAAGAGAAGGAGAGAAGGGAGGGAGAAAATGGGCGATGGAGTGAGCTAGAGAGGGAGAGAGAGCGAATATATCATCGCACCAGTTGTTGTCAGTAGTCCATCGACAGGATGTATATAGTTGGGGAATAAAAGCTGCAAACTCCTGCAGTAGCGACGCCCTGCACATGCTTTTTTAAAAAATATGACCTCAGATAGAAGAAAACGTATGTCTGACCCAGGTATTGAAATCATACCGCGTGGTCATAAAACCGACACCCAAACGGTTCACCCAGCCATTCTTTAGTGTCCGTAGAAAAACTGAACCAAGGACTAACACTTGTTTATTATTGCTCTTCTTGTTCTTGTTGATCTTCGTCTTCTTCTTCTCTTTCTTCTTCTTCGTTTTATCCTTTTAAGCGTTCAATATGTTGTGCCAGATTTCACAGCTAGCCTGCGATATCTGCACTTTCATATCTGGTACATTCTCTTTCTGTAAATTATCCACAAACTATCCGCAACAGTCCATTTGCCTGACAGAAACTGAGTCGAGTGTTTACGTCACTAGGCATGCCCCATGATGGCTAACTCTCCGTCCCTTTACCTGACAGGAACTGAGTCGAGGCCACTAGGCATCCCCCCATGATGGCTAACTCTCCGTCCCTTTGCTTGACAGGAACTGAGTCGAGTGTTAACGTCACTAGGCATGCCCCATGATGGCTAACTCTCCGTCCCTTTGCCTGACAGGAACTGAGTCGAGTGTTAACGTCACTAGGCATGCCCCATGATGGCTAACTCTCCGTCCCTTTACCTGACAGGAACTGAGTCGAGGCCACTAGGCATCCCCCCATGATGGCTAACTCTCCGTCCCTTTGCTTGACAGGAACTGAGTCGAGTGTTAACGTCACTAGGCATGCCCCATGATGGCTAACTCTCCGTCCCTTTGCCTGACAGGAACTGAGTCGAGTGTTAACGTCACTAGGCATGCCCCAGTGATGGCTAACTCTCCGTCCCTTCACCTGACAGGAACTGAGTCGAGGCCACTAGGCATCCCCCATGATGGCTAACTCTCCGTCCCTTTGCCTGACAGGAACTGAGTCGAGTGTTAACGTCACTAGGCATGCCCCAGTGATGGCTAACTCTCCGTCCCTTTACCTGACAGGAACTGAGTCGAGGCCACTAGGCATCCCCCATGATGGCTAACTCTCCGTCCCTTTGCCTGACAGGAACTGAGTCGAGTGTTAACGTCACTATGCATGCCCCAGTGATGGCTAACTCTCCGTCCCTTTACCTGACAGGAACTGAGTCGAGTGCTAGCGGCACTAGTTCTTGAAGATGTTGAAAACAAACTGACAATCGTCCTTTTTGCCGTTGCCGTATATAACCATAGAAATCACTAACCAAACCCCAGCTTCACCCAGTTTTCACCTTCAGGAATAAGCAACAAGAAAACTAGTTAGATGGCAATGGCAAGCGCTGGAACACAGTACGGCTCCCAAACATGGTTGTAGAGTTGGATCGCACGCTGTCCGACGCGAAACACTGACAGGAAATAAAACGGAAGATTCATGCAAAGAATAATATTCATGCGAAAGCTGACTGACACATCAAGGGGAGCACACTCAAATGGCCTACGAACATCAGCATTCGCTCTCTGTTTCACCGTAGCTGAGTATGCCGCGCCAGTTTGGATCCACTCTACACACGCCTAACTGATTACAGCAATAAATGAGAATAAAATAGTGCCTAAATCCTACTCCTACTGAAAAAAATATACCTCATAATCGGCGTAGATGACGTGTCGCATCATGAATTGAAAGAGAGAAACAGGCAAATGACTTAAGGCCCCTTATGCTTGTGCACAATGTGCAGTACACAAGACTGAAACTAGATGACGTTTCTTACAGCCAACACAGCCTCTGCAGACTAGCGCGGGAGATGGTACATCGAACAATTGAATGGACTAACGATGATTTCCTGGATCGAGCTGTGGGAGGATCCTGCGCCTGGACACCACTTGCCTTTAGGCAACATACCGGAAAGTCACTAAATAGAATGTGAACTGATGTACCACGATACAGGAAGAACTCATGGATGAGTGTAGCTAACATGTGTCACGAGACAGGTAGGAACTCATGGATGAGTGTGTAGCTGACATGTGTCACGATACAGGAAGAACTCATGGATGAGTGTGTAGCTGACATGTGTCACGAGACAGGTAGGAACTCATGGATGAGTGTGTAGCTGACATGTGTCACGAGACAGGTAGGAACTCATGGATGAGTGTGTAGCTGACATGTGTCACGATACAGGTAGGAACTCATGGATGAGTGTGTAGCTGACATGTGTCACGAGACAGGTAGGAACTCATGGATGAGTGTGTAGCTGACATGTGTCACGATACAGGTAGGAACTCATGGATGAGTGTGTAGCTGACATGTGTCACGAGACAGGTAGGAACACACGGATGAGTGTGTAGCTGACAGGTGTCACGATACAGGTAGGAATTCATGGATGAGTGTGTAGCTGACCTGTGTCACGATACAGGTAGGAATTCATGGATGAGTGTGTAGCTGACATGTGTCACGATACAGGTAGGAATTCATGGATGAGTGTGTAGCTGACATGTGTCACGAGACAGGTAGGAACTCATGGATGAGTGTGTAGCTGACATGTGTCACGATACAGGTAGGAATTCATGGATGAGTGTGTAGCTGACCTGTGTCACGATACAGGTAGGAATTCATGGATGAGTGTGTAGCTGACATGTGTCACGATACAGGTAGGAACTCACGGATGAGTGTGTAGCTGACATGTGTCACGATACAGGTAGGAATTCATGGATGAGTGTGTAGCTGACATGTGTCACGATACAGGTAGGAATTCATGGATGAGTGTGTAGCTGACATGTGTCACGAGACAGGTAGGAACTCATGGATGAGTGTGTAGCTGACATGTGTCACGATACAGGTAGGAATTCATGGATGAGTGTGTAGCTAACATGTGTCACGATACAGGTAGGAATTCATGGATGAGTGTGTAGCTAACATGTGTCACGATACAGGTAGGAATTCATGGATGAGTGTGTAGCTGACATGTGTCACGATACAGGTAGGAATTCATGGATGAGTGTGTAGCTGACATGTGTCACGATACAGGTAGGAACTCATGGATGAGTGTGTAGCTGACATGTGTCACGATACAGGTAGGAACTCATGGATGAGTGTGTAGCTGACATGTGTCACGATACAGGTAGGAATTCATGGATGAGTGTGTAGCTGACCTGTGTCACGATACAGGTAGGAATTCATGGATGAGTGTGTAGCTGACATGTGTCCCGATAACACAGCTACGTGCCATTTATATTCTGTCATGTCGCTTGACTGGGCGGAGCAGCAGTGTGTCAAACCAGCGAGCTACATGATACGTCAAATATTCAAACCATCCGTCATATGACGTATGTAAGAGAGAGAGAGAGAGAGGGAGAGAGAGAGAAAGAGAGAGAGAGAAAGAGAGAGAGAGAGTGAGAGTGAGAGACTGAACATATATGAGATTGTAGTAATGTTGATCATGTTTAACATAACATAATCATACATTTTGATTCGTCCTTTGTATAGATTAGTATAGCTTGTATGCTCGTATGTGTGACAATCTCGCGTATCTCCCAGTCTAGCAGGTGGGCTAACGACTTGAACAATCAAAAACACATCTGTAACGAAAACGTTAGTCCACTAAATACATCGGTCCCAGATAAAGGCGGGAAATACTAAAGTGCGATTAGGTATACGAACATTTCAGAGCATGAATACATCTTTAGAAAATCTCCCATGGGCACAAGTACCTGACTGCTATATTGAGCCAGTAACAACATTAACGTAATGGAAAGTTGATAAGCAATGAAAGAGAGTTGTGACGCAGCATCAACGTCATTAGCTTAGGTTTCAAAGAAAGCACGCGTAGTCCAGGCAACTATTGACATTATTTTGGTTCAAAGCTTCCCAAAATGGACAGGTGCCGGTCCACGAGCTCTCAGTCGCTGGTCAGCAAGGGGTGTCAGTAAAAATGACTATTTACATTTGTTAAAGCAGTGACAGCAAACAAAAGACGCTTGTAACCCTAACATTATTTGATCGTCGAGTCATAGAATTGGGCTAAGCATGCATTTAAACAAATGTAATACACATTTAAGATGATCGATAACGAACGATAATCAATCAATTGCACCCTATCAGTTCCTGCTGCAATGGTTAAATCCACGCAGGTCTGTCCCACTGAAACGTTTGGGAAGCACTGTTTCAGTGGACACACCCATTCTGAAATCTCTGACCGCAGGGGAGAGCAGTTGGGGTGAATACAACGTAACGGAAGTCAATTGTAAGGACCAACCAAAGAGGCGTGGTCAAATCAGGGCAGGTCATTGTGACACAGTGTGGACAAGGGCGTTTGGTCAGTGTCTCGTACAAAAGGGAAGCATTACACGACGAAAATGAATACATAACAGCCGGTGGAGTTTGACAGCAGATTACTCCTCCCCTTTCTATTCAGTGAACACTTTGTCGTCCATTTGTTGCAGTTGTTCACAGTCATCAGTTGTACAGACGTATAGCTGCTTCTGCGAAGCCCGCTAGCAATCCTACATTCTGCTTTTGTCAATGTACTTCTTGAAGTAGTCGCTTTACACCAAAGGAAAGGGAAATTAGATACAATGGCCGGCATCGGAAAAGGAAAGAAATATTCTAAATGACACCAAATCGGATTTCCATTTCCATGAAAGATCGCTGCGACATTGTCTATGATTGTCCCAGAATTATAACAGCCATTCCATCTGCGGCCTTTAGCCAGAGGAACATTTTATGGCCGAGCTCGTTCCAATAATCCGGTGTGAAAACTCTGCGAGTTCTTATTAAACGTTTATGGTTTTCGCTTAGCAATAAATTTCCCCTTCAGCTTTTGAATAAGCTGACAGCTTTGCTGTTTTGAAAGGGACATCACCCGTTTAAAAGTGGAGGTGGTCGATGACTTTGCTACAGAGGCCAAGGCGTTAATGACTCGGGCCCGCGCTGAATGAGAGAAACGGGTTGGGTATATAGTGATCAACTCATCGTCATTTCCCACCAGCCCTCTCGTTAATGCAGCTCTCCCTACAATACGGGTCTTTTCATACGGCAACAAGCAATCTACATCATAAACATTGCCTGGATGGTTCTGATTGATACAACGCCCGTTTTCACACACATTCAAGGCCCTCGGTGTGTCATTATTATCTCCCCTGCTCATTGCTTTGACCAAATCGGAATCTGTAATTTCTTTTTATGGAATATATTTAGATCCGCGTTGCTTATTTCCCTTTGGTTCGGTTTCGGGTTACGGCTGATAATAATGGCAACATATTTAATAATACAGAAAGAATAACAGTAACACATTCGTGTAAGTGTTCTAGGTTCAATGTCCAAATATGGACAAGAACAGAAACTGGCAGACGAGCCTTTGGAGTTATAGTCATTAGCCAAGAAGCTAGAGTATCGAACAGCTGTTCCGCTGGACACCTATTTATGATACTCATATTGCATATGTTACAACGCTCTCAACAGAATAGTATATCATTATGTTTTATAAGTTTCTAGTGTATATATGACTGCCCTGTACATACGTGGGCTGATATACATTTTCTGTAACCAAATATTATGACATTTTTTAATTTTAAAAATTACAGCCGTAAATGGTACATACAATGAATACTTTTTACAAGTCTATTGAAACAGACAAAAACCACCAGCGAGACTAAATACGGCCTAAAAGATTAACCAAAATACAGCCCATAAGTACAGCCCAAAGTGTAGCCCAAAGTACAGCCCCAGTTAAGTTTTAAAATTCAGCCTAGAATACATCCCAAAATACAGCCTAGAATATATCCCAAAATACAGCTTATAATACATCCCAAAATACAGCCTAGAATACATCCCAAAATACAGCCTAGAATACATCCCAAAATACCGCATAGAATACATCTCAAAATGCAGCATAAAATACATGCCAAAATACAGCATATAATACATCGCAAAATACAGCCTAGAATACATCCCAAAATATAGCCTAGAATACATCCCAAAATACATCCCAAAATACAGCCTAGAATACATCCCAAAATGCATCATAGAATACATCCCAAAATATAGCCAAAATAAATGTCCCAAAATAGGATTTTAAATACGGTTAAAAATAGGATCTAAATCACGGCGCAAAATACGGCCCAAAAACACGACCCCAAAACACGGGCCCAAAACACGGCCCAAAAAACACGGCCTCAAAACACGGCCTCAAAACACGGCCCAAAAACACGGCCTCAAAACACGGACACAAAACACGGCCCAAAAGCACGGCCTCAAAACACGGCCTAAAAACACGGCCTCAAAACACGGGCCCAAAACACGGCCCAAAAACACGGCCTCAAAACAACCGAAAATAACGACATGTAGAATGGTATGGTTTTTTTTTACATATGACGTAACACAGTGAGGAGGAGAGGGGGAAAGGGAGTTCAGATTATGTGACGAAGTGTGACCAAGGAGAAGAGGGTCAGGTTTGGAGAAATGTTACGTCACATAATCAATATGTTATCGAAACAGGGTAAAGGGCGCTGTATAGAAACAGCACACAATTTACAATATTAGCACTCGATTATTAAATTCACATATGACTCTCATTCACTCGGTGTAGCACAATTCACATTTGACTCATTCACTCGGTGTAGCACAATTCACATATGATTCTCATTCACTCGGTGTAGCACAGTTCACATATGACTCTCATTCACTCGGTGTAGCACTATTCACATATGACTCTCATTCACTCGGTGTAGCACAATTCACATAGGACTCTCATTCACTCGGTGTAGCACAATTCACATATGACTCTCATTCACTCGGTGTAGCACAATTCACATATGACTCTCATTCACTCGGTGTAGCACAATTCACGTATGACTCTCATTCACTCTGTGTAGCACAATTCACACATGACTCTCATGCACTCAGTGTAGCACAATTCACATATGACTCTCATTCACTCGGTGTAGCACAATTCACATATGATTCTCATTCACTCGGTGTAGCACAAATCACATATGACTCTCATTCACTCGGTGTAGCACAATTCACCAACATAAAACAATAGGACCAAAAATATCGAATTAAGTATATAAAATCAAATAGATTATTTCCATAACGTTAGTACAGGCGGGTGTACGTCTGATTGACTGGTTGGAAGGTAAGGAAAGGGCGGGGGGGGGGGGAAGAGATTGATCGGTCGGAAGGTAAGGAAAGGGCGGGGGGGGGGGAGAGATTGATCGGTCGGAAGGTAAGGACAGGGCGGGGTGGTGGGGGGGGGGCAATTGATCGATCGGAAGGTAAAGAAATGGGGGGGGGGGGATTGACCGGTCGGAAGGTAAGGAGATAGTAAAATGGGGCTGTGCAGCAGAGGATGGGTGCTTGCATTTTTCTTTGACAATAAAGACTTTTATAAATATCCAGGCAGCGTTGAGTTAAAGATAATTTCAATTCTGAATTTGAGAAATCAAATTAACGGCTTCAATAATGGTTTTTAATACCCACAAAATGTATTTATGTTTTCGATTTTTACTACACAACTTTGAAGACAAAAATGTAAGTCGTCCTGGATTCGAACCATCATCTATTACTAATTCTTCCACTTCGTCGCTCTTACCAATTGATCTATGATTGCGAACAAATTGTCAGAAATAATTATTCTGTAAATTCGTGAATGTTCGTTAACATGTTAAAATGATATTTTTTTATACGGTGACCGACACCCCGGTAAACAGCGAGAATTATGTATATAAAGAGAATTATATTTTTAAGTATGTTTAGTCTAAAACATTATTCATGTTCAGATCTGCTACTTGCTTTCAGTGTCAACTATTACAGCCATGCATGGGCTAGTTATCCGGTCACTGCCAAAGCCGCATTGTGAATGCTTGAAAAGTATACAAAATGAAGAAATGCGAATGGTGAACAAAGAATACCCCACTGTGAAGATACAATACATGTTCTTGCTCAATGTATCTCCATGCATCTCCACTGTTGATGGCTAAATCCAAGCTATAATCATCATTGACGGGGAACCCAGAAGTTCTTTTAGATGTCTAAACAGGTGGAAGTCGCTTGGAGTGTGGCGTTTAGGCTGTAAGGTGGATGTGGCAATACTCCCCCCCCCCTTCCCCAGCCGGGTTGCTGCAGATGGCACATAGAGAGCCAATCATTATCCTACAAGAGCAGAACGCCCTTTGTGATCAAACCAGGCCGTTTTTCCGCAGACGGTTATGCGCATCACTCAAAATGCGCATGTACTGTTGATGGTGCCAACACTGGGTAGAAAATCAACATGAATGATGTTTGTCCCAGAAAACACTCGCCATTACTTTACTTTCAAACGCAATTGTCCAACATTTTGTGAGTAGTGGTGATTGCTCAGGGCTGTACGGCCTTCTCCATAACGTTTACACCATTCAAATGTCTTACTGCGACTGAGTGTCTCATCACTGTATTGTGATTGAAACCTTCTGTAAATTTCCATAGGTTTCACGCCTTCTTTCACAAGAAACTTCATCACCACACGCTGTTACATGCAAACATTTACAGTGTTGTCCTGCATTTTTATTTATCTGTCACGTGACTGGACATGACAAGTGGGCCACCTAGCTGTAACAGGACACAAGTGCCATTAACTAATGATAGTAGTTCCAGCACGATATAACCCATTCAGGTATAACTAGAACCAAAAGTCCCGGTTTTATTTGAATGCCCTTCGTATAATTATAACATTCCTGCTTCCCCTTTCTATAAGACTAACCTTCTTACACTCAACTTATGATGTCGTAATGTGGCCTCATCTCTCTTTCAATCAGTTATTCTTTCCACACAATATCAACATATAAAACACTAAAACGTCCTTGAATATAAAGAACACAAGAGAATCCATTTATTACATATCTAATCATTTACAACATTTTTAATTAATCTATCTAGGACTAATCTTACTATGAGAGACTTTTCAGCATGCGCTAGGTGGAATCTCTAAAACTAACACCCGGCTCTTTTGTCTATCACTATCCTCTTCTAGTACAAACTAACAATATGCAACTAGTTTTCTTAGTCGACCATCTGAGTCACACGTAGCTTAAAACCCCCTTTCCATAATGTACTGGGTGGCCCTACACCCCTACAAACTTATTTCCATGACAACTAGATACAACAATACTGGAGGCACGCCATCTCTTCTCCTCGCCACTCAGTATGACTTACCCCCACCATTATAAACACTCCTATTAAATCTCTAAAACTATTGTCTCGAACTTTCTACACTAAAACATCTCCCCTCACCTGGTTATCGGACAAACAAATCCAGACCAACTTTGTCAATGTATGCATGACCTCTCTCTCACCTGTGCTAAAATCTGCTAACCTTGTGTAAACTGACGTTCGTCTGTTAGTGGTCGAGTCTTAAGGTTGTATCCCTATACTTCATTCACGCCATTTCTCGCTGTCCGGACAGCAACACTGCCTCATTATTGTAGTCAGGGAGTAGTTAATGTTTGGAATGCATTGCCACATGAAATAATGGGCAGAGGGTCAGTTAATGCATTCAAGGATAGATCGGGTGCACATAGTTATTGTTAGATCAAGTTGGGCAGAAGAAACTAGTTGTATTACAGACTCTGCAGTCTTCTAAACCAGTATAAAAGCGTTAAGTTAATGGCTCAAGATAACGGCACTCTGCGTGAATTTGCCCAAGACATGTGCCCCACAGGGAGCTGAAAGGTTTTGATTGAAACGTGTCCCATATCACCTTTTGCAAGGACAGTGTCAGTCTCTTTAAGTGACCAAATTCCAAACACCGATACTAGGACCCAAACCTCGATCCATGTCGTGATAGACCCTGATGTTAAAGAAACACAGCTGGACTGGACAAGTAGTAGTAGTGCGCATGCCTGACAGTTCCGTTTTTAGTCCAATATCCCGCGTCCTGGCAAACGTTCTCAGGGACGCCTAAATGTCTAGATTTCGTAGCCATCAATATTCAAAATGGAAAAAAGAAATGATAAATTCCACCAAAAATGACACCATCCTCCTAAAAGGACACCCGGCAGAACCACGTACCACTGCCTCCTCTACTAAACTAACCGTTAACACAAACTTCAAAGTTTCACTCTGGGGAAACTAGTTCTTTGATGTAGCCGCGACTCAGGCGGTGTTCATTCAGCAGGTGCCGGAAACAGAACCCTGTCGTGTCAATTGCCTGTTTCGTCGTCTTGTCCAAGACGGTCGGCAGTTTGACTCCTAGCCATTATTTTGATTGTAACGTGGTGTGTGTTAGTCTACATTTTAAGTATTCTTTTGGATGTTTATGTAATGAAAGTATTATTTAGATTTGTGCAGAATTAATGTTTTAAAATATGGGACCCCTTACAATGGACACAAAAAGTGTCGTTTCGGTGACTCTACGCCAATCAGCGTCCACTCGATCGTATTCCAGATAGATGAACTGAGAAAAATGCTTGCTCCAACATCGTACTTCCGGGTAAAAGAAGACCAGTATTAATTTAAACAGTTAATGTCTATCAGGCATCTAGGCAAACAAGACGCCTGCTTGACCATCAGGATTACAGATCATCTAAGTTTGGCTTGTCGTTCACTACCATGTGTATGTCACAGCTTGAATCTGTTCCGACTTCCTTCCTCTAGCAACCTATGTCTTCTGCACATTAAAAAATGGGTTTAAAAATGTACGGATAGGCTACTGGAATTGCCGCAGCGCTACACAACGCGAAGTGATTCTCCAAAAATTGATGTACAGTTTCGACATATTCATGATCCAGGAGACCTGCTTGAAGGAGAATGTTACCATCAAGTGTCCAGGATACAGGTGCTACAGTATTCCATGCGGGCCCGGTAAGCGGGGACTGGCGATGTATGTGAAGTAAGAACTTCCCCATACATGGATAGATACTACCACCTGTAAAATTGAGGATGTCGATATACAAGGGATTGAAGTAACAATCAACCAGCAGGAATGGAGAATCTACAACGTAAACGCTCACGTAGATAACCTCTTCGAGGACGTAAAGTGGGAATTTCTGTCGGACTTTGTCAGAGTCACAGAGCAAAAAGTGCCTCATTGCAGGTGACTAATGCTAGGTCAAAGGAGTGGGGAAATGTCACTGAAAATAGGCAAGGGGTCGCCTTGAGCCAGGCATTAGTCCACACAAACCTCACTGTCGTGAATGACAGATATCCAACTAGAATAGCATCTCGACCGGGAGATACGGACTGGGTCATCGACCTGGCTCTTATATCCAGTAATGTTGCTCCATCCACACGCTGGGACGTATTAGGGGCACAAGAGAGCGACCATCTGCCGTGTGTCGTACTTATACCCAGAGAAAAACACACCAGACACCGGAAAGCCAAACAGGTGTTCAGATACACGTGCTAACAGGATAATGTAGTGAACAAGCTGCGCAAGACGATAGGACGCAGGACCACTAGATCCCCTATTGTCCAACCACCCTGGTGGACTCAAGATGTTGATACGGCCTGGAGAGAAAAGGAGGCGGCAACAAAGGATTGGCGTAAAACCAGAAAGAGAGCTGGTATTAATGTCGACGCATTGAACGAGAAGGAGGAGGTAAAACACAAAGCTACCAATTCCTTTAAAGCGTTAGCTAGGGAGTCCAAAAGCGAGCAATGGGAGGAGTTCATCACAGGTGCGGGTAATGATAATACCCTCCAGAAGTTCTGGCACATGCATCGAAAGATGAATGGACAAACTACAAGCCAGCTTATCTCTAACATTTAAGACACCACAGAAAGGCTCCTGAAGACAGATGAAGGGAAGGTTTTAAGTTTTTTCAGTCGATATGTTGCCCATACTGACAAAGGCGACAGAGATGCCCGTCAGGAAACTAGAAAAGGCATCTTAGACGCAGCCATCAGGGAAGAGGCTTATGTAGACCTTATGACCGAGGCGGAGGTCGTAAATAGCCTACGTACAAGCAAAAACACAGCTCCAGGTCCTGATGGAGTACAGTATTGCCTCATCAAGCAGTTGGATGAGACAGATATAAGAAATATGGTGAAGGAGTTCAACCACACTATAGAGAAAGCATATGTGTCTGAGGACTGGCTTCATAGCTATCTATTCCCACTGCCTAAACCTGGTAAGGACTCAACGCTTCTCGGCAGCTATCGAATAATCACCATTCAAAATGTATATGGCAAATTGCTCGAGAAGATAGTGGCCAGGAAAATAATGGCGTACCTTGAACGGGAGCAGATTCTACCCGATACGCTGGGCAGCTATAGAACAGCGAAGGAGACCTGGGCTAATGCTGGAACTTTCGCGTATGATGTGTACGAGGGGTTTCAGTCAAAGC
Organism: Ariolimax columbianus; assembly: GCA_036924085.1. Classification (NCBI taxonomy): domain Eukaryota; kingdom Metazoa; phylum Mollusca; class Gastropoda; order Stylommatophora; family Arionidae; genus Ariolimax; species Ariolimax columbianus. Next base: position 30,822,700 of record JAVGWX010000003.1, read on the forward strand.
AAGAAACAGTCGCGGTGGCACTCGACCTGGAAGACGCATACAACCGTGTCGATTTTCGGACCTTAATTACCTGTCTGCAGCTGTGTGGTTTAAACCCGTGGCTGGTTAGTTGGATATCGGCTGCCCTGATGGAAAGAGCAGTGTGGTTTAAACCCGTGGCTGGTTAGTTGGATATCAGCTGCCCTGATGGAAAGAACAGTTGCGCTACACGTGGGATCGTGGACATCAGAACCGAGGCGAATATGTCCAGGACTGCCTCATGGGTCTCCGCTCTCACCGGTGCTGTTCAACATTTACACAGTAAAAGTGGCCAATATTCAACCCACAGGGACAGGGCGAACGTTGACATTTGCCGATGACATCCTAACGTACAGGACTGGCTCAGACAGGCAAGAGTTGGTCAAAGACATCCGGAAAACCTTGCAAGGAATCTCACAGTGGTGCAGCGACTCAAGCTCCAAGATCAATCCGAACAAGGTCTGCATGATGTGGTGCTCTTTGAATAATTTCACAGTAAAGGCTGAACTCCCGGGCATCACTTTTGATGGTTGCACCATCGACAGGTGTGACAGGTTGAAATACCTCACAGTGACATTTGATCGCAGTCTTTCCTATAACTGCCATGTTGACCACATCGTACAAAGATGCAAGAGAGTGTTAGGAGCACTCAAGACCATGGCTGCTGCCGACTTGGAACAGCGCCTCCTGTTCATCATATTTCGTCAGGTCGTGTTGTCTGTCATCGATTACGGACTAGGCATCCTCACACTATCAAGAACACAGTGTGAAAGGTTGGAACGCATCCAGAATAAAGGTATGCGTCTGGTTCTGGGCTGCACTAGAGATACCCCGATTGTGATGATGCAGTACATGTTGGGATTGTTATCAGTGACATCCAGACATAAACTGGCGCAAGTCAAAGCCTATATGCGTGTCACCACAGACACTCGACACCCTCTGCACAATAGTATCTCAGACATCAAGGGATCAAGAATCAAGAGAGGGTTGTCATGGATGGCACAGGCTGAGACAACAATCGGACACGTCACTCCAGCTGAGACGATAGCCAAAGGGGTAGAATGGGTCCACACTGGTGATAGAATGATAGAGTACCAGAGAGTCGTCATAACCTTAGGCAAGGAATACAGAGAACGGAACAACGAGAGTGTAGAGCATGAGGTAAATCAGCTGATAACTGAGAACACTCAGGAAAGTGACGCTGTCATATACACCGACGGATCAGTCGTGCGCAGTGGGACATCGGGCTGGGGTTTCTCGGCTAGAGTGAGAGGAGAGGTCGTTGCTGAGCGTAGTAGGGCATACATGTCAACAACCTCCAGTATGAGAATGGAGACGGAAGCAGTGACCTCAGCACTGAAATGGATATCTGAGACTTCTATAACAAAGGCAGTCATCGTGACAGACGCGCAAGCCATACTTCAGAAAGTACAGAAGGGATGGCTTAGGTACGAGTGGATAGCTGCTATTGAGACCTCAAACCTTCAGGCGCTGACCTGAATCTACTGTCCTGCTCATGCCTGGGTTCAGGGCAATGAAAGAGCTGACATCTTGGCTTCACGGGCTCCCATCATGGGCACATTGGTGATGGACAGAAGTGACATTTTGAAATCAATCAATGACCGTCTGCTGGATGAGGACACCGAAATAGATGAAGCAGCAATCCACAGACTGCAAAGTTTCGACATTAAACGAGGTTCGAGCGGAGTGGGGCGCATGAGAGGACAGCGCAGGAGCGTGTACAACCAAGGAGCTACAGGGACCATCAGCATTCATACCTTACGCCAGTTGATGAGAGAGACTGAGCACTTATGGGTATGCCCGGAGTGCAGTGACGTCGATTCTTAGAAACAAATAGAAACAATGTGGACTAGTTGCGCAATTGAGTAACTGCTCATCTGTCAGTGATTATAGTACAGAGATTAAAACTTGTAGAATTAAATTAGCTATATTCAATAGAATCTGACAAAGGTTCGAAGAATCCATTCTTGTTGTAACATCCATGTAGACCTAATAGTTAAAGGGAGGTAAAAAAAAACACATCAACCTGATACAAGTATAACTTATGAAAAAGCTGAGAGATTTACACCGATTGTATACAACAATAAATGGTCTCAACAGCGTTCTGGCCACATCAATGTAATCTGTATTTCACCAGCAGTTGGCACAGGTCATAATAACTACCTGAAATATTACATATTCAACAGACCAATGATAGGAAACACAGATGCGAGTGACTGTAGTAATGATGGAATAACTACATAATATATATTGCAAACATATTCAACATAATGAACAAGAATTAGTATATAGCAGGCATCCCATGTGATAAAGGGGAATCAGACATGAATGATATTTATGTTTAAATATTAGCCATTCAACATGACGGGCACACGGCTGAGATGAAATCTAAAACAATAAACGCAAACCAGCCTCTGATAAACTAACTGGATACAGGAGGAAATACAAAATTTCAATATTTTAATAACAAGTCTTCAGTCACACGATAAACTTGCACTTGCCAAACACTAGAAGATGATCTTATGTAGTCATCTCCTGTAGCTTAATAGATACTCTCTATGGGGATACAGATAACCTTTGTCTGGCCATGACCTACTTTAGATTTCTATTACAGTTGGCCATGGGCTGGCTATGACCATTACCTGTAGCATTATTGGACTGTCTATGGAGATACAGATACTCTCAGGCTGGCTATGACCATCCCCTGTAGCATTATTGGACTGTCTATGGAGATACAGATACTCTCAGGCTGGCTACCACTTTCTTTAACTTAACGGCTTTATACTGGTTTAGAAGACTTGGCAGAGTCTGTGTACAACCAATTTCCTTTACATTTCCTCGATGTAAAAACTATGCACACCCAATCTATTCTTGAATGCATTAATTGACCCTGCCTCCATTATTACCTGTGGCAATGCATTCCAAGCATTCATCACTCTCTGACTAAAAAAAATATTTCCTTATATCTAATGTGGACATACCTTTAATTAGTTTGTAGCTGTGCCCTCTTGTTCTTGTACATGGTTGTATTTTGAAAAAAAACCTGTTTTAGTCTAATGTATCATTTCCGTTGATTATATTATAAACCTGTATTAAGTCACCTCGAATTCTTAAATATATCCAAGTGAATGTCTGAAGCTGAATGTTTAATTAACCAATAAATAATATTTCAATATAACATATGTCCCAATTAATTGTCAAGAAAAGGTTACTATTGTTTTCCATAAATCAAAACCCATTGCTTCTCTTGGTGCCAGGCCAGTGACCACATCTCCCCATCATACACAGTTCTGGGCTACTCTTTCTGCTTCTCTCTAGGTGTAATAATTTATTCGTAGTTTCATCTCACATTCACTCTCTATGCACTTTTAGGTTAACCTCGTTCTCTTTACTTGAGGTATCCATGTGAGAGCCTGCTTAGCTACATTGGATGGTCGCTTCCTCCCTATCCAGTCAAATTTCCTCACTGAATTTGTTGATTTCTTGCCTTTCTTCTTTTCAACAGAAAATCAGCACACAGGCTTCAATTCCCAACTACAATCAAACTGAAAAAGTAACAGATTACACAAGACAAATAAAATGCTTTTATTTTGAATGGACGTTTGTAGTAACCAAGATACAAATCAAAATGCACAATTGAGAAATAAAATCTGCACCACTGTATTCAAAATGTGAACATGATGATGGTGATAATTAAATAAAATAAAAATAACACCCTTTATTTAATATTCACAAACTCTATGTTCACTAGCTGTGAGTTTATATTAGACTTTGCTGAACGATATTGCTTTAGCATGAGAAAATGTACAACATAGAATGGGATATTGTCAGTGGGCTAGTCTAGAAGAGAAAAAGGCAGCAGATAGAATGGGGAAATATTATCAGGAGTCAATTTACTAAAATTGAACATGATGATGTTGTAAGAATTGGGAACCAAGATTAGCATCAGGGTAAGGTGAAACATACTGATCAAGATTCCCCTACCTCACATCACCATTTGTGGTTCCTGAAAACAGATTGTCACAGCAGCCTGGCCAATGAGGTGGGGTTCAAAAATGTAATCCTTATAGTGGTAAGCTTACTTGAGTTGCACTACAGCCACGAGCCCCATAGTTCACCTCGTTTGTTTCAGGATGTGAGGAAAGCCACTATAAACTGCTACCAAAAGCATCATCAATAGTTAATCCAACTCAGCAGAATAGCTCCGGACTAGAACAATGACGACATTGCAAGAATCCATTTAATAACGTATATAAGATGGGAGTGGACAGATATCAGTTGGAACCAGGAGAAGAAAATAAAGCAATGACAATAACTATAAATGGGTGTAACTTTTGGCACAGATAGAATGCTTGCTGAACATCTATGGGAGAAGTGACCAGATATGACCAACTGAAGAAGCAGAACAGCCATCCACAGCACCTTTCCTGAACATGTAACATAACCATCCACAGCACCTTTCCTGAACATGTAACATAACCATCCACAGCACCTTTCCTGAACATGTAACATAACCATCCACATCACCTTTCCTGAACATGTAACATAACCATCCACATCACCTTTCCTGAACATGTAACATAGCCATCCACAGCACCTTTCCTGAACATGTAACATAACCATCCACATCACCTTTCCTGAACATGTAACATAACCATCCACATCACCTTTCCTGAACATGTTTCTTGTATCTTACCTTACTGCCTACTTACTCAATTACCTTCTTACCCCACTACCCTCTTACTGCACTGCCCTCTTACCCCATTACCCTTTGACCCCACTACCATCTTACCCCATACCCTCTTACCCTACTACTCTCTTACCCACTACTCTATTACCCCACTACCCTCTTACTACATTAGCCTCTTACCACACTACCATCTTATCCCACTACCCTCTTACCCCACTACCCTCTTGAGAAATATTCAAATTGATGACAGACAACTGCAGCTGTAAAGATATTATTTAGTGTGATGACGTTTTTACACATCCTACAACATCATACACCCAGCCAGAGAAAAGGGACTGGGTTTGTCATCTAGTTTTGGATCACTTGAGTTTATGTAGCTGTAAAAATGAGTACCTAATTCTACTCTAAGTTAGGGAAGGGTAGCCAATGAGGAATTGTAGTGGTCATACCATCACACAAAAAGTGACCTCTTACAAAATAACGCCTCTAACACTTCATCAGCTACAGCACTTCCATTGCCTGCCATCATGAGATGCTGCAGTAGATCTGTCTGGTGCTGATAACCAAACTCAGGGCTAAGATTCTTGCATTCATTTCTAATCATGACACAACAGTATAATAAGAAAAACTTGACTAGAACTTTTAATGACTTTATATCATGCTTTCAATACGATTTTCCTACTTCTAAGTTATTCTTTTCATTATGTTTACACTGCATTTCACATTTAAATTATATTTTTCATTATGTTTACATTGTATTTCACATCTAAATTATACTTTTCATTATGTTTACACTGAATTTCACATCTAAATTATACTTTTCATTATGTTTACACTGCATTTCACATTTAAATTATATTTTTCATTATGTTTACACTGAATTTCACATATAAATTATACTTATTATGTTTTAATGCATTTTTAATTCTTGTATATGTTTATTATGATGCTTGCATATCTAAGGGGTCAATTGAGCAAACATAACAGGCCCACTGTTTCCATTTTTGCGTGTCAAAAGAAGCAGAGCCAAATGCACTATTGAACAAATGCTTTAACAAATAACTGGAAGCATGTTATCCTAGAAATTTTGTTGTGCTTTGACAAATGGAGCAATAATAATGTGTGGTATTATACCTTTGAGGAAAGTTTAAATTATTATGCTTTTATACTTATTACTTCCAAATTATACTTACTATTATAATTTAAATATTTATTCTGTTCCTGTTTTTTTTTGTGGCCTTTGCTTTATTTCTCTAATCCTCAAGGTGGCATGCGTTGCACTATGGTTTTCATTTTGCGATTGTCAGCCCAGTGCATCCGACTTAAGCTTGCATTTTATGTAAGGGTCTGCTTCCACCTGCATTTTTAAAGGTTTGCTTCCCCGGGGTAACGGCCGGTGATATGATGGGGATTGAATCCAGCACCTTCTGGTTGTGAGCCGTGTCATTTAACCACTAGCCCACGCCGTCCTCCTACTTAAAAAATATACTGTTAGCACAATTCCAAATTATGCTTATCTTGAGTATTTATATAAAAAGACTGTGATAATAAATAAAAGTTCAAACACTGAAAGTAAAGATGACCTGAAATTGCATCATATTACTAAATGGGGTAATAGTGTAGTTTATTTCTAGAGCAACTGTAAAAATCACAGTGAAAACAGAAGAGAATGGAACAGGGTACCGGTCACTGAATATTGAGAAACAGGTTAAAGCATTGGTGAGACCTATGTGCTTACTATCAGGAGTGAAGTGTAGCAGAAGCGCTTTATTCTTCAGCCTAATTGTTCTCTTAGAGAAACATTGTTTCAATGATACGAGGGGGCTTCAAAAGAAAACTTTAAAAGTGGGATAGAAATGAAAAAAACCATGCCTTTGTATTGTAACATGTTAATATTGTTGCTAAGGATGTCAAGAGTGTTCTGTATGTGCCATCACAGTGCAGATGAACAAAATGACATCATAATTGCAGTTAAAAGATGGTCGCACCACTATTGACATGCACCAAAGAGCATTCTGTAATCCGTGTTTTGATCAGCGAAGAGGTGAAACCTGTCTTTCACTCCAGCAAGTGTATAAGTGGGAAGTTCCAAAATGGTGTGAGTTCTGTGACTGTTCATGACCGGGTCGTGCACACCAAGTGGTGACCCTATATTCGATTGTAGCCATTGACCGCCTCATAAAAGAAAATTGCACATTGGCTATGAATGAAATTGCCGCACATCTGGACCTCAGTCAAGGTTCAGCACACCACATCTTCCATGATGTGCTACAGTACCACAAGGTGGGTGCTGGACCTCAGTCTAGGTTCAGCACACCACATCTTCCATGATGTGCTACAGTACCACAAAGTGTCTGCAAGGTGGGTGCAATGGCTGCTTACTCAAGAATTGCAATACTGCGCTGATACCTGACAGGAACTTTTGCAGTACTTTGAAACAGAAGGTGATGGTTTCCTGGCAAGAATTGTTACTGGAGATGACATCTGGGTTCACTGTCATGAGCCTGAAAAAAGGGAGCAAGCAAGGAATGGCGCCATCTCTCCTCACCGAAACCGAAGAAGTTTCAGATGCAGCAATCTGCAGGGAAGGTTAACGCTGACATATATAGATCTTCTCAGGAATCATCTTCAACCCGTAATCAAATCCAGATGATGCGGACTTCTGAGAAAAGGTGTCCTTTTGCAATATGACAATGCTCGACCCAATACTGCATGTTCAACGGCTGCAACCTTCGAGGACCTCAACTTTCAGTATCTACCACATCCGCCGTACTCACCAGACCTAGTCCCCAAGTGATTTCCATGTCTTTGGACGACTGAAAGAGGCATTGGGAGGAAAGACTTTCAGGTCCAATAAAGAAGTCCAGCAGGTGATGCACGAGTGGTTACACACGTGACCAAAATTATTTTTTTATATATAAGAATCCATGCACTATATAGGCACTGAGGGATGTATTGAACGTAATGGTGACTTTGTAGAAAAATTATAGATGTGTTTCATGTTATCAGAATAAATTTACAAAAAAACTATATTTAAGGTTTTCATTTGAAATCCCCTCATAGTTTTTTGACCGACAGACAGTCAATAATACTTTTATGACTGATAGCTTGAGATAGTCAATGATAGTTTTATGACTGATAGCTTTAGATAGTCAATTATAGTTTTATGACTGATAGACAATCAATCACAGTTTTATAAATGATTGATAACCAATAATAGTTAATGATAGTTTCATGAATGATAGATAGTGAATGCACAAAAACTCTGAAAGTAATTATAATTGGAGACCGAAAAGAACATGAACAAGATTGAAAAAAAAGCAACGGACAGATTAAGTATAATGTAGAAATATATAAAATAAAAAATACATTTTTATAACTAAATTTGTAACAAAAAATGATATTCAGTAATAAATTATTTGTATTGCAGCAATCAATAATTAAATGTGCAGGGTGTAAAATCTTAAATAATGCTGTAACATCAAACCACAATCAGTAATAAAATTATATGTAATAAGTAATTGAATAGTCACGTATGTGCAGTGTAGAAATGTCAACAATAAATAAATTTGAGATATAATGTCAAACAAAAGCAAATTCATTTTCATGGTGAATGAAGGAAGGGCAAGAGACTTGGGAAACTCTTTATTTTTATATACGAAATAATAAAAGACACATAAATTATAATGCATTCTTGCACATATAAATATGTTCATATGGTAGAAACTAATTGATCAGTTTTAAGAATCTAACAATGTTATTTTCTAACAAATGCTTGTACCTGAAACCAACAGTTAATAAACTCAGGTAATCTTTTAGCACTCTTAGTAATCTTCTGCTTCTTCTTCGATCAACTGATGCTATGCTTCTAGTCCGGTGAGGTTCACAATCAACTGATCCTATGCTTCTAGCCCGGTGAGGTTCACAATCAACTGATCCTATGCTTCTAGCCCGGTGAGGTTCACAATCAACTGATCCTATGCTTCTAACCCGGTGAGGTTCACAATCAACTGATGCTATGCTTCTAGTCCGGTGAGGTTCACAATCAACTGATCCTATGCTTCTAGCCCAGTGAGGTTCACAATCAACTGATCCTATGCTTCTAGCCCGGTGAGGTTCACAATCAACTGATCCTATGCTTCTAGCCCGGTGAGGTTCACAATCAACTGATCCTATGCTTCTAGCCCGGTGAGGTTCACAATCAACTGATCCTATGCTTCTAGCCCGGTGAGGTTCACAATCAACTGATCCTATGCTTCTAGCCCGGTGAGGTTCACAATCAACTGATCCTATGCTTCTAGCCCGGTGAGGTTCACAATCAACTGATCCTATGCTTCTAACCCGGTGAGGTTCACAATCAACTAATGCTATGCTTCTAGTCCGGTGAGGTTCACAATCAACTGATCCTATGCTTCTAGCCCAGTGAGGTTCACAATCAACTGATCCTATGCTTCTAGCCCGGTGAGGTTCACAATCAACTGATCCTATGCTTCTAGTCCGGTGAGGTTCACAATCAACTGATCCTATGCTTCTAGCCCGGTGAGGTTCACAATCAACTGATCCTATGCTTCTAGCCCGGTGAGGTTCACAATCAACTGATCCTATGCTTCTAGCCCGGTGAGGTTCACAATCAACTGATCCTATGCTTCTAGCCCGGTGAGGTTCACAATCAACTGATCCTATGCTTCTAGTCCGGTGAGGTTCACAATCAACTGATCCTATGCTTCTAGCCCAGTGAGGTTCACAATCAACTGATCCTATGCTTCTAGTCCGGCGAGGTTCACAATCAACTGATGCTATGCTTCTAGCCCGGTGAGGTTCACAATCAACGGATCCTATGCTTCTAGCCCGGTGAGGTTCACAATCAACTGATCCTATGCTTCTAGCCCGGTGAGGTTCACAATCAACTGATCCTATGCTTCTAGCCCGGTGAGGTTCACAATCAACTGATCCTATGCTTCTAGCCCGGTGAGGTTCACAATCAACTGATCCTATGCTTCTAGCCCGGTGAGGTTCACAATCAACTGATCCTATGCTTCTAGCCCGGTGAGGTTCACAATCAACTGATCCTATGCTTCTAGTCCAGTGAGGTTCACAATCAACTGATGCTATGCTTCTAGCCCGGTGAGGTTCACAATCAACTGATCCTATGCTTCTAGCTCGGTGAGGTTCACAATCAACTGATCCTATGCTTCTAGCCCGGTGAGGTTCACAATCAACTGATGCTATGCTTCTAGCCCGGTGAGGTTCACAATCAACTGATCCTATGCTTCTAGCCCGGTGAGGTTCACAATCAACTGATCCTATGCTTCTAGACCTGTGAGGTTCACAATCAACTGATCCTATGCTTCTAGCCCGGTGAGGTTCACAATCAACTGATCCTATGCTTCTAGCCCGGTGAGGTTCACAATCAACTGATGCTATGCTTCTAGCCCGGTGAGGTTCACAATCAACGGATCCTATGCTTCTAGCCCGGTGAGGTTCACAATCAACTGATCCTATGCTTCTAGCCCAGTGAGGTTCACAATCAACTGATCCTATGCTTCTAGCCCGGTGAGGTTCACAATCAACTGATCCTATGCTTCTAGCCCGGTGAGGTTCACAATCAACTGATCCTATGCTTCTAGCCCGGTGAGGTTCACAATCAACTGATCCTATGCTTCTAGCCCGGTGAGGTTCACAATCAACTGATCCTATGCTTCTAGCTCGGTGAGGTTCACAATCAACTGATCCTATGCTTCTAGCCCAGTGAGGTTCACAATCAACTGATGCTATGCTTCTAGCCCGGTGAGGTTCACAATCAACTGATCCTATGCTTCTAGCCCGGTGAGGTTCACAATCAACTGATCCTATGCTTCTAGACCGGTGAGGTTCACAATCAACTGATCCTATGCTTCTAGCCCGGTGAGGTTCACAATCAACTGATCCTATGCTTCTAGCCCGGTGAGGTTCACAATCAACTGATGCTATGCTTCTAGCTCGGTGAGGTTCACAATCAACTGATCCTATGCTTCTAGCCCGGTGAGGTTCACAATCAACTGATGCTATGCTTCTAGCCCGGTGAGGTTCACAATCAACTGATCCTATGCTTCTAGCCCGGTGAGGTTCACAATCAACTGATCCTATGCTTCTAGTCCGGTGAGGTTCACAATCAACTGATCCTATGCTTCTAGCCCGGTGAGGTTCACAATCAACTGATCCTATGCTTCTAGCCCGGTGAGGTTCACAATCAACTGATCCTATGCTTCTAGTCCGGTGAGGTTCACAATCAACTGATCCTATGCTTCTAGTCCGGTGAGGTTCACAATCAACTGATCCTATGCTTCTAGTCCGGTGAGGTTCACAATCAACTGATCCTATGCTTCTAGCCCGGTGAGGTTCACAATCAACTGATCCTATGCTTCTAGCCCGGTGAGGTTCACAATCAACTGATCCTATGCTTCTAGCCCGGTGAGGTTCACAATCAACTGATCCTATGCTTCTAGCCCGGTGAGGTTCACAATCAACTGATCCTATGCTTCTAGTCCGGTGAGGTTCACAATCAACTGATCCTTTGCTTCTAGCCCAGTGAGGTTCACAATCAACTGATCCTATGCTTCTAGTCCGGTGAGGTTCACAATCAACTGATGCTATGCTTCTAGCCCGGTGAGGTTCACAATCAACTGATCCTATGCTTCTAGCCCGGTGAGGTTCACAATCAACTGATCCTATGCTTCTAGCCCGGTGAGGTTCACAATCAACTGATCCTATGCTTCTAGTCCAAGGAGGTTCACAATCAACTGATCCTATGCTTCTAGCCCGGTGAGGTTCACAATCAACTGATCCTATGCTTCTAGCCCGGTGAGGTTCACAATCAACTGATCCTATGCTTCTAGTCCGGTGAGGTTCACAATCAACTGATCCTATGCTTCTAGTCCGGTGAGGTTCACAATCAACTGATCCTATGCTTCTAGCCCGGTGAGGTTCACAATCAACTGATCCTATGCTTCTAGCCCGGTGAGGTTCACAATCAACTGATCCTATGCTTCTAGCCCGGTGAGGTTCACAATCAAGTGATCCTATGCTTCTAGCCCGGTGAGGTTCACAATCAACTGATGCTATGCTTCTAGCCCGGTGAGGTTCACAATCAACTGATCCTATGCTTCTAGCCCGGTGAGGTTCACAATCAACTGATCCTATGCTTCTAGTCCAGTGAGGTTCACGATCAACTGATCCTGTGCTTCTAGCCCGGTGAGGTTCACAATCAACTGATCCTATGCTTCTAGTCCGGTGAGGTTCACAATCAACTGATGCTATGCTTCTAGTCCGGTGAGGTTCACGATCAACTGATCCTGTGCTTCTAGCCCGGTGAGGTTCACAATCAACTGATCCTATGCTTCTAGTCCGGTGAGGTTCACAATCAACTGATGCTATGCTTCTAGTCCGGTGAGGTTCACAATCAACTGATCCTGTGCTTCTAGTCCGGTGAGGTTCACAAAGGAGACTGTGCGTTTCAGGTCTTCACCAGCCCCCAGAGCATGATCGCTCCCTCAGATCAGACTGCCTCTCTTTGGTCTGTATAAATAGGGCAGTCCTGTGGGATATGTTCTGGTGTTTACTAGGGTGCTCAACAATCACACGTGGCGGTGTCTCTGAGACCCATTTTGTGGAGGTGGGCCTTGAGTCTGTAATGTACCATTCTGTGTCCGAAGATCTTTGTCTGCCCATCTCTGCCAAGTTTGTCTATGCTGTCATTTGCTGGCTTGTATTCTTTGTGCTGGTCCCTTCATTCCATCCTCATGGATCGTTTGATGAGTGTCTTTGCTTCTTTATAGCTCTGTGGATGGTGAGTCTACATGTTGCCACTTCCGGCTTTTGTGAGCTCATCTGCTTTCTTGTTTCCAAGGATTCCACAATTGACCGGAATCCACTGTAGTACCATATCTGTTTTTTAAGACAGCAATCTGATGTTGTATTGTATTTTGTGTGAGAGTCTATCTTGTTTGGGGCATGAGATGGCTTGGAGTACGTTCTTGGAGTCTATCTTGTTTGGGGCATGAGATGGCTTGAAGTACATTCCTGGAGTCTATCTTGTTTGGGGCATGAGATGGCTTGGAGTACGTTCCTGGAGTTTATCTTGTTTGGGGCATGAGATGGCTTGAAGTACGTTCCTGGAGTCTATCTTGTTTGGGGCATGAGATGGCTTGGAGTACGTTCCTGGAGTCTATCTTGTTTGGGGCATGAGATGGCTTGGAGTACGTTCCTGGAGTCTATCTTGTTTGGGGCATGAGATGGCTTGGAGTACGTTCCTGAAGTCTGTTAGAATGACAGTTTTCCGTGCAGTTATCTTTTGGCTTATAAGAATCTGAGTTGCTGCGAGAACATCTGTTGTTTCAGCTCTGACATTGGCACAGGTCTCTCCTGCTAGTATGGAGTGATTTTCTATGTCGCAGTTGGAGTGTGCAATGTAGCCTCTTAGTAATAAAAGTGCAGGTAGGCCCTGATTTGCAGAGGCTACATTTTCCCTTAAGATCATTAGCTGAAACACCATTAATTGAGGACAAGTTACAATTGATTAAAATTGAAAAGTGAACATAATTTTTTAATTAAAATAAAACATTTGAGATTATTTTATAATGAGATACCAATAATATTTATATAGAGAATACAAGTCATTATATCTCAATGACACACAGTGTAGTAACACCACTGCCCTGTCTGGCTCTGCTTATTGATACTTTTTTGACTGTGGCAACAGAGAAATTTGAATTGGTTTAACCTAATGGAAGGTTGATTGGTTCTACAGGTTCTCTGGTACTAGACAAGAACTGCAGCAATGATGTATGGAAAGTCTTTCTCCTTCATTTAAACAAAAATAATACTATCTTAGTCTTAGTTAATCTGTACTTCTACAGGTATGGATACCCATGTGTAGGTCCTAGCTCTGGCATGGGCTGGATGTAGCCGGGAAGAGGATTTCCTGCTTAGCAGACTAGGCTCGAGCATATTATTAACTCACTGCATTAGGCCAAGTGCCGTGGAGTGTGGTTAACCAAATGTGCAAGTCAATCTTAGTGGACTCAAACACTAGAGCAAAGTAAACTTGCAGCCAATTAGGCACCACCTATGCTGTTCTTAACAAACCACCTAATGATGGCCGGTGTTATGTCACACAGTTAGTCAGTCACCTCTTACAACATGCTCTCTGTGAGAGAGTGATTCTTGTCTTTGTCATACACAATGACCCCAACAGACCACATTTAATAGCTATCAACAGCTGTTTACATGGAAGAGGTACGCTCTCAATCTGAGTTATTGTCACATAGAACAACATGTTTCTAGTTGTGCCAAACCTGCTTGAGGTGTCTTTAAGGCGACATTCTAGGAATCTACTTCCTGTACTGCTTGTATGCTTGCACTAAATCATTCATATCATTGTTTAACAAATATTTTTTACCTTTATTATTCTCAAAAAAAGATTAACATGGAATGGTGTCAAAATGAAGTGTTAAAACGTAAGACCTACCTGAATTCATTATTGCATCTCAGGTTCTCTGGATGATAGTTTAGTAATCACTGTCTTAAAGAATACAATATTCTATAGCATTTGTTGAAAAGGGATCAAATTTAACTTTTGTCTGGATCCAGGAGGTAAAACATTAGGATACTGTATCTTTCAAAGTATGCTGTAAAAGGTGGCTAAAGAGGGTTGTGTGTAGAGCTAGAAACATGACCATGTAAAACAGACTGTTACAAAAACCCTTACTGCAGCATGCTTTGAAAAGGCTCACTGTAAGAAGACTAATATCCAGTGACGGTCCTAGGGACATTGTAAAAAGGGACAAGACAGATCAAGTATATAGGTATCCAATTGGAGGACATGTTCAACAGAACTTATTCCACGATGGTTCAAATGAAGAAAAATTCAAAACTGACATCTTTTGCTCAAACGTGAAGGTTGCTTTTATGTGTAGCACAGAGCAAAGAAAATATTAAACTCACATCTTTAAACACAGCTGTGAAGGTTGCTTTTACATGTGGCACAGAAACATGAACGTACAAGAAGAATAGACATTTAAAGAAGAAATAATAGAATAATGAAATCCCTTATCGGAATGCCTAAGATTATTTTGACAAAAGAGATTAAGTAAAACAGTTCTCTCCCCTTTGCATTGATTACTGCAGAAGTAAGAAAAAAACATGTGAACTTTACTATCATGTTCAAGCTGATTAATTAAGGTTGTTTTCAAGTGTTATAGAAGCTATCACTCCAAAACTGTGGGGTTGTCCTCAAGTGTTATAGAAGCTATCACTCCAAAACTGTGGGGTTGTCCTCAAGTGTTGTAGAAGCTATCACTCCAAAACTGTGGGGTTGTCCTCAAGTGTTATAGAAGCTATCACTCCAAAACTGTGGGGTTGTCCTCAAGTGTTATAGAAGCTATCACTCCAAAACTGTGGGGTTGTCCTCAAGTGTTATAGAAGCTATCACTCCAAAACTGTGGGGTTGTCCTCAAGTGTTATAGAAGCTATCACTCCAAAACTGTGGGGTTGTCCTCAAGTGTTATAGAAGCTATCACTCCAAAACTGTGGGGTTGTCCTCAAGTGTTATAGAAGCTATCACTTCAATCACTCCAAAACTGTGGGGTTGTCCTCAAGTGTTATAGAAGCTATCACTCCAAAACTGTGGGGTTGTCCTCAAGTGTTATAGAAGCTATCACTCCAAAACTGTGGGGTTGTCCTCAAGTGTTATAGAAGCTATCACTTCAATCACTCCAAAACTGTGGGGTTGTCCTCAAGTGTTATAGAAGCTATCACTCCAAAACTGTGGGGTTGTCCTCAAGTGTTATAGAAGCTATCACTCCAATCACTCCAAAACTGTGGGGTTGTCCTCAAGTGTTATAGAAGCTATCACTCCAATCACTCCAAAACTGTGGGGATGTCCTCAAGTGTTATAGAAGCTATCACTCCAAAACTGTGGGGTTGTCCTCAAGTGTTATAGAAGCTATCACTGCAATCACTACAAAACTGTGGGGTTGTCCTCAAGTGTTATAGAAGCTATCACTCCAATCACTCCAAAACTGTGGGGATGTCCTCAAGTGTTATAGAAGCTATCACTCCAATCACTCCAAAACTGTGGGGTTGTCCTCAAGTGTTATAGAAGCTATCACTCCAATCACTCCAAAACTGTGGGGATGTCCTCAAGTGTTATAGAAGCTATCACTCCAATCACTCCAAAACTGTGGGGATGTCCTCAAGTGTTATAGAAGCTATCACTCCAAAACTGTGGGGTTGTCCTCAAGTGTTATAGAAGCTATCACTCCAATCACTCCAAAACTGTGGGGTTGTCCTCAAGTGTTATAGAAGCTATCACTCCAAAACTGTGGGGTTGTCCTCAAGTGTTATAGAAGCTATCACTTCAATCACTCCAAAACTGTGGGGTTGTCCTCAAGTGTTATAGAAGCTATCACTCCAATCACTCCAAAACTGTGGGGTTGTCCTCAAGTGTTATAGAAGCTATCACTTCAATCACTCCAAAACTGTGGGGTTGTCCTCAAGTGTTATAGAAGCTATCACTCCAAAACTGTGGGGTTGTCCTCAAGTGTTATAGAAGCTATCACTCCAATCACTCCAAAACTGTGGGGTTGTCCTCAAGTGTTATTGAAGCTATCACTCCAAAACTGTGGGGTTGTCCTCAAGTGTTATAGAAGCTATCACTCCAATCACTCCAAAACTGTGGGGTTGTCCTCAAGTGTTATAGAAGCTATCACTCCAATCACTCCAAAACTGTGGGGTTGTCCTCAAGTGTTATAGAAGCTATCACTCCAATCACTCCAATACTGTGGGGTTGTCCTCAAGTGTTATAGAAGCTATCACCTATCACTCCAATACTGTGGGGTTGTCCTCAAGTGTTATAGAAGCTATCACTCCAAAACTGTGGGGTTGTCCTCAAGTGTTATAGAAGCTATCACTGCAATCACTACAAAACTGTGGGGTTGTCCTCAAGTGTTATAGAAGCTATCACTCCAATCACTCCAAAATTGTGGGGTTGTCCTCAAGTGTTATAGAAGCTATCACTCCAATCACTCCAAAACTGTGGGGTTGTCCTCAAGTGTTATAGAAGCTATCACTCCAATCACTCCAAAACTGTGGGGTTGTCCTCAAGTGTTATAGAAGCTATCACTCCAATCAGTCCAAAACTGTGGGGTTGTCCTCAAGTGTTATAGAAGCTATCACTCCAATACTGTGGGGTTGTCCTCAAGTGTTATAGAAGCTATTACTCCAATACTGTGGGGTTATCCTCAAGTGTTATAGAAGCTATCACTCCAATCACTCCAATACTGTGGGGTTGTCCTCAAATGTTATAAAAGCTATCACTCCAATACTGTGGGGTTGTCCTCAAGTGTTATAGAAGCTATCACTCCAATCACTCCAAAACTGTGGGGTTGTCCTCAAGTGTTATAGAAGCTATCACTGCAATCACTCCAATACTGTGGGGTTGTCCTCAAGTGTTATAGAAGCTACCACTGCAATCACTCCAATACTGTGGGGTTGTCCTCAAGTGTTATAGAAGCTACCACAGCAATCACTCTAATACTGTGGGGTTGTCCTCAAGTGTTTTAGAAGCTACCATTGTAATCACTCCAATACTGTGGGGTTGTCCTCAAGAGTTATAGAAGCTATCACTCCAATACTGTGGGGTTGTCCGCAAGTGTTATAGAAGCTACCACTCCAATACTGTGAGGTTGTCCTCAAGTGTTATAGAAGCTACCACTCCAATACTGTAGGGTTGTCCTCAAGTGTTATAGAAGCTATCACTCCAATACTGTGGCACAGACTGTCTACAAGAAATCTACATGTTGTAGTGGTCACATGTTGCTACTTAAATGAAAACAGAAAGATGATGACAATGCAAATAATTTAAACAGGACACAATAAGAGGTTGCAGAATAAAAGATACGACTTAAAATGGCTAAAAACATACAGAGAAAACCAACTACTGGTATAATTCATCAAATAGTTATGCAGAGCCAACAGATATGAAGGAAATGAGAAACAATTTAGAAGGACATAGAGTTGAAGTGTCCTTCCGGGTCGACACCAGCGTGGCTGCTGATCTGATTCGCTCCTAAATCATGTGTGTTTTTCTGTGGTCTTCAGGTCTACGATTGCAGTGTTACAGATTCCTCTTGGGTAACGTGTTTTATGTGTGTTTTTCCAATTGGACTTGTGCCTGTTAAACTACTGAGATGCTTCAATGCATTGGTCAGACTTCCTTACTGTACACAACAACATTGAAAATGACTCTAGAGGAGTGCTTACCATGTACTGGTTTTCTGTGGCTCAACTTAACTTAACATTTTTTTTACTGGTTTAGAAGACTCTGCAGAGTCTGTAAACAACCAGTTTTTTACATTTCCTTTCTCTAAAAGCTATGTGCATACAATCTGTTCTTAAATACATTAATTGTCCCTACCTCCACTACTTCCTGTGGCAATGCATTCCAAATTTCCTAATATCTAATCTGGACCTTTCTTTAGTTAATTTGTAGCTATGCCGTCTTGTTCTTGTAGGTGGTTGAGTTTTTTAAAAACTTGTTATAACAAATCTAGTTTACCTGTTCCTTTGATTATCTTATAAACCTGTATCAAGTCCCCTTGAATTCTTCTCTTTTCTAGACACCGTAGGCCAGTTTTTCTGAGTCTTTCCTCATAACTGTAATTCTGGAATTCACTATCAGCTTTGCTGCTCTTTTTTTATCCTTTCCAGCATGTTTATATCCCCTCAACGATAAGGACTCCACACCTGTACACAGTACTCCAATCTAGGTCTAATTAATGCTTTATACAGTTTGACTATCACTTCCTCGCTACTATGTTTAATATTTCTTTTTATCATACCTATCATTGCATTTGTCTTTTGCACTGCTACCTGGACTTGCTCACTCACTTTATCTGTATGATCTATTATAACCACTAGGTCCCTTTCCTTTTCTATCATTCGAATATTGTTCTCGCCCAATCTGTAATTATGTTCCATATTGATCTACCCATATGGATGACTACATTTATCTACATTAAACTCCATTTGCCAGCTCGCAGACCATTCTTGAATTTGATCTAAATCCGACCTCAACATATCCACTTCTGTTTTAGGTGAGAGACTACTGCATATTTTTTGTCATCAGCGAATTTTGCAATCATGGATCAATATCAATGTCCAATCAAAACAGGGTCTGCTGGAGATGAAGTTGGGAACTGCATCTGTGCTGAGAAATGAATCATCAAGATCAAGATCAAGATCATATTTCATTAGCTAAGAATTTGCAGATTGTGCAACCAAAAGTAAGATTTGATGGTTTCTCACCCTCCCGTTGGACACATTCAACATTCTGTAAGTTTGTGTGAGAAACAGCACCAGTTAAATAGCAACAATAATGTACATTCAAAGTGTCCCCTTTACTCTAGCGGTAAACATCAAGTAGGTAAAACACACGCTTCAGCAACCAGCACTACAGAATAGCCCAGTCTTCTTATAATGAGGATGACTACAGTGGTGACCCACAAAGTCTCAATGGGACAAATAAGGTAGGACACATATGAGAACTTGAACATAAAATCCATTAATGCGCATGTAGCAGTCGTAAAATACTCAATAAAATGTGCATTTAACTGAAAATACAATTGAACTTTGTCAAGAGTGTAGTTGTGTAACTTGAGAATTAATAATAAAATAATTTATTTGTGCAGCTTCCTAGAATCACATGATAAATGTGTGACCATCAACAGCTGTCTTTGTTTATGTAACATGAGATTCAGTTGATGCAAAGACATATCATTCAATATCCTAGAAAGAACTACTACAACAGAGTATTATTGTCCGTGATCCTCACACGAGGATTAATACCAAATTTCAGTTTCATTACACACACATACTAAGATAATGATGTACACAATATAATTAATGCTGAATACACATTTGTTATGGTTTTTTTTTAATGCTTTTAAAATATAAAATGAAACACCATTTCCAGGGCCGGCCTTATGCCAGTTGAACAGCTTGGATACGTTTGGGCTTCATGCTGTCTAGGGCCTTGATCATGGCAGGAAATAAAGTTCAAATGAATTATCTCAAATATTGGATACGTTTTGGCTTCATGCTGTCTAGGGCCCTGATTGTGGCAGGAAAAAAAGTTCAAATGAATTATCTCAAATATTGAATACGTTTGGGCTTCATGCTGTCTAGGGCCCTGATTGTGGCAGGAAAAAAAGTTTAAATGAATTATCTCAAATATTTGACCGGTTAATACTACCATGTACATGCTCCAATTGAGCTGTGCAGTTGTTAAGGTTGGCTCTAACAGCTTTACAGACATTCTCTTCATTGAGCAAAGACGTGAACTTCTCAGCTCAGATATTTGATGAAGTACTATGTTTAACAGTGCAAAAAATAAACTATCTTACACAACAAATCATAATTAAATCAAGTTAATAAGAATAATAACATTGAAGAATTCAAGAGTTTGGTTTCTGACTAAAAATAGTGGCCAGTGATATTAGAAAGCCAGAATGAGTTCCCGCAATTAAGAAGAATTAAAAAAAAAAAATTATGTTCTACACTTTCGGACAATATTCTTTTTGTATGTCTTTCTCATAAGAGTGTTATCTTTATATTTCATGATAAATTGGAAGAACTCCTAATGGTGGAGGAGAGGAAATACAGTTAAACAGTAAAACCGATGTGTGTGTAACATCATTTGAATTCCAAGCATATTAGCTTTTAGGCAAAATCTACAGACTTGGATATGATCATTGTTGTTGCTGAATAACTCTTTTGTAGTTAATGCCATCCCGAGGACGTTGCAGATGTTTCCTAGTTGATAAGTGAAGCTAACTATGGTGTCGGTGAATGATGGGGAGCTGAACAACAACTTGTGTCTTTCCTTGGTGAGTGAGTCCTGGACAAACGAGCAGCGTGTGTTGTACCGTTTCACATATTTGGTGTAGCAAATTGGTTAGTGACACAACTCACAGCCCTGACTTGTATATTTCCTTGGTGAGTGAGATGTGGACAAAGAGCAGCGTGTGTTTTACTGTTTCACATATTTGGTGTAGCAAATTGGTTAGTGACACAACTCACAGCCCTGAATTGTATCTTTCCTTGGTGAGTGAGACCTGAACAAATGAGCAGCATGTGTTGTCCTGTTTCAAATATTTGGTGTAGCAAATTGGTTAGTGACACAGCTCACAGCCCTGACTTCTCAGTTTCATATTCTCAATATAGCAAGATCATACCCCTGTAGCAAATAAACCCATTGAACAAACATGTGCTGAAGTCAGACGCATTGGGCAACTAGGTGTGAAACAAAGTACAAAGAAGAAAGGCAACCACAGAAAAAAATGTTGGATGTGTGCAATTAGGTTTATGTGAAGTGTGTAACATGTTGCTAAGTAGGATGTGTTCTGTACAAAGTTAAAAGATTATACTTTGCTTCCTGCAGTTTGCTGATGTTGTCATTTTTGTTTGAGTGTGTCATTTTTTAATACATTGTTCAGCAAACTCGTCTGCCCGTTAGTTCAGTCATTCAAATTTGAATTTGTTTTGAAGTATTTGTTTAGCTGTCTGCATGTTGGGTATTCACTAATATACATGAAGACTGAAAAACTAGATCTACAAAAATGACACAACACACACTTCCAATTAAAAAAATGAATCTGGAAAGCTCAGACAGCTAAACCAGACTTAAAAGTACAACACATAACCAAGTCATGTAACACATCTTCTTTGTACCTAGGAATAAATATTTGCTGTGTCACTTTTTGTTTTTCTTTCATGATTTCCCTTTTATCAGTATTTTACAGCCAAAATATTAAAATGGTATATAACAATGTAAATTTATTAAATATTGTATAAATATATAGATATTTTTATTTTTTAACTTGTCAAAAACTATTTATAACTTGCTGCTATAAAAGAAAAACATTGTCATTATAAGTTTTCCAATTACACTATTACTAAAAAAATTTTTAATGCCCTCTAATGTAATAAAAATAAGACTTTCTGTGGTTGAAAAAGTAGTCCCTTTGTCAAAAGAATTAATGTATTCCAATACCTATTAAAATATAATTTAGAATAGACATGTTTTTTCAATATATTTTATTAGTCTTCACATGAAATATATAAACAAAAGATGATACATATTTTATGTAAACAAATACATAAATTAACTTACATTTAAATTATATAAAAAAGATTATGTGTGTCAAACGTATATAGAGCCAAAAATTATTGCACATATTTACATACTATATATATACTTAATATGTTGCAGTTTTGTTTAAAACAAACAGCAAGAATAGTTTGTGCATCCGTCACTATTTACTAATCTATACATAATCACACATAAAATTCACTAACTCATATACACAAAGCAATAAACTGATATTCTCTATATATATAAGGGATTGAAAGCTAGATTGGAAAACATTGTCACCTGCAACTTACATTATACATGATAATTGCAGGCCAGGTTTCCTATAAGCCAAATGTGACAACTAAATTTGGAAGGTAAACATAGAAACTAAATTTGGAAGGTAAATACAAAAAACTAAATTTGGTAGGTAAATACCAAAACTAAATTTGGAAGTTAAATA
The DNA here is from genome assembly GCA_036924085.1 of Ariolimax columbianus. Taxonomy (NCBI): domain Eukaryota; kingdom Metazoa; phylum Mollusca; class Gastropoda; order Stylommatophora; family Arionidae; genus Ariolimax; species Ariolimax columbianus. Next base: position 30,845,059 of record JAVGWX010000003.1, read on the forward strand.
TGAAAACTAAATTTCAAAGGTAAACACAAAATTCAAATTTGGAAGATAAAAACACAAAAACAAATTTGAAAGACCAAAAAAAATAAAACAATTTGGAAGACCAAACATGAAAACAAAATTTGAAAGGCTAACATAAAAACTAAATACAATAAAAAATCTACTCATTATGGCTCGCTAAAACTAGGATGGATATTATATGCAAGAACTAAATAACACAGAATTTTCTATACCAAAAGTAACCATTCATTGAAAATTTGGCGCAATTTGACAGTCAAAAAGGCATGACATTTAATATGACACGCATTTTCTCACCAGATCAGTTTCATTCTATTGAGTGATAATGAGGGAGCAAAACTTGGAATCCTGGTATTCAAACAGGCATATTAGTGTTTGTTGCCAGGTAGCTGAATTGCTAATAAAAAGGTAGTTTAAACTTCCTGCGGCTTACTAGGTATGGAGGAAGATACAAATAATTTTGGTAGATTTTTAACAAGAATTTTAAAATTTTGTCCGGGCAGTGGCTGTTAAGCTTACTCTTTATGATTTCTAACTGCTAAGGTATTTTTAACATGTTCAACACTGAACACGGGTGTCCAATCTCACTAACTATAGATCAGAGGAGTGTTTTTTTACCCGAAGATCCACATGAAAAAAAATCCCAGTCTCCACCATGATTCGAACCGCGACCTCCAGCACTCAAGGCAGACACCTATCTTGAGACCACTGTGTTTATTTACTAGTTTATGTTTATTTATTGCCGTGTGCTTGTTTACTGCTCTGTGTTTATTTACTAGTTTATGTTTATTAATTGCCGTGTGCTTGTTTACTGCTCTGTGTTTATTTACTAGTTTATGTTTATTAATTGCCGTGTGCTTGTTTACTGCTCTGTGTTTATTTACCTAGTTTGTGTTTATTTATTGATGTGTGCTTGTTTACTTCTCTGTGGTTGTTTAATGCCTTGTTTGTGTTTATTTACTGCTCTGTGCTCTGTTTGTTTTTGCTTACTGTTCAGTTTGTATCTGTTTACTGCTCTCTTTGTGTTCATTCATTATTTATTATTTTATTCATCTCCATTTCACTTCTTATGGAGCATAGGGCACACTGTAGAAGGTCCCTTACAGTAAGCCTGTGCCAAAGTACTTTGTATGCTCTTGCAGTAGTGGTCTCTTTACATAAGATTGCTGGACTCATTTATAACCCTCTTCAGTAATATTCTGAAGGAGCCAAAAATAACTAAAATTGTGATTTATCTCCTTTTATTACCAATACTTTCAGTTATTTTTACAAAAGTTCCATAAAATAAAATCTTGAAAAAAAACCACGAATGTTCATTTTAACAGAACATTTTGGGCTTAATCAAGCATGCGTATTTTACAAATGGTATGTAAAACCAAACATGAAAACAAAATTTGACAGGTAAATATGAAAACTATATTTAGAAAGTAAATATGAAAACTATATTTGGAAGGTAAACATAAACACAACATTTGTAAAACTAAACATGAAACTGAAAATGGAGGACAAATGTGAAAACTAAATTTGTAAGGTAAACATAAAAACTAAATAACCCAACATGAAAACTGAAAATGGAAGGTAAACATAAAAGACAAAACTTAAAAAACTGAGCTTGATGTTAGAGAAACTATGATGTTTGTGAGAAACTTCTGGCAAAATTCAAACTGCATGCCAGAATGAAAAAATGTAATGTTTAGGGATGTATATAATTTTTTAATCTGCCACACACATTATCAGCAGATTTTTCCAATAAACAATATGTTTCTGACCAAAGAAATACAGATCATCAAGCAGATAATACAATCACAATTAAATTTTCATATTATGACAATATTTACTAAGTGACAAGAGATCTATTTTAAAATTTGAACACAAATTTGTTAATGTACACAAAGAAATGTACACTTGCTACAAACATCAAGTCTATACAGTGTTTTTAGACAATAATGAAATGGACATATAAGTAAAGTAAACACAGCATGTAACCACCACCTATGTGGATCTTGAGAAAAAATAATAGAGTGACTATTGTCTTCTAAGCATGTTGTAGAAGGTGCTAAAGAGTGTTGTGCCGTGGGGCATGAAAAACTAATTTCTATAAAAGCCACCAGTAATGCACACAAAGTACATTAGGACAGTCATCCCAGGAGGACTAACCAAAGATGTAAATATGGTATGAAATTGTCTTTATACTGGTTTAGAAGACTGCAGAGTCTGTATACAACCAGTTTCATTTACATTTCCTTGCTCTAAAAGCTATGCGCATTCAATCTATTCTTAAATGCATTAACCTGTGGCAATGCATTCCAAGCATAGATTGCTTGCTTGTTCTCTTTCAGTAGCTGACTTCAGCTTCAGATTGTATTATCTAGACACAGCAGCATATGCTCAGGTCGACTATGAATACTTTCAATGTTATCATCAGAATACTGTGTACTTTGTGCATTACCTCCCCCCCAACATTACTCACAATGTCATAGCAGCTTCATCAAGGGGAAGGAATTCAAAGTTCAAGTTTAGGTGCATTATGAGTAGTTGAACCTTGTTTCTATGTGTATTAGACCTAAACCGTATGGCTTCTCCCTGCCCTTCCTACATAATGGAAGCTAACTTTCATGCAGCTGAAACAATGTCTGAGATAAACGGACAATACTCATCTTTACAGAAAGTACACATAGACATATTATTCTCCATTTCTATTGCCTCTTTTCACTTCTCACTCAGTCACAAGAAGAGACAGAATGAGAAATCTGCCAAAATGAGTCAAACGTCATGCATGAAATTTACAGACAGTCATAGAATGCAATGCTTGTTTGGATATATGACAAGAATGTCTCCAAACCTAAACGCTACATGAACATATAACACCAGATAGCAGTTGGAACACTGTCATTATACAGGTGGAACTGTCATTATACTGGTTGAACACTGTCATTATACAGGTTGAACACTGTCATTATACTGGTTGAACACTGTCATTATACTTGTTGAACACTGTCATTATACAGGTGGAACTGTCATTATACTGGTTGAACACTGTCATTATACAGGTGGAACTGTCATTATACTGGTTGAACACTGTCATTATACAGGTGGAACTGTCATTATACTGGTTGAATACTGTCATTATACTGGCTGAACACTGTCATTATACAGGTGGAACTGTCATTATACTGGTTGAACACTGTCATTATACTGGTTGAACACTGTCATTATACAGGTGGAACTGTCATTATACTGGTTGAACACTGTCATTATACTGGTTGAACACTGTCATTATATAGGTGGAACTCTCATTATACTGGTTGAACACTGTCATTATACTGGTTGAACACTGTCATTATACAGGTGGAACTGTCATTATACTGGTTGAACACTGTCATTATACAGGTGGAACTGTCATTATACTGGTTGAACACTGTCATTATACAGGTGGAACTGTCATTATACTGGTTGAACCCTGTCATTATACTGGCTGAACACTGTCATTATACAGGTGGAACTGTCATTATACTGGTTGAACACTGTCATTATACAGGTGGAACTGTCATTATACTGGTTGAACACTGTCATTATACTGGTTGAACACTGTCATTATACAGGTGGAACTGTCATTATACTGGTTGAACACTGTCATTATACAGGTGGAACTGTCATTATACAGGTACAACACTGTCATTAAACAGGTGGAACTGTCATTATACTGGTTGAACACTGTCATTATACAGGTGGAACTGTCATTATACTGGTTGAACACTGTCATTATACAGGTGGAACTGTCATTATACTGGTTGAACACTGTCATTATACAGGTGGAACTGTCATTATACTGGTTGAACACTGTCATTATACAGGTGGAACTGTCATTATACAGGTAGAACTGTCATTATACAGGTATAACACTGTCATTATACAGGTGGAACTGTCATTATACTGGTTGAACACTGTCATTATACAGGTGGAACTGTCATTATACTGGTTGAACACTGCCATTATACAGGTAGAACATTGTCATTATACTGGTTGAACACTGTCATTATACTGGTTGAACACTGCCATTATACAGGTGGCAGAATGCATTCAATATTTCTAAGTAGTCTAAAGACATACCGGTACGACATATTTAACCTTTTTTTGTTTAAATGCAAGAGTAAGTAATATATGAGTGAGGTTACCTTTCTCTAAAGATCATCTGATTGAACCTTTTTTTTTTCTATAGGCAATGTCTCAGGGAAGATGGCTACTTCAACATAACAACTATTGACACAGATGTGTAGGGAACAATAAATAATCCAGATATTGTGACAGAAACAAGTTGTGACAAACAACAGAATAAAGATAACAATTCAAATGTTGGATTTCATTTGTGCTGCTCAGTGTAAGTAAGCTTCTAAGAGAAAAACATTCTATATAGGATTTCCTATTGATGTCGCACATATTTGTTTGTTTTCTAATTCTATGAGTGAACAATGGATGAGTATTTCAATGGTTTGCCCCACAATGGTGTTATACTGAGGTTTCCCTGAACACACGAGCTGAACTTTCTCCTTGCCGTATGTAGATATGCCTTGTTGTGTCCACCTCTGAAATCTTCACTTGAGTGCTAGGAATGATGATGTCGCTGGTTCCAGGGAGTGAAGATAGTTCAGTCTTGGGTGTGTCAGCTGTTTGCAGATAAGAAAAATATGACATGATAAATATGATGCAAAAAATTTGGAAACAATTGAACTGTTATACACACATGTCAACATGTAAGCTTTAACTATACTTCTAAGGCTTTGTGTCATTGTCACCAGTGTAACACTTTACAATCATCTTGTAAGATTTTTCTAAACAGTGTACAAAATGTTTACTTATGTTTTCAGTGGGGTTTCCCTCCATTTAATCCTTCACCGTAAGATAACTAATATTTTTTGCTTAAGAACATTTTTGTTTCTGTACAGCTGTTATTGATTCAGTGTATAGTTTTGAATAGGTTGACAGGTATAGTTTTATGAAAATCACAAAATCGAATGATGAGAACAATTAAAAATGTACAAAAATAAGGCCCTATGAGCTAGCATCCTATCACTAGCAACTGCACAAGAAGAGAAGTGTGCACAAGTCAAAGAGAAAATGAAGATGGATTGAATGGGAATCCAAAGACATTCATAACTAATGGCAAAAGAAAACAGAAGTGAAGCTTGAAGGTCTGAAATCAGTAGATCTATAGCTGAGAGTTTGAATGTGTTATACAGTGTCAATTTGAAACCTATAGAACAGATCTATAGCCAAAAACTTCAGAATAGTGGACATTCTCAATGTAGGAATGGTAAACAATGATTCCTCTCTTAAAACAGTGACATACAGTAGACATGACAGTGACACACAGTAGACATGACAATCAGACACAGTAAACATGACAGTGGCACACAATAAACATGACAGTGAGACACAGTAAACATGACAGTGAGACACAGTAAACATGACAGTGAGACACAGTAAACATGACAGTGACACACAGTAGACATGACAGTAACACACAGTAGACATGACAGTATCAGTTAGCTCTCTTAAAACAGTGACACACAATAGATATGACAGTGATACACAGTAGACATGGCAGTATCAGTTAGCTCTCTTAAAACACTGACATACAGTAGACATGACAGTGACACACAGTAGACATGACAATCAGACACAGTAAACATGACAGTGGCACACAATAAACATGACAGTGAGACACAGTAAACATGACAGTGAGACACAGTAAACATGACAGTGAGACACAGTAAACATGACAGTGACACACAGTAGACATGACAGTAACACACAGTAGACATGACAGTATCAGTTAGCTCTCTTAAAACAGTGACACACAATAGATATGACAGTGATACACAGTAGACATGGCAGTATCAGTTAGCTCTCTTAAAACACTGACATACAGTAGACATGACAGTGACACACAGTAGACATGACAATCAGACACAGTAAACATGACAGTGGCACACAATAAACATGACAGTGAGACACAGTAAACATGACAGTGAGACACAGTAAACATGACAGTGAGACACAGTAAACATGACAGTGACACACAGTAGACATGACAGTAACACACAGTAGACATGACAGTATCAGTTAGCTCTCTTAAAACAGTGACACACAATAGATATGACAGTGATACACAGTAGACATGGCAGTATCAGTTAGCTCTCTTAAAACACTGACAAACAGTAGACGTGACAGTGACACACAGTAGACATGACAGTATCAGCTAGCTCTCTTCAAACAGTGACACACAATAGATATGACAGTGATACACAGTAGACATGGCAGTATCAGTTAGCTCTCTTCAAACAGTGACACACAGTAGACATGACAGTGACACACAGTAGACATGGCAGTATCAGTTAGCTCTCTTCAAACAGTAACACACAGTAGACATGGCAGTATCAGTTAGCTCTCTTAAAACGGTAACACACAGTAGACATGGCAGTATCAGTTAGCTCTCTTAAAACAGTGACACACAGTAGACATGGCAGTATCAGTTAGCTCTCTTAAAACAGTGACACACAGTAGACATGACAGTGACACACAGTAGACATGGCAGTATCAGTTAGCTCTCTTAAAACAGTAACACACAGTAGACATGGCAGTATCAGTTAGCTCTCTTAAAACAGTGACACACAGTAGACATGACAGTATCAGTTAGCTCTCTTAAAACAGTGACACACAGTAGACATGAAAGGATCAATTTGAGGTGACAATAGTACAATTTTCTTGGTTCCAAACTAAACTTTTAGTTTAATACTAACATCTAAATAATAACATTGTAAAGGAAAATTTTATTTTTTTGTTAATACAATATAAGAATGCAATGTTGTTTGACAATTAAAACATGTGATGGTTTATTGAATTTCAATAGGTACAAAGAATGCTACAATATTCATGGCCAAACATGAAGAAATAGGTACAAAGAATGCTACAATATTCATGGCCATACATGAAGAAATAGGTACAAAGAATGCTACAATATTCATGGCCATACATGAACAAATAGGCACAAAGAATGCCACAATATTCATGGCCAAACATGAACAAATAGGTACAAAGAATGCTACAATATTCATGGCCAAACATGAACAAATAGGTACAAAGAATGCTACAATACTCATGGCCAAACATGAAGAAATAGGTACAAAGAATGCTACAATATTCATGGCCAAACATGAAGAAATAGGTACAAAGAATGCTACAATATTCATGGCCAAACATGAAGAAATAGGTACAAAGAATGCTACAATATTCATGGCCAAACATGAAGAAATAGGTACAAAGAATGCTACAATATTCATGGCCAAACATGAAGAAATAGGTACAAAGAATGCTACAATATTCATGGCCAAACATGAAGAAATAGGTACAAAGAATGCTACAATATTCATGGCCATACATGAACAAATAGGCACAAAGAATGCCACAATATTCATGGCCAAACATGAACAAATAGGTACAAAGAATGCTACAATATTCATGGCCAAACATGAACAAATAGGTACAAAGAATGCTACAATACTCATGGCCAAACATGAAGAAATAGGTACAAAGAATGCTACAATATTCATGGCCAAACATGAAGAAATAGGTACAAAGAATGCTACAATATTCATGGCCAAACATGAAGAAATAGGTACAAAGAATGCTACAATATTCATGGCCAAACATGAAGAAATAGGTACAAAGAATGCTACAATATTCATGGCCAAACATGAAGAAATAGGTACAAAGAATGCTACAATACTCATGGCCAAACATGAAGAAATAGGCACAAAGAATGCTACAATATTCATGGCCAAACATGAAGAAATAGGTACAAAGAATGCTACAATATTCATGGCCAAACATGAAGAAATAGGTACAAAGAATGCTACAATATTCATGGCCAAACATGAAGAAATAGGTACAAAGAATGCTACAATATTCATGGCCAAACATGAAGAAATAGGTACAAAGAATGCTACAATATTCATGGCCATACATGAACAAATAGGCACAAAGAATGCCACAATATTCATGGCCAAACATGAACAAATAGGTACAAAGAATGCTACAATATTCATGGCCAAACATGAACAAATAGGTACAAAGAATGCTACAATACTCATGGCCAAACATGAAGAAATAGGTACAAAGAATGCTACAATATTCATGGCCAAACATGAAGAAATAGGTACAAAGAATGCTACAATATTCATGGCCAAACATGAAGAAATAGGTACAAAGAATGCTACAATATTCATGGCCAAACATGAAGAAATAGGTACAAAGAATGCTACAATATTCATGGCCAAACATGAAGAAATAGGTACAAAGAATGCTACAATACTCATGGCCAAACATGAAGAAATAGGCACAAAGAATGCTACAATATTCATGGCCAAACATGAAGAAATAGGTACAAAGAATGCTACAATATTCATGGCCAAACATGAAGAAATAGGTACAAAGAATGCTACAATATTCATGGTCAAACATGAAGAAATAGGTACAAAGAATGCTACAATATTCATGGCCAAACATGAAGAAATAGGCACAAAGAATGCTACAATATTCATGGCCAAACATGAAGAAATAGGTACAAAGAATGCTACAATATTCATGGCCAAACATGAAGAAATAGGTACAAAGAATGCTACAATATTCATGGCCAAACATGAAGAAATAGGTACAAAGAATGCTACAATATTCATGGCCAAACATGAAGAAATAGGCACAAAGAATGCTACAATATTCATGGCCAAACATGAAGAAATAGGTACAAAGAATGCTACAATATTCATGGTCAAACATGAAGAAATAGGCACAAAACTAATATTAATCTAAGAACTAAAAAGAAAAAAAGGGCACAATTATAACTAACCTTCTCACACCTACTTAAAATTTGAGACAGTTGCGACAAATTCAAAAAACCTAAATGTGAATGTAGAATAAATGACAGGAGTAGGACAAGAACAAATAATTGTGTGCATGAAACTGTACATAAGAATCCATAAAGCCACATTAATAGGGAAAATTGAAAACAACAAAAAATCAATTTTTTTTACCTTAGTTGCTCATTTTATACAAATAGGTTTACTTTAAGAGACTCACATGGAGTGAACACATATAGGATATAGAACAAAAAGCAACCAGAAAGCTATCCTTCATGAAGAAGCTGGCCGGAACAAGCTGGGGTGCAAATAGCAACATCCTCAAAAATGTATACATTGGCACAGTCAGGCCAGTACTTGAATACGGCATGACAGCCAACCATCGAAAACAAACACGGAACACCTAAACAAAATTCAAAACTCGGGCGTAAGGATAATAACAGAAGGAATGAAGACTACACCAATCTAGAAAATAGAAACATATACAACTATAAGACTCCTAAATAATAGACGAGAGGAAAGAGTTCTGACACATAGTGAAAAGATGCTACTCATGCCAGATCATCCCATACATATCAAACTAAAACACCCAGTTAAAAATAGGCTAAAAAGAACCAGCTTCAGTCATATATTAAACCCCCTACACCAAAAATATGGAGAACTAATTCCCAACCAACCTACAGAAATAGAAATGCTTATTAACTATGAAGAGCCAAGCTGCAACATAAACAACATCAAAATAAGTACAGAGATCCCAGGAATAAGAAGAAAAGACCAACAGAGTGTCCACGAGCTGCAAAATTCTAGCACAAATAATGATTGAGAAGAAATATAATACCAAGGAATGGACACAGGTGTACGCAGATGGTTCAGCAGAGGGGGCAGGCCTAAACGGGGGAGGAGGCACATTCATAAGACACAAAAGTGGAAATATAACAGAAGAGGCCCTCCCAACAGGAAAGTTGTCCACAAACCTTAGAGCAGAATCGATGGCCCTCCTGCGAACACTGAGAATACTTCAAACAGAAAGGCAACCTCCAACAAAAATAGCTGTATTCACGGACTGCAGAGTACTATTAGAGACAATACAAAAACCAAACAACGAACCACTGTTATTAGAGATCAGTGCAGAACTGGGAAAACTCCAGAGATCCTCAACAATAGTGCTCCAGTGGCTACCCTACCATTGCGAAATCACGGGAAACGAGAGAGCTGATGCTCTGGCAAAAGATGGCAGCAAAAAGGCACAATTTAATCATCGAGTACCATACAGAGAAATCAAGAACATCATCAAAAATCAGTATATACACCAATGGAGAGAAGACAGAAACATAAGCAATACACCAGACCCAATTCACCAACTCAAAAGAAATCAACAAACTACCTTATTTCGCCTGAGAACTGGATACTGCAGACTACTAGAACATCTTTACCGACTGAAGATCTCACACACTGATGAGTGCCCATGTGGAACAGGATGCCAGAACCCTGAGCAAGACCTGGCCAGAGGGTGCGGAGCTGAGACAAAAGCTGTGGGGCAGCCACTCCAACCTGGTGAAGACTACAGACTTCATGGCGACTGGCCTGCAGATATAGCATGACCAGAAGATCCTGAACGCAAAGAAGAAGAAGAAGAGGTGTACTTTTTATTTTACGTGGCGTATGTTTCTATAGGATAGCTTAGCTGACCCCATGCCCAACAAATAACATGCATTAGCCAAAAAATGTTTAAAGATTTTTTATAAAAGTATTATTGCCAGTGAAGTTAAGAGAAGAGAACTTCAATCCTACTTCAATCATTAATGACAAAAATAGATCCCCAATATTTAACGAGTATGTAAGAAAACTGTGATGTGAAGAGAGAGTACATAAGAATTTGCAATCCAACAGGCACACACGGACAACCAGCATTTACCCAAAGAAACAAGGATCTTCTGGAACAATATATTGATTGAAGAAATAGACACAGAAATAAGTTACTGGGTATGGATGGCATAACAACTAAAGCAGACCATGCTTGTGGGAAGACATAACTGAAGTGACTATATAGAAGTTTGGTAAGAAAGAGGAGTACATGATGATTGATATTCTCTGCTTAGCAGGCTGGGCTCAAGCAGATGAGATAGATAAACATATCTGTGCACCACTCCTTGGTATATTGATATTCTCTGCTTAGCAGGCTGGGCTCAAGCAGATGAGATAGATAAACATATCTGTGCACCACTCCTTGGTATATTGATTGGTAATTGCCAATTTACTTTTCACTTTTTACAAAATTAAAACATAATTTTTTTTTTAAACTACCATGTTTCATCCAAACATTGCTTCTTAAAATAAGGATAGTTTAAGCTAGAAAAACAAAATAGTAAAAATAAATGAAAAATCCACAAAAGCACCATTTAAATAAAATAAGCAAGAACATAAAAGCATTTGTAATAGAAACGGTGCAAAAAATTTGAAAAATCATATTTGTAACAAATAGTGCAATTAACAAAAAGAAAGAATCTGATTTCTCACAACAAAATGAAACAATAAAAAAGTAAAATCCATCAAAGAAAACAACAACTTTGCAACAGCTGTAAACCAACAATCTAGAAAGGAACTTTGCTCATTGTAAAAAATGTATAAGCAGAAAAAAACCAACTAGAAGTATCCGAAATAAGTTGTCACAAATAGTTGTGTAATAAAACACATTTATGATAAAAGCCAATCACTAAAGAAACACATAAGAAGCACAAAGATAAAAACAAGACAATATACTTTTGGAGGCCATTCCCGAACCTGCTTCAGATGATTTAATGATTAATGATTTAAGATTACAGAGCACTCATTTAAAATGTATTCATTTCCCATACAAGATATAATAACATATAACGTTTATATGTAGCATACAAAAAGTTAAATTGATACATTTAAACATATTTTTCAAAAAACTGTTTTTCATACCCCATTTCTCTATAAACTATAAAGAGCTAATAATTTCTTTTGACATTTATATGCTTGCTTGGGAAAGTTATTTGTACTTAAAAAAATAAATATGCAACTGTTAAAACATCCTTCTTGTGTGGGAATCCGGACTCTTTAATTGACCTTGCCTCTGCTATTTCCTGTGGTAATGCATGCCAAGTATTCACAACTCCCAGACTAAAAAAATATTTCCTAATATCTAATCTGTACATTCAAAATATTAATTTGTAGCTGTGTCCTATTGTTCTTGTAGGTGGTTGGATTTTGAAAAACTTGCAATAGCCTAATTTATCCTTTCCGTTGATTATCTATCTTATAAATCTGTATTAAGTCAGCTAGAATTCTTCTATTCTTCTTCTGCGTTCGTTCTCAATCTACCGCTACCAAGCCCTGAACAGGGCTTTGCAAGGAGCAGGATGTAGTCAGGATAGCGGAATGCGTTGTGTCGCTAGTTTATAGTTTATAGCTTGACTGTGATATTTGTGCCTTTTGGTCCGACACATCCATCACTGGCAGAAATTCTTCTCTTTTCTAGACAAGGTAGGCCAGTTTTTCTGAGTCTTTCCTCATAACTGTAATTCTTGAATCCCACAATCAGTTTTGTCGTTCTTCCTTGTATCCTTTCCAGCATGTTTATATCTCCTCTACCATAAGATCTCCCTACATGTACATAGTACTCCAATCTAGGTCTAACCAATGATTTATAACTCCATTTGCCAGCTCACAGATCATTCTTGAATTTTATCTAAATCCGACCTTAATATATCCACTTCTGCTTTACATAAGACACTACTGCATAGTTTTGTGTCGTCCACAAATTTTGCCATCATGGATCCGATATCATTGTCCAAATCGTTGCTATATTAATATCAAGATCAAAATATGTCTCAAAACCGAGCACTGGAGCACTCCACTTTTTACCTCACACCACTCAAAGTACTCCTTTCTTTATGCTCACTCTCTGTCTTCGTCCCATTGATCAATTTTCAATCCATTTGGCAACTTCCTCACCTATTCCATGTAAATTTAACTTTCAAAATAATCTTTTATGAGGTACTCTATCAAATGCCTTTGCAAAATCTAGATAAATAACATTCAATGGCTCCCCTCCATCTATCATTTTAGTAACCTCCTCCATGAATTCTAATGATTTGTTTAGCACGATCTGCCTCTAGTAAACCCATGCTGACTATGTCTGATTAGATTAAACTTGTCTAAATGCATTACAATGTTTTCTTTGATTATTGACTCTAACAATTTACAGACTATGCTTGTTAGACTCACCAGTCTATAATTTGCTGGGTCAGATATTTTGCACTTTCCTGCATCTTTCCAATTTCCTGGAACAATCCCTTTTACAAGTGTTTGAAAACATAATGTAGCCAATGGTTTTGCTAGTTGGTCTCTAATTTCAAACAGCAAAATTTGGATGAATATCATCTTGACCTGGATATTAATCCACCTTCAACCCCTCCAATTTTTAAAAAACCATTTCCTCTGTAATACAGATTGATCTTAATCCCGCTGTATCCATGTATCTTTGAAAAATTTCTAAAGGCTCTAGGATCTTGGAGCAGTTTTCTTTTGTGTAGACTATGCCAAAGTACTGATTGAGTAGACTAGCTGCCTCCCTATTCTATCTTATTATTTTTCCTGTGCATCATTGCTTTCTGAGCGATACTATCTGGTGTTTAATGTGTCATGTGGCCGAGCCAATTAGTTTGTTGTCTCTTGATGAGGTCTAGAAATGGTATTGTACCTACTTGTCTCCTAATATTTTCCTTTCTGATTCTGTCCATTCTTGTTACTCCAAGCATTCTGTGCAGGAATTTCAGATCTGTTGTTATGATGTTTCTTTTATCTTTGTTTGTAAATGTCCAATTCTGGCATTGATAGCACAATTTAGGTAGGAATATTGTGTTGTATAGTGTTCTTGTTGTAACCATTGTCACGTGCTTACATTGTAACTTATATATAATCATATTTCAAGGGACTAACTCCTTCAAATGCTCATCCATTGTCCATACTCTTGCACAACAGAGTAATGTTAAGTATATATACAACTGAATAAGTCTCAATTTTGTGGTATGAGAGTTCTTAAAAAAAGGCATGACATGTATAATCATCCATATCTCTTTATGTTAAATAGGGAGTACACTGTAGAAATCAGTAACTTCATGTTGAAAATACCATTAACATTTTACCATTATTTCTAATGTTCAATCATCATTTTCAGTATATGATTACTTGTCTTTCAATTCATATTTGTGTCTATGATTACCTATCTTGCAATTCATATTTGTGTCTATGATTACCTGTTTATCAATTCATATTTGTGTCTATGATTACCTGTCTTGCAATTCATATTTGTGTATGATATTGTAAGGCACACCACACATGAACTAAAGAAAAGTTTTGAACTTACACAAAAACACAACATCAACAGTTGAGGAGAAGAATTGAGGCTACAGCACCACACAGCTACAACATCCACCAGAACTGGAAGATGGTGCACAAATAACCTTCCCAGTCTTCCCAGTAGATGGTTCTCCTTGGTAAGACTGGCTGGCCAGCTGAGGGACTGAGCTGGCAGGAGGGGCAGATGAATCCACATGCACAAGACTACCTTGCTGAGCAAGCAAAACAACAGCCTTATCACCATCTCCACAACCAATCAACTGTGCAACCTCAGAAAACGCAGAACTTGATTTGTCAGAGTCCCAATTAATTTCTAAATTTTGTAATTGAATACCAGTGTCACAAACAACAGAATCAGGATGATACTTAATCTGACCATTTTCTGGTGCTGGCTCTGTCGAGTCTTTGTTATTGTTTGTTTCCTGATTAATGTTATCTTTCTGGTTGTTAACTTCTCTCACATATTCATTTACATTCTTAGATGAACAATGAGCTGTTTCAGACTCTGCAGACAGGTTATGACGGTCTGATCTTTTGGTTTCATTACTAATTACATCCTTGCTAACATTTTCAGAGGGAAAGTCTTCAGAAGATGAGCTGTGGTGATGACTGGGAGGCCTTTTTGGCCATTGCAGAAGGACTGACTCTAATGTTACAACCTCCCTGGCGATTTCTTGAAATGATCTTTTATTCATTACTTTTGGCTGTGAAGAGGTTAAATGATTATTGTTTTCAGGTTTTACCTTCTTAGTCACTTTCCTATCAATAATGGTTTTCTTAAACTCTGGGAGCAGACTCTTCTCATTTTCAAAAATTGCATAATCATGAATATTGATTGAACTCAAATCTACATTCGGTAAAATTAAATTGATACCCTCAATCAGTTCCCCATTAATGGACAAGCTGCGTTTGCGCTCCTTGGGAGACAGAAGATTGGTAGTGAAAGAATAGGATGACCTATTCTGTTGCTCACAGTTACCTTTTCCTGTCGTCATGCTAATAAATAAATACGCTGGCTGCAATGACAAAATAATCAACAATTAGTTACATTTATTTCAGCTCTTACCATTAGACATTACATGCTTATTAAATTATTATATTTACATTTGGATGCAGTGAATTATGTTGAATCTGAAGAATAAAGGACTTGAATTTTTGTGTGCACAAATCATGAATTTTAGGCTAGTCAACCAACATGTGTAGTGGCCTCTACATAATAGAGGAAATGAGAGAAATTAATCCCATAGAAGACACACTGCTGCCAAGGATGAAGTGTTAAAGACGTCATTGTATGAGGCGTGACCAGGTCCCTTGCGTAACTGTAAGTCAGGTACCCCTTTACCACTTGCTAGTTGGAAATATGTTGAGATTGGGGTTTGAATCCTAGCCCATAAACTGAAGATAGGTGGCACTGACGAATGCACCTGTGGTACAGGGAAAATGAACGCTGAACATCTGCTGCAAAAGTATCCGACATACGAGGACCAGAGAAAGCACATGTGGCCATCACCGGTGCCAACACTAGACAAGTTGTATGGCAGTGTGATAAGCCTCAGGATGACAGCTGCTTTCTTCAAACAAATTCAAGTTGACGTCTGACAGCGTACAAAGAAGAAGAAGAATCCTAACCCTTTGTTGCGAGAAAGCATTCAAAATGGGGTCAAGGATCTACACACAGGAACAGATTAACTAAAAATGCATGGCTGAACTAGTCAGATATGATCAAAGACATCATCAAATGAAATACACACAATTACAGTTACAAGAGACAAATGTGGCCATTATGAAATGAAATACATACAATTACAGTTCATCATGTAGCAAGTCCTTTATAAAACTTTGCTCCCATCACAGTTTATCTGAAAGAAACTCTTTCCCTTGCCAAAACTCCAGCCTCCGCCACAATCATACCCAGGCATTCCTAGATATCTTGGTACCATGGTCTTCTTGGTCTACCCCTGCCTCTTTTGCCTGACACCATACCTTTCATCACTGTTCTCTCAAGACCGTTGTGTCTCTTGATGTGACCAAAGTATTTACATTTTCTGGCCATAATGGAATTGATAAACCAGTTCTCCTCTATGCTCAACTCTTGCCGAATGTCTCCATTTGTCTTTTTCTCCGTCCAGAGTATTCTGAGGATCTTTATGTAACATTTTGACTCAAAGGATTCGATTCTTTGTCTAGAAGTTTTGGTAATCCTCCATGATTCGCAGCCATAAGCTGCCACAGGAAAAACACAGGCTCTCAAGACTTTTACTTTTGTCATTTTGTTGGTGCTCTGCCATAATTTCTTCAGTCTCTGCATTGCCATGGCTATTCTACTTCTGATTTTTTTCGAGCAGTCACCATTCTTGTCAATTCTGGAGCCCAGATATTCAAAATGCATAACCTGATCTATTTCCTCACCATCTACTGTAAAGTTATGTTGACATTGTGTTTTGTCTGTGGTCATTATCTTTGTTTTCTTTATAAACAAGTTTTGATCTTTTCTGTGTCCATTTACAGCTGAAATTAGCTGCTCTAGCCCTTCTGCACTTCTTGATAGTATCACTGTGTCATCTGCGTATCGTAACTCTGGAATCTTGTTCCGGCCAACAATTACAGTTACAAGAGACAAATGTGGCCATCATCAAATGAGATCTTGACTTATACACAAATTAATAAAAAACTATCAATACATTATTTTCTAATTGCTAAGGTTCACCAGAACGATCTACACAGATGAGGAATAAAGGTTGTTTGCCCCAGCAGTCACATAGTGTGCATACTGATATTTTATCCCCTCCCACTTTTTTTACTTAGTCGCTCCTATTCTACCGTGAGGTGTAGAGGTTTGCCAAAGAGAACGCCACACTGCTCTATCCGCCGTCTTTTTCC
This sequence comes from Ariolimax columbianus, assembly GCA_036924085.1. Lineage (NCBI taxonomy): Eukaryota > Metazoa > Mollusca > Gastropoda > Stylommatophora > Arionidae > Ariolimax > Ariolimax columbianus. The sequence goes on from JAVGWX010000003.1 coordinate 30,862,254, forward strand.
TGGCCTCTTTCCAATCCATCCCTCTATCACTTAGGGACTGTCGTATGTTGTCTTCCCAACGTACTTTGGGACGTCCTCGGGGTCTGCATCCTTGACTTTTGATCTCCCATGACCGCTTTGGTATCCGATCTTCTTCCATTCTACAGACATGGCCAAACCACTGTAGTTGGGACTGCTCCACTCGTGTCTGCAGGGGTTGAACTTCAAGACTGCTATGTATTGTCTGGTTACGGATCTTGTCCCTTTTCGTCACCTGAACCGCCTTTCTTAGGTACCTCATTTCTGAAGTTTGTAATTGCCTTTCTTTGGCTTTAGTCATTGCCCATGACACACATCCATATATCAGGACAGGCACATAGGTCGAGCAGTATACATCCATCTTTGTTTTCCTGCTTATTTCTCTTCTGCTGAGGAAACCTCTGTTTATTGCATGGAACAGTCTACCTGCTGCTGCTCTTCGTGCAGTTAACTCCTCTTTGATTCCTCCCATGCTGTCTATTACCACTCCTATATATTTAAAGTTGCTGACCTGCTCCAGTGCTCGTGTTCCCAGGGTTATCTGGTGTCTCTTTTCATCTCTGGCGATCACCATGGTTTTTGTTTTGGAGTTGCTGATGTGCATTCCTCTCTTCTTCAACTCTTCTTCCCAGACCTGCAAGTTGATCTGGAGATGTGCTTCGGTTTTCGTGATCAGGGCCACATCGTCTGCAAATGCTAGTTCCGATATGTAACTTGGTCTCATCTTCCAGTACCCTACTTCATACTTTTTTGTCCGTTCCTTGCAGGCTTTGATGACTTCATCCATGAGGAGTATGAAAAGGTACGGTGATAGAATATCCCCCTGTCTTACACCTCTAGTGGTCTTGAACTCTCCTGACTTTTGATTTTATATCCCCTCCCACACAGAACAAAATCTATGTTTTACCTAGACTTGAACCTATGTACTCCAGGGTGGAAGACTAGTATCCTATTATTCATCCTTATATACCTATACAAGTTCTGTTCAAAATGTATTGAACCTTAATGTAGGCAGTGTATGGTGACAAAAGTAAGCTCCGGTGACGGTTCACCCAAATTGCTACATCAATTTTGGTGATGGCATCTTCTGATGCAACAATATCCGCCTGACCTGGTCTCAGAAGATCTTTCGTTAACTCACGTCCTTCTTTAAACATTGTTGTCCAGTTCTTCACTGTCATCTTCGACAAACTTTTGTCCCCATACACTGTCTGCATTCTGTGATGAATGTCAACTGGTTGACATTCTTCAGCTGCTAGAAACCGAATCACTGTTGGTTGATGAAATCTGGACGGATTCCGTATCACACTCGCCATGCTTTAAATGATCTGCTGAGGAAACTATGAGTCGGAGGATAAGGAAATTTTGCAAACTTGACGGTTGGTATGTGCTGTTTACACCAGAAGTAAAATCATCATGCACATCGTACGTTTGTTAACTTGGTGCAGTTAGGTCCGGTTTTATTTGAACACGCCTCATATTTTTCCTGGCCAAAGGTCCAAAACATTTTGAACAGATATCTTATTATAACAGCAATAAACCAAATAAAGAAAGGTATGGAACATAACAAAAATACACTAAGAAAGACTGGGACTACCACCCGATTCTAAAGATTCTTTCTCCATACAGTGCACTCGTAAATCATTTCCGAAGTTCAGAAAGAAATACAGGATAGTGTACTTCACAGATGATGCTGCTATATAATTCTCAGCATAACACAAACGTTGTATGTTCTGAGACATACAATTGACAGACCTTGTGATCACCCATACAAACATCTTTGCCAATGAGATCATAGATGACTTGATGGGAAGGATCCTGGAGATAAAGGACAGTACCAGCATCAATGGCAGGACATCAAAAGCATCAATGGCAATGTATTCAATGAACTCGATATTATTTCATCAAAGTTCTTACAATCAAACTCATAACAAATATGTCGAAAAGGACAAAACATACTGATCAGACATGTTGGTCATGGTCAGGCAAAATATACTGGTCAAGACCCTCACCTTGGCTTTCCTGTAGCCTTTCCTGGAAATGAGCAGTTTTCATGGCAGACTGTAGTAGTGAGCAGATGAAGAAAAGCATAGCACAACCGCCTGAAGGACCCACAGTCCAACTTCATCAGTAAGCTCAGGATGTGAGGAAAGCTACGACAATCCGCCACTAAACGTCCTTTATATGGCACACAAAAGACTAATCTTACGCATTGTGGACATTCGACAACATAACAAATATGTCCTCGCCTTCTTGTCTTGAAAGAATATGATCCTTGGACAATCGTGTCTTCAAAGGGCTTTTATGGAATGACAATCTGTTGTACATAGTTTGCTGAGTAAAATCTGTCAGTTCTCCTTGCTCCTGTCCCATCGATTTAAGCTTGAGAATAGACTGTTCTCCCACATGGGTTGCCTTCAGTCACATGACATCAATATTCTCTCTTCTCACCTTTCCTTTCTTCTTCTTGTTTTCCAAGTTCAGTGTTCTTTGTGTACACTTATCACATGTGCTCATTTCCCATTTGGCCATTATTGCCTTATTCAGCCTTCTTCTACTTGTCTCCCTTCATATGCCTTCCTGGTCAGTCCCTTCTGTCCCTCACCTGATAAATCTACTTGTAACTTCCTACCATTGTACATGTCCACTTGTGTTTCTACCATTGATGAGTCTTCCTGTGGTATTCATATTCATACTCCTTTATGTGTTCATCTCTTCCTCTATCATTTGTTAGCTCTTATTTTTGTTGCTTGTTGTCCCTGATGAAGGCCTTTAGATCGTAACGTAAGTTTCTTCTACTTTTTCTTCAGACCTCGATGTCAATGACTCTAATGAAGGCAGCATTTGAATTGAAGCTCCTTACACTTCCGAACAGCCTTCTCGTGGATGGATACTGGCTGTTGCCAAATGCTACTTCTTTTGTTGGTATACAGTGGACAGGACTGCAAAATATGTTTTGCCTTCATGGGGCTGTGCCACAGGCACAAAGGTCCGTAGTGCCAATCTTGAACTTGTTGTATAGATGACATCTCAGTCTGTTGTGTCCAGTGCATAGTTGGAGAATGATCACCTGGTTTCGCCTGGAGAATTGATGGTAGGCATTGTTTTCTATGTGGCCAGGGTTGTCTTTTTTCCATTTTGCACTCTTCGTTGTTCTAATGAATGCTTTAGTCTCATTGTATGTGATTTCTGTATCACTCTGCTGCAGCATTCCACTCTCTGGCTAGTCTGTCCACCTCCTTGTTGTCTGGAATGTTGCATTAGGCTGGTATCCACTGCACTATGCTTTTTTTTAAGCACTGGGACAGTGATTTTTGTTAATTTTTGTCCTGGTTTTTGAACACTATTAACACTGCGGGGGCGTCTGTGAGAATGACCACTTGCTTTTCTGCCTGCTCCTTATGATCTATAAGGGTTTCAGCTGCTTGTCTCAGGGCACTGGCTTTGGCACTGAAGTTGCTACAGCGTCTCCCAGTGGCAAATGCTGCTGAGTATACTTTGCTTTTTAGTTTTATAGTGATGCCTCCTCCCCCATTTCCAATCACATCTTTGGCTGAGCCATCTGTATAGGCGTGTGTCCAGGCTGTTGGTGGAAAGTTTTGGTTGATGTCATTTGTAATGATGTGTTTTTCCTGTTCCTCTATTTGTGACTTTTTGTCTTCGATGTTGGGGATATTGCATATAAGATAGGGAAGGGTCTTCCTTTCCAGAGGCAGTGGATGGAGCATGCTGGTATTGGTTTTATTTTTTTGTTTAAATGTGCAGCATTGTTTCTAATCTTTTCTTTTGCCTGGACTGTAAAATTTTTCCTCTTTAGCCTGCCACATCCCAGCCCATTTAGTCTTTGGTGCATCGGGTGGTCCATGATTCTTTTGAATATTCCTGCTTACTGTAGGGTTCTACAGTCTCGGCAGTCTTCCATTAGCTGTAGCCCAATCATGACTTCCAGGTCCTTTATTTGGGTGGACTTCAGGGCTCCTGTTATGATGTGGGCTGCTTGATTCTGGGTGCGCCCTATTTTGTCAAAGTTTGATTTAGATGCCGTGGACCAAGCTGCAATGCCGTATTCCAAAACTGGTCTCACTCTGCCTGTGTATAATTTCTTTAGTGTGTTTCCATCAGCACTTCATGTAGTACCAGCAAGTTTTTTCACGATAGACATGCATAGCCTCGCCCTCGGCTATGTCTTTAAAATTTGTGTTTTTCAGGTCAGACGTCGGACTACAGAAACTCCTAAGAAGGTTGGAGCCTCAACTAGCCGTATCTCTTTTCCATTAAGTTGGTGTTTTACTTGCTGCCATATGTTTGACAAGGAGAAGATGGTATCTTGTTCCATGGTTTCCTTTTTACTGGTACGCCCTTGGACCTGCACTCTTGCTGTTCTATTTTCTAAGTAGTTGCTGATCCACTTGTACATTTTTCCCCATACTCCATATTGCAGCATTTTTCCACTCAGCCCGTCTTTCCATACTTGGTCGAAGGCTTTTACCAGGTCTACCCATACAGCCAGAGTGTGTTTTCCTTCCTGGAAAGCATCTTCGATTTCTTGTGCTATGGGGATTACTTGATCTTCCGTGGACCTGTGCTGCATGAAGCCTGCTTGTTGTGGTATGATAATTTGTTTTTCCTCTTGGTGCCAACTGAGTCTGGTACTTATTTATGTTTTCCATGAGCTTGCCTGTGTAGCTCAGAAGACTGATTAGCCTATAGCTATTTGGGTCAAGTTTATCTTCATTTTTCTTCAGGATGGGAATCATTCTTGCTTTTTTTCACACTTGAGGTACAATGTCACGCTTCCAGCTGCAGTTCATGATCACAAGTATATTTTCTTTGCAGTGCTACCCAATCTCATAAGCATGTTGTTGGTTACCCCATCTTTTCCAGGTGACTTTTTTGGTTTGAGGGAGTAAATGGCTGCAGCAAGTTCCTTTATGGTCAGGTCATATGCTCCTCTGGTCAGGTTGGTTGTCATATGCTCATCTGGGCAGGTTGGTTGTCATATGCTCATCTGGGCAGGTTGGTTGTCATATGCTCATCTGGGCAGGTTGGTTGTCATATGTTCCTCTGGTCAGGTTGGTTGTCATATGCTCATCTGGGCAGGTTGGTTGTCATATGTTCCTCTGGTCAGGTTGGTTGTCATATGCTCATCTGGGCAGGTTGGTTGTCATATGTTCCTCTGGTCAGGTTGGTTGTCATATGCTCCTCTGGCCAGGTTGGTTGTCATATGTTCCTCTGGTCAGGTTGGTTGTCATATGTTCCTCTGGTCAGGTTGGTTGTCATATGCTCATCTGGGCAGGTTGGTTGTCATATGTTCCTCTGGTCAGGTTGGTTGTCATATGCTCATCTGGGCAGGTTGGTTGTCATATGCTCATCTGGGCAGGTTGGTTGTCATATGCTCCTCTGGCCAGGTTGGTTGTCATATGTTCCTCTGGTCAGGTTGGTTGTCATATGTTCATCTGGGCAGGTTGGTTGTCATATGCTCATCTGGGCAGGTTGATTGTCATATGCTCATCTGGGCAGGTTGGTTGTCATATGCTCCTCTGGCCAGGTTGGTTGTCATATGTTCCTCTGGTCAGGTTGGTTGTCATATGTTCATCTGGGCAGGTTGGTTGTCATATGCTCCTCTGGCCAGGTTGGTTGTCATATGCTCCTCTGGCCAGGTTGGTTGTCATATGTTCCTCTGGGCAGGTTGGTTGTCATATGCTCTTCTAGGCAGGTTGATGAGTTTTTTTTGTAGATATATCTCTATAGCCATTGCCTGTTTTCTTTCAGGTGGTATATGTATCTGGCTTGCTTGCGAGAATGTTTTTATGAATGCGTTAGCTGCATGTGTTTTGGTCAGCATTTTCCAACTCAGTTGTACTGCGGTTTCGTGGTTCCAGCAGTCCTCGTTGTTTAGGGCTTTGGCTAGCCTCCATAGTTTTCTGCCGTCTTTGTCCAGATTTAGCGCTTCTGTTGTTTTTATCAGCTGTTTCTCGCGGAGCTATCTAGTGTCTTTTTGTACTTTGCTGCAATAGTTTTGTAGGAGATGTTAGCCTCACTCGATCTTTCGTTTTCTGCTCTCCCTCTGGCTTGTCAGTTGTTCTTCCAGTTCCTGAAGTTATGCGTCCAGTAAGGTTTGTAGTCTCTTCTTGCCCATCGGGATATTATTCGAGGGCAGCTCTCAGGACAGCTTTGTTGAAGCTTTCGGCTAATTCCCTGATTCTTATATTTAGAGTGTTAATCTGACTGCAGTACATGTCTGACAGCGTTGAAAAGAGGTTCCAGTTTGCTCTTTTGTAATTCCATCGAGGCAGTGGCTTATGTTCTTGGGCTGTGTTTTCCATATTAATCAACTGCTTTATTGGTTTGTGATCACTGGACAACTCTGTTTATCTTGTGACTGATGTCGAGAATGCAAGGTCGGGTGTTGAGGTGGACTGCCATCTTCTTGAGTAAAAACAGGGTGCATCATCTGCTTTGTTGATGAGCTGTAGGTTACTATCGATTTCCCAGTTTTCCATTTCGGTGCCGCGTGTATTAGTCTCAGTGTATCCTCATCTTTCTGAGTGGCTATTGAAGTCTCCGACAACTACGCAGTTTGAGTGTTGCACCTCTATTGATGCCAGTGAGAGATCATTATCTGGGGGGCAGTACAGATTTATCACTCTTATGGTTTGTTCATCTACAGTGACATCAGCACCAATGATTTCACCTTGGTTGCTTGTGTGGTTTGGGACTTCTGTGCATGGTAGAGAGTTTCTAATTAGCATGATCACTCCACCTTTGTGATCCTCTCTATCAAGCCGAAGGGTTTCGTATCTTCATATCAGGAACCTTTGATTTGGGTTAAGGTGGGTCTCTTGGATGCAAGCAATGTCAATGTTTTCCTCATGAGTTTGTGAGCAAGCGGTAGCTTCTTGTTTAGGACACCCTCTGCATTCCATTGGAGTATATTTAGAGTCCTTCTCTTTGTGTTTTGGTCAGTAGTGGTTTCCATAGCTGTCCGTGCCCTGGCTCCACGGCCTGGAGGTAGGGGACCACCCGCAGCATTTGGTGGACCCATTCGAGGCGGAGTCCAGCACTCTTCCCACCTGACCGGACTCCTTGGGTCGAGCGCCATCTCATTGAGTCATTTTGGTGTCTGTCATCGTTAAACCAACTGCGTTATGCGCCGTAGCCCAGTGCATCCGACTTCAGCAAACATTTAATCGGGGTCACCTCCCTAGCCCTTGGCCATCCCCAGTCTACCTGTAGGGCAGCAGTTGTTTGGGTTCAAAGTTGTCTCTCCTAGGAAAGCTGTCTTACACGACTATCGGATCTTCTATATCTGGGTTTTAATTGTTTTCCATCTCGTTGTGCGGGCGTAAGTCAGGGATGTTGCATCCTCCATGCATGATAGAATTTGCGCCCTGTTTTCCTCCGCATTTGCTCACGTAGTTTAGCCGGCCAGTCATAGTCGTTGCCAGGAAAAGGGGGGGGGGGGGGGTTGGGGGGGGGGGGGGCGTGCTGCTGTTCGTTAGCAGACTCTAGGAGCCATACATGAGCTAGACAGGAGCGGAGGAACCATGTAGGCTCCAGGCCATCCTTTTTTGCTAGGAAGTAACTGCCTCTTGCCACAAGGTGCTATCCCTTTCACGCTCTTGTCCTACCTCCCATGTAAGTTTCATTACTGTTTCCATCCTAATGTGGCATCTGCCCATACCTATAAAAGTGTTTTTACCCATCCTCTACTCAGTAGTCTCGAGGTAAGACGTCGGCCTTGGGTGCTGGAACTCGCGGGTTCAAATCATGGTGTAGACCTTGATTTTTTTACCTGGGCTTACTGGTATTTTCCCAGATCTCGGGGTAGTAGAGATAGGATGCCTGTGTGCAGTGTCACGCGTGTTAAAAATCAGTTGGAAATCTAAAAGAGTAAGCTTAACGGACTCCGCCCGGGCAAAATTCAAAATTACGTTAGAAATCTACCCAATCTACTATGGAATCCTCCTCGTTGCTATGGAGTTCGTGTATTGTGCAGAGATTTTCCAAAAATTGGGAGAAGAACAGAGCATTTATGGGTTAAACCATGTACAACGACGTTGATTCTTTGACTAAACTAAACACTCCTCTTCTGACTGTGTGTCCCAGCTCCTATTGCTGCACTGTTTACAGAGGCTCTGGTCTCCAACAGTGCCTTCAAATACTCATACTGTTTACCTCTCATTAATTCATATTGATTCACAGAGATCACATCACAGCTTTAGTCGATATTCTTGTTGGGAGCTAATTGTTCTGACTTAATTTAGCTCTTCATATTTCTATTGCAGCGGGTTACAGTAGCTCTTCTTATATCCATCCCGAGATGTACTAAAAAATTTGGGTCCCCAAATCTGTAGTGCAATGCGAGGCTCTACAGTAAGCTCACAACTGCTGGGATTACAGTGTGGATTACATTTTTTTCAAAGAGACCTTCGTGGAAGTGAGGTGGGGAGGCTTGATCACGTTTCACCTGACCTTGATGTTACTCTTCATTCCCACACTCTTTTTCTTCTTCTTCTGCGTTCGTTCTCAATCTCCCGCTACCAAACCCTGAAAGGGCTTAAGTAGCAGAATGTAGTCCAGAGAACAGAATGCGTTGTGTTGTAGTTTACAGATTGACTGCGATATTTGCACCTTTCGGTCCAACACATCCGACTTCAGCAAGCATTTTTTAAGTACCGGGTTAGCATTCTTTCTTTGATTCCTTCTCCTTAGCCAGTCTGCCCTGCTGCAGCCTGTTATCCAGGATCACCATGTGGAGGTGTAGAAGGGTCTTGGTAGCTCTGGTTCGCTGGCCCTGACGCTAGCAGTCAGCTATGGGTCGCTGACCAGTGTCTTGATCCCCATTTCCACACTCAATTGATGACATAATGTTTAATGTATACAATATTTCACAATTAACACATTTCAATCTTTAAAAAGCAGTCAAACCAAATATAATTAAAGGATCTATATCATTCTGCTTGCCCAGCAACTGAACACTGGTCAATGTATTAGGTCACTGTAATAGGTCCCTGACCCTGATGCAAGCAGCCAGCTAGGTGTTGCTGGCTGCTGTCAATTCATTCAGGTAAAATATACGTTGTTGTTTGAGGATCCAAAGATGGGTTAATTTGTATGATGAACTCAAAAATACATTGAATAGTATTATGGATTGAAGGTTATGAAGGTTTGAAAAATTGGCCATTTGTATGGAATAATTGAAAGATGAATGATATGTTAATTTGCATAAAGGGTTGAATGATATATTCATTTGTATGAAATGACTGAAAGATGAATGATATGTTAAGTTGTATGAAGGGTTTATTTGTATGACAATTTAAAAATATAATACTGAAACAAACAATCTTGCAACAGACACTAAACATTAATGTCCGTTGATTCTTGTTAAAGCTCAATTGACTAAACATAACTGATACATGGGGGAGCGGACACAGGTCCAAGGTACAAGTAATCTAGATGTACTTTAATCTGTCTTCTTTATCCTTTTTCACATCAGCCTAAGTTTGGGGCCACCACTACAGCTGTCCTTGTTTAGGAAGCCTGTGCAAAACATTTTGCGTGCTTTTGCAGTGTCGATTTCTGTAGTAATACGTTTTACACAAGATTGCTAGCCACATGCACTCTAATCTGTACCTGACTGATAATATCTTTGGCTGAGTGAGTGAGTAGCACGCGGTCACACCACGAAGGTACACGGGTCTTCATATATGAAATGCCATCAGAGACATCCTCACAGAAGGGATAGCTGAAAATAAGTGAGAAACAACTGATGGTTAAGTGTGGTCACAAACTTACACCAGACTACAATTAAGCATATTTAGTGATTCTAACAAACAAATATGGTCATGGAGGTCATGGTAGCTGGAAGGCGACGGAGGAGTTGACCAAGACAAAGGTGGATACAAGATATCAAGGATACTCTAAACATGAATATGGAGCAGGTGGGAAGATTGACTGCATACCCAGATTCATATCGACTGGCTGTGATGTTAGCGACGTTCTACAAGGGACATGCTACATGATGATTATGATGAATGACAATTAACGTAATTGCAGTGGTTAATTAATATTGTAGATACTATTTTAAAATATATTCTTAGTCATTTACACTTCATGAGCTCCTACTGTTCTCAGACACACTGTGTCATTTGTGCTTTTTCTTTCTCCCACTTTGAACTTGTGCATTTATAACTAGAGAAATCTGTAACAAATGAGTTGAATATAAATGTCAGCATGACAAATTGTTCCTAATGCTTCATGTCTGTTTTCCAACACTGGCTAGCGCTGAATTGTATTTCCTTGTTCTCCATACATACCCAATCTAAACCCATTCATTCTATTCCGTTCTGTCTAATTTGGTTCTAATATGTTAATATGTGATATTGTGGAATTGTTTGCCTTGGTAAGAGTGTCCTAAATAAAGTCATATATATCTGTATTGATGTTTGAGTTGAAGTGATAGAGCTTTCAGAAATGGGTTTACTGTGAGATATGTTAATGTGGACTCGTTCATATTAATCAGTTAGTGTGTTGAAATGTTCCCTGGTGACAAATGCTATGTCTAGGATTTCTTGTTTTGTATGTCTGCATGTTTATGTAATGACTTCTCCGTCAAGGTTTCATAAACTGTCAGGTCAGGTCAGGTCATCCCGTAATCAGTGAGGTCATTGGAGCACACATGAAGACATCCTCACAACCCCACGCCACCCTTCTCTGCCAGCGGCCGCTGCCTGTACCTCTTCTGGCCTGAGATGGCCATTTTTTATGGTGTTCTTCCCCTTCTTCTTGGGGTGGCCTCTTCGTCGTCTGCCATGCACCTTTCCATGCAGGATTGTATTTGCCAGACCATTTGATCTCGATATGTGACCGTACCAAGTGAGTTTCCTTATTCTGACAGTTGCCAAAAGGTCTTCAAAAGGCCCTATTGCTGTTGTACTTCTATCTCATATTTCCTCATTTGTAACTCGATCTTTGTACGTGACATTTGAAAGTCTTTGGAAACATCTCATCTCCAAGGCCTGTATCCTTCTCTGAAGGTCAGCTGTAACTGTCCATGTCTCACAAGCATAGAGGAGTATTGACATGACCAATGTATACATTAATCTGATTTTCACTGACAATGTTAACCATTTATCTTGCCAGATTTTGTTAAGCTGTGCAAGCGCTGCTATTGTCTGTGTATTCTGGTCAACACCTCACATTTTTATACTTCTTCACTGACAATCGAACCCAGATATTTAAAATAGTCAACCACTTCGAGTTCCTGGCCATTAGCTTTTATGCCTACTCTGCATTGTTGGTCATTAATTTTGTCTTTCCAGCGTTTATCTCCAGCTGCTAGAAACCGAATCACCGCTCGCTGATCAACTCTGGACGGATTCTGTATCACACCCGCCATATTTTCAACAGTCTGCTGAGGAGACTATGAGTCGGAGGATAATGAAATTTTGCAAACTTGACGGTTGGTATGTTCTGTTTATACTAGTAGTGACGTCATCATGCGCATCATAAGTATGTTCACTTGTAGCAGTTTGATCTTGTTTCATTTGAACACGCCTCGTATAATATTTCACTCTGATGTTATCACTTTTAGAAACTACAGAATAACAGTTTCATCAGTTTATAACGACTAAGTGTACATAGGTGCAGCAGGCTGTGGCTCATAAGGAAAATGAATATGGTTTAAATCTTTAAAAAAGGAATAAATCTATTAGATATGCTTTAATCTTTTTTAGATATCTTGTATTAAAAGCGCTTCATTTTTATGCAACTTAATGTTAAACAGATTTTTTGATAGTTTGCCATCACAAGTGATGAAGACCACTCTCTTTGTTCAGCCGTGTGGACAGTCGTATCTCTTGCTGTGTCCGCTGAAATGGGTGACTTGCTTGGAGATTTGGATTAAAGTAAGGAAGAAACTGCACCTTTTGTCAACCTCACTCACAGAGCCTAAGCTACCTTTTGCCAGTGGCAAGACATTCATCGAGACGACTTTAGATAGCATAGGATGCAGATTTTGCCTCGGGGTCACCACCGAAGCCTTTCTGTAAACATGTAACCCGCAGGGTAGAAAGGTGGGAAGGCATCTAACGCAGTTTGTCGTGCCTTTTCGATAACCACAAGAGGTCGTATGGACAACACTCAGCGTGTGAGTGAGTCTGGCATCTCTTCCCAGCTGTATTCAGTTCATCATAGTAGCATCTAAAATTCCCACACACCAAATTCGTGAAGGTGAACCGGCAGAACTAACCCGTGAGATACGACACAGGTATAACTAGTTTAAGCGTAGCGCCATTCAGCCGGCGTCCAGACCAGGATAAACGGATGGAAGAAATCACAAAAAAAGAACGAAATAAAAAGTCCAGACGGAAAACAACTCCACGTATCCGTGAACACAAGTGTAAGTCGTCGACTAGTGTGAATTCCAGGCAAATCCGTGGTCTGGCGGCATCCATAATGATCCAAAACAGTAGAGAAGTGTAGACTCGCAGCCAGTTACGGCGCCATCTTTGCCAGACCTATGTCAATAATGGTTACAAAATATAACTGCAATGGGTACTGTTTTGAAACTAGTATTGTACATTTGTGCAAACTCAAAATGTTTTGAAATATCCACAGCATAACGAAACAGATGTCAAATTTATTCCATAATATGTTTGCTCCGTTCTTCTAGTACAAAGAATTTAGATTTAGTGATCAAAAGTCATGGTTATTTTTAGGCCATGAAAGTTCAAATTGTGGCCTGTTGTTAACCTCAGTAATTAGCAAAGATTAACATCACACTGTTAGTGGATAGGTTTGTAACACTTGCCAAACTAAGTTGAAACTCCTGCAAAGGAAGGAAAGTGCTCGAAATGAAAACCTTATATATTTTTTTCTTCTAATTTTATTAAGAAAAAGTGGCACACAACTATCATTTTTCGATTTAGTCTTTATTGAGTTCTCACAATACAAAGTACATGGACTCCTCTAGAAAAAAAAACTTTTGGCACGTCGTTATTTCAATTCTGGAGTCAGCTGCAGTGGCACCCACATTGCAGATGCTCTGCTGACTAGTGCACATCATGAATGATATGATCTGCTGAGCCTTGGTCAATGTCCTGATGTCCAGCTATTTCATTCACAGTGACGCTGTGATCTTTCATTATGATGCATTCAACTGCTGCAGTTGGTGTGCCTGACCTGATCGAGAAGAATCTGTCAAAGACCTCATGTCATTTTAGAACCTTCTTCTCCAGTTGTACACTTGCTGGAGTGACAGGCATGCATCACTGTACTGAACTTTCATTTGTAGATGAATTTGAAAGGTTTAAGACCTTTAATCATATTTTGTGACATGAATAGCAGGGAACAAGTAGTTCTATTCTTTCCTCTCCCAGTAAGATGGCACGGCACAGCTGCAGAGATCACTAGTAAAGTGATCATTATTTTATTTGGTGGCTTTCCCAAGACTAATCAACATTTGGTAGTGCAACCTCCACTGACACGTAGACAAAATAGGTTATGACAACTGACATCTTCTAACTTATGTGTTTCATTGTGCCCCATTTAAGTCAGTCATAGAGGGAAGACATTTCCAAAAATAATTGTGAATTATAAATATGGGACTACAAAGTAGGCAGGTCAGCACTCATCTTCTCATCATCCAAGCTGACTCATGACAACTCAAAAAATTCTTGTGAATTACAAGTGTGGCTCCTTACCTGGGAGGAAATGAGATGTCATGCTCAAACAACCGATCATGAAATGGGAAGAATTCTGTATCATACTGGTGTAGCTGATATTCATGGTGGGAAAGAGAACAGGAAAGCAAAAAAGTGTTAACTTCAAAGTGACATATTGTATGCTACTGTTTATAAGTGATTTCTGGAATAATTATTAACAGAACTCCACACAGAGCATCAGGTGACCATGCATTTGGCTTCCTTATAGGTGTCATGTATCACATCACTAACATTTGTTTTTTCAGTGGTGACCAGTAGTATTCAGTCTTACATGATGAGGTTGCTAATCATTGATCTCTCCAGGTAGCGTCATTCTAAATGTAATTCAGGCCATTCATCTTCTTTACCCTTTTTCTCCGCAGTCGGAGTATAGGGCTACCATTACAGTTGGCCTCTTTAAAGAAACCTGCATACTATTGCAGTGGTGGTTTCTGTTGCAATCTGTTTTACATGATGAGGTTGTGAGCGGCATGCACTGTTTATGCCATACTGCATTCTTATTTCTAAGTTATGTAAGAGGGGTGGGAAAGAAAAACCACTGCATCCTTTCCTTCCAACTTAAATAAATAAAAATGCAAATTAAAACAATTTAATTTTGTAAATGTTTATAAATGGGAACAAGTCAGGAAACCATCCAAGTTAACAGCAATGAAGAAAGAACTTCTTATTTTCTTTTTGATTTTTTGCCTTTTGATTGCTTGTGCCTTTCAGTATCAGGTTATGAAGAGGTTTCTTGACTGGGCCCTATTATGTGCTACATGGTTAGTTTCACTGTTTCTGTTATTTCTGCTTTCCATCTTTTGCATGGGCAGCCCTTGGCTTTGAAGAAGGAACATCCCATTTATATACATTATAAAATGGATTAATTGTATGATGATTCACTCAGTGACTGAAGTTTTTGGAATGTAACTCCATCGTAAAACAATACACTATGGTAAAGAACTATTTGTGCCCACATGATACAATTGCTATGCCAATGTCACAGAAGAGCAAATCCTGCAAAGTAGGGCAACCCCACCTAAAACAGCTCTGCTTAACAAAATGACATCTGTAAAATGTCATCTTGTGTACTGCCGAAGACGTGTATATCGAATAGAAAGGTGCAAATATCGCGGTCTAGCTGTAAACTAGAGATACAACACATTCTGTTCTCCGGACTAGATCCTGCTACTTGCAAAGCCCTGTTCAGGGTTTGGTAGCGGGAGATTAAGAGTGAATGCAGAAGAAGAAGAAGTCACATCTTGTGTGGCAGTATCTGCTGTAGGACCTCCTTACCGTCACACATACACAGGAAGTGATCATTCTATGCCCAAAGATTACATACCCATTTGTTCATGCTAGTGAAGAGATCTGAGTGTCTGTCGTAGTAGTCAAAGCTTTTGCTTCCTACAGTTAGCACAATCTGCAAAGTCAAGCAATGTGTTGTAAACAATATCTGCAAATGTACTGTACAAACAAGTAGAACAATATGGAATACTTA
Source organism: Ariolimax columbianus (assembly GCA_036924085.1). Classification (NCBI taxonomy): domain Eukaryota; kingdom Metazoa; phylum Mollusca; class Gastropoda; order Stylommatophora; family Arionidae; genus Ariolimax; species Ariolimax columbianus. The sequence continues at coordinate 30,877,479 of JAVGWX010000003.1, forward strand.
GAATACTGGAATTCAAACAGGTAGGTGTACATTTGTTGTCAGGTAGCCAAATTCTATCTGTAGTGGGTTTCTTCTTCTTCTTCTTCTGCGTACGCAGTCAGACAGTAACCATTATTTTTTTGAAAAAAGCGGCGATCATCCTGAGGCTGTCGCCACTGCCATAGAGCTTGTCTTGCAGTTCCACTGGTGATGGCCACATCTGCTCTCTCTGATCCTCGTATGTCGGGCAGTTCTGCAGCAGATGTTCAGCGGTCATTTTACCAGTACCGCATGGGCATTCGTCGGTACACCCTATCTTCAATTTGTTGAATAGGTGGTACCTCAGTCTATTGTGGCCAGTGCGAAGTCTGAAGACAACGACCTGCTCTCTTCGGTTTAACTGGCTGTAGTGGGTTTAATTTTGTAATTTTACTTTCTGTGAATTACTAGGCCTGGGGAAGGAAAGTGGCATAATGGGTAAGAATTTAATTATTTTGTTAAATTTTGGTTTGGACAGCGGTTAACAGCAAGCTCTGTTTGAATTTCAACTACCAAGAGTTCTTTTATGCACAACGCGTACAAGAGATCTCTGGGTTTTTATTTTTATCCAACTCGGGTAGAACAAGGTGCAGATCTCACTGCCCTTATTATTAGGGGAGGCATCAACCTTGTTGGATTAGAATTATACACTGTTTCTCACTTTCTTTCATTCGTTTTTTGAGGGGCACAGTGACTCACCTTCTTCTAAGGTTGGTTTCTGTGATCTTTTAATGCTGGTTTCTGTGATTTTCTAGTGATGGTTTCTGTGATCTTTTAATGCTGGTTTCTGTGATCTTTTAATGCTGGTTTCTGTGATCTTCTAGAGGTGGTTTCTGTGATCTTCTATAGCTGGTTTCTGTGATCTTCTAGGACTGGTTTATGTGGTTTTCTAGAGGTGGCATCTATGGTTTTCTAGAGGTGGTTTCTTTTATCTTCTAGGGGTGGCTTCTGTGGTCTTCTAGTGGTGGCCACCATGGTGTGCTAGAGGTGGTTTCTGTGGTACTTTGCTTTACATGATGAAGTTGTCAGATCTATGCACAGCCTAGTAATCAGGCGCAGGTGAAACATTCTGATCAATATCCCACCTATGTCCTTGTTTGTGCTCCTGGAAACAGGCTGTCAGCGGCTTTGCCAACCAGGTGAGGACTGACAATGTAATCCCTATAGTGTATGTATATAATGATGATTGATTTGTTTTTCAACATCACGCAGCAAAGCATTGGACCACAACTACAACTGACCACTTTACAGGAAGCCTGATTCCATGCATTTGCAATGATAGTTTCATCAGCTACAGTTTTATATGATGAAGTTGCTAGGTCCATCCATAACCCTCTTTAGTCATATTTTCAACATGCTTGGATGGTTACACTGGTCTATTCTTTTCAACTTGAGTATCTGAATGTGTAGGTCTGGCACATTAACCATTTGAACCCACGACACTCATATATTGGGGTGTGTAACTACCCCATTCCCTGAGCCACTCGTTTGCCGGTGTGGCGGGTGGACCATTATTTGAAGGCATATTTTGGGCTGTACTGCTTGGATTTTGGCCATGACATAGTGACGTCTATACACATTTCCAGAAATAACAAATAAGGCAGTGTAAATATCAAAGCATGTCTTCATGATAATTTTGATGATTATCGTGATAAAAAGGGTTTTGAATATTCAGGAAATGGCCGTCTAAATGGCTAACAACAGAACAAGTCGTTGAAAGCAATTTCAAAGATTTTGAGGCTGATAAATTGGATTTAGATGGTGATTATTCTAAAAAGGATCAGCTGTTATTTGAATGACACCATTTGTATGATTCAGATTACCATTCGTCCATTGATTAGGATAAAGCTAGATCTGTTCCTCGGAGGATCAGACTATGGCCTTGGGGGTATTCCACATAATGTATCAAAGCAAATTTAATGAATATATTTCACACTCTACTAAAGTAAGAACATTTGAGATTAGCAGGTCAGTCAATTTTAGATAGAATAACTAAATAAGAGCAGCTAGTTTTATTATAGTAAATAGCTTTACTCAAATGCCTACATTGTGCATATTTTCTCAGGAGTACAGGGGAATTGGATGATTTGATGGACTGGGTTCAAAGGGTTAAACAGTAGTAGGACTTGATTGAGAACAATATCAACTGCCTCTTGATGTACTCACTTTTCCAGTGTCTAGTTCTGTGTACTCAATTTTGTTGACTTGGCCTTTTTTTCCCTTTGTCTGACTTGCCACCAACTTTTCAGTCAGCTCCTGAAGTCCAAAGAAACACACAAATTAGTTATTTTTAGCTAATATAACTGAACAGATGATATTTGTAAAAGTTTTAATTAAAAATATAATCATGGCTTTAAACTTTCTATGGAGTACCTCCCACCCTTCTGTTCTGGACTGCTATTCTACTTAAATTTCTGTTTGTCTTATGTTTGAGATTATCTCTCACTTCAATCAACTTTCACGACTTGTGTCAAAATGTTTCTATTTGCAGAACTGTGCCAGCAGTCCGCACCAAAAAGGGTAGTGGTACAGTGGGTCCCATCACACTGCAACATCCAAGGCAACGAGGAGGCAGACAGACTGGCAAAAGAAGGTGCAAGACTACCACAAACAGATACTGGTATAATGTACGAAGAGTCAAAACGGCTTATCAAAGCCAGATACATGACCAAATGGGAAACCGAACATACTGGTTACACCAAAAACGATGCCTATTACCAGTTGAACCGAAGAGAGCAGGTCGTTGTCTCAAACTTCTGTTTAAATCTATATATAGTCTTCTTGTTCTCCTCAATTGTCATGTTTTTAAAATGATATCTACATATCAAGTCCAGTTCTCTGGATAAAAGTTGCTGTAGTGAAAAGTTTTCAAGGCTCCAAAATACCTTTTTGTGAGAGTTTGTCTCCGTGGGCCATTGCTCACTACACAATTGCAAAAGCATATAACAGTCTTGTAGGATATGTTCGACTGCCTGTACTGCTTGTCCGCACGGACACATAGGTGATGGGTCAGTTTTAGTTGTGTAAGGTTATTCAATGTGTTTTGTCCTGTTCTCAATCAAAACAGGAGCTCCTTGCTCAGCTCAATAGAGGAAGTGATAGTTGGTTCTCATTTGGTGGACTTGGGATGGTGTGAGCTAGTCGTTAAGTGACACGGCTCATAATCCGAAGGTGCTGGTTTCATTCCCCAATCACAGCAGCAACCATTACCTCGGGGAAGCAAACCCTTAGGAAATGCAGGAAGAAGCCGACCCTTACATAAAATGCACGCCAAAGTTGGATGCACTGGGCCAACAGCTGCAAAATAAAAACACAGTGCAATGCACACAGCCTTGGGGAATAGAGAAATCAGATGAATGCAAAAAAAAACCCAACAAAAAATACAAACTATTTTATTTTGTGGACTTTCCTTGTGTGTGTCTTGGATAAGAGTCAGCCTTTCCTGAAAGGTGATTGTTTGTCCTTTCTGCTCTTGTGTTGCTTCCTCTTTGCTTTCTTGTTTCCTAAATGCCACAATCTGATGGCATCCACTGAAACACTACCTTTTTTTTGACATATTAAATAATTAAATTGAAGCTGGGTTTGTACTAAAGATCAATAGTTGACAAAAACATGTAGGTATTGTTATTTAAAAGTGTAGTTCCAAATCTGACAGAAACAAAGAAGAAACTCTCTCAAATAGGCTTCAATTAATAAAGCAAACTGCTGTAGGAACATAAGGGGACTCAGTGGTCTCAAGATAAGGTGTATGCCTCGAGTGTCACAGTTTGAACCACAGTGGAGACCAGGATTTTTTCACGTGTTTATTCTGGTAAAAATTACCCTGATCTCTGAGTAGTGAGATCAGACTACCGTGTTCAGTGTCGAGCATGTTAACAATTTTTTGGCAGTTGGAAATCAACTGTTCACTCCCCAATCACAGCACCGACCGTTACCTCGGGGAAGCAAACCCTTAGAAAATGCAGCAGGAAGCAGTACCTCAGATAAAATGAATGCCAAAGTCGGATGCACTGGGCCAACAAGCACGAAATAAAAAAATAATGCAACACACGCTGCGTAAGGGAATTGAAAAAAAAATAAGACGAACGCAAAAAAAAAACCAAAAAAAAACCAAACAAACAAACTTGGTACTCAAAGATAAAAAACCAAAATGACTTTAAACAACATTTAGCTACTTGACACATCAGACTCTTGATATGTCTGATTGAGTACCAGGATTACAGTCTACAAATTACAGATTGTGGTCCAATGAAGAGGTTTACAGTCCAAATTTTGGGATTACATGAAATGTTTAGTATTCCAGCACATTTTGTTTTTATTTATGCCAAAAAAAGATTGTGACAAAACACACTATCAAAATAACAATCAATCAATAAAACCGTTCCACTCCTTGCGAAGCACAGGTCTTCAACAAACACATGCCAAGTCATCAAATGCCGGCTGCCCATGTCTACTGAAGTTTATACATGATGAGGCACTCAGCCCCCATGCCCAACCTTCCTTTGTTGCCTCCTACATTACGACCGGCAGATTACAATGCTATTATTCTGTGCTTCCCATTCTGACTCCTGTAACACTAGAGCAACAAAATTACCATACATAAAAATTAATAGCCAGATATTTATTTTTTTTAAAAAGGGGGGGGGGGGGGTGTGGGGGGTGTAAACCTTTCCAATTATGCAAGTAAATTCAGAAATTCACATTGTTGAATCAGTTTTTTTAAGAAAGAGGCAGTACTCACAGGACATTGCTTACCTGAATTAGTAAATTTGAATCCAACCGGAAGTTGAAATCACCAAAAATAAAGAGAGGAACGTTGCTGTACTTGTCATTTTCAAACCTGGATGTTAAGAAACACTAAGACAGCTTATCATCTGATAAATCTAGCAGTTTCAGCATTCTTATTTTTGTATTAAGCAATGTCAGAAACATATGACTAGTTTCAAGATCATTCATACTTCAAGTTCAGCTGGATCAATTTAGGCAAGCAGCATTTCAGTGCTATATGTTTCTAATAATAAGTAGTTGACATCATGCATAAATTGGACAAGCATTGGGGATCAAGACGCTGAGCAGCGCATGAGCTGCAGTAGTCAGCGACCCATAGCTGACTGCTAGCGTCAGGGCCTGCGAACAAGAGCTGCCAAGACCCTTCTACACCTCCATGCGGTGATCCTGGATAACAGGCTGCAGCAGGGTAGACTGGCTAAAGAGAAGAGATCGAAAAGGGAATGCTAACCCGGTACTAAAAAAATGCTTGCTGAAGTCGGATGTGTTGGACCGAAAGGTGCAAGTATCGCAGTCAAGCTGTAAACTACGACACAACGCATTCTGTTCTCTGGACTACATTCTGTTACTTAAGCCCTTTCAGGGTTTGGTAGCAGGAGTTTGAGAACAAACGTAGAAGAAGAAGACAAGCAATGCGCCTGGTTGGAATAGCGCCTGACACAGAAGAGGATTCATTTAATCTCTGTATTCGTTATTCTTATATAAATCAAATATGCTGCGATGGAACCTATTTTGAACTAATCATGTCCCGAATTTGGAAAAGGTTTAGACTTCCTGATTTAGACTATAATTTTTAGTTGAAATTTAAACATTTTTATCAAGTTTATTAAAGCATTTTTTTTTTCAAGACAGTGAATGACTGTAGCATTCAATGGTACTGCTGGTTTCCATTAAAGCATTTGTTTTTCAAGGCAGTGAATGACTGTATCATTCAATGGTACTGCTGGTTTCCATTAAAGCATTTGTTTTTCAAGGCAGTGAATGACTGTATAACTTTGTATAAGTTCACAGACATGTGATCAGATGCTTCCAATCATTCTATTTATCTACTACTTTTTCTATCTCTCTTCAAACATTTTCCCACTTTTCTGCTATGTTTTAGATTTAGTCTCGGCTCAATGTGTTTCTAGGTCGTCTTTACTTGGCACAATAAAACTTTGACACCAAGCTACCAAATGGCCTCAATTTCCAGCCCAATGCATAATTTAAAACTCTTTCATTGTTTTCTCATGTTATGTTGGCATCTGCTACTCGAAATGAGAGACAAACAAGAATATATCTTTTAACTTTTGGAGACGGCTTATAAATCACAATAACATTGATTGTGTCCTGAACTCCTACGTTTTGCTTCTCCTCAGTGGTCCATGTTAGTGCTTCATGAGTTACTCTCGAGCTCAGTCTCATTTCCATGTTATAACTCAATCTATCTTAAGCCTCCTGCTCTCATTAACAAATATTGGCTCAAGTTTTCATTGTCATCTGTAGAGCCATTAACAAAAATCAGTTTCCTTTCAGCTTTCACTGTTTAGCATTTAAAAGAAAAAAAAATGGCAGTACTGCATTATTTTCATTGTCATGTTTTTGTGAAAAAGGTGAGGGGAAGAAGGGTGCATGTGTGTTATCCAGTTGTTGTATGCCTACAATAAGTAAGTTTACTCTTTTGTGTGCTCTGAAAAGGATGTTAAGTGGCGGATTGTTATATCTTTTCTAACATCCCAAGCGTTCTGATGAAGGTGGACCATGGTTCTCTGGGTGGTTGTGCTATGCTTAGCTTCCTCTGCTTGATGGTAACTACTATGAAGATTGTTATCCATTTGCAGAATAAAAGCTGCCTACTTCAGATGTTCTGTGCGGACTAGGTTTTTATTTCATACTCCCCTCTTTTGGAAAAAAATCTAGGCGTTACTGAAAAATTAATGTCTGCATGGAAAAGTAAAACGGCTCACATAACCAACTTCTGGGACACCTGGGAGCCCCTATATGTACTCAGTCAGTCCCTTTCATTGCTGAAAGTGTTGACAACACAGCATGAACCCTGTAACTCCTGCAGCAGCCCTGAAACTTTCCCATGGCTTTGTCAAGTGTCAGGTACCAATTTAGGCTCAATTGACTGGGAGAAGCAGAAATTACATGTAAAAACCAATGACATGCCCGATCTGTCAAAACTAGGACAATGTAATTTAAACCTTGTACGCTGGTATTGTGAGCCAAGCTCACAACACTTAAGCCAGATGCTCCCGTAAAATCTCTTTAGTAAGAAAAATGTATCCTACCAGCCTGCTTCTCACTGTTTAGCATAGTGAGGTCAAGCAAAACACACTAATCAGAGAATGTTAGCCAGGGTCAGGAGAAATATACTGATCAAGATGAAATCTCCCTGTTTAGCATAGTGAGGTCAAGCAAAACACACTAATCAGAGAATGTTAGCCAGGGTCAGGAGAAATATACTAATCAAGATGAAATCTCCCTGTTTAGCATAGTGAGGTCAAGCAAAACACACTAATCAGAGAATGTTAGCCAGGGTCAGGAAAAATATACTGATCAAGATGAAATCTCCCTGTTTAGCATAGTGAGGTCAAGCAAAACACACTAATCAGAGAATGTTAGCCAGGGTCAGGAGAAATATACTGATCAAGATGAAATCTCCCTGTTTAGCATAGTGAGGTCAAGCAAAACACACTAATCAGAGAATGTTAGCCAGGGTCAGGAAAAATATACTGATCAAGATGAAATCTCCCTGTTTAGCATAGTGAGGTCAAGCAAAACACACTAATCAGAGAATGTTAGCCAGGGTCAGGAGAAATATACTGATCAAGATGAAATCTCCCTGTTTAGCATAGTGAGGTCAAGCAAAACACACTAATCAGAGAATGTTAGCCAGGGTCAGGAGAAATATACTGATCAAGATGAAATCTCCCTGTTTAGCATAGTGAGGTCAAGCAAAACACACTAATCAGAGAATGTTAGCCAGGGTCAGGAGAAATATACTGATCAAGATGAAATCTCCCTGTTTAGCATAGTGAGGTCAAGCAAAACACACTAATCAGAGAATGTTAGCCAGGGTCAGGAGAAATATACTGATCAAGATGAAATCTCCCTGTTTAGCATAGTGAGGTCAAGCAAAACACACTAATCAGAGAATGTTAGCCAGGGTCAGGAGAAATATACTGATCAAGATGAAATCTCCCTGTTTAGCATAGTGAGGTCAAGCAAAACACACTAATCAGAGAATGTTAGCCAGGGTCAGGAGAAATATACTGATCAAGATGAAATCTCCCTGTTTAGCATAGTGAGGTCAAGCAAAACACACTAATCAGAGAATGTTAGCCAGGGTCAGGAGAAATATACTGATCAAGATGAAATCTCCCTGTTTAGCATAGTGAGGTCAAGCAAAACACACTAATCAGAGAATGTTAGCCAGGGTCAGGAGAAATATACTGATCAAGATGAAATCTCCCTGTTTAGCATAGTGAGGTCAAGCAAAACACACTAATCAGAGAATGTTAGCCAGGGTCAGGAGAAATATACTGATCAAGATGAAATCTCCCTGTTTAGCATAGTGAGGTCAAGCAAAACACACTAATCAGAGAATGTTAGCCAGGGTCAGGAGAAATATACTGATCAAGATGAAATCTCCCTGTTTAGCATAGTGAGGTCAAGCAAAACACACTAATCAGAGAATGTTAGCCAGGGTCAGGAGAAATATACTGATCAAGATGAAATCTCCCTGTTTAGCATAGTGAGGTCAAGCAAAACACACTAATCAGAGAATGTTAGCCAGGGTCAGGAGAAATATACTGATCAAGATGAAATCTCCCTGTTTAGCATAGTGAGGTCAAGCAAAACACACTAATCAGAGAATGTTAGCCAGGGTCAGGAGAAATATACTGATCAAGATGAAATCTCCCTGTTTAGCATAGTGAGGTCAAGCAAAACACACTAATCAGAGAATGTTAGCCAGGGTCAGGAGAAATATACTGATCAAGATGAAATCTCCCTGTTTAGCATAGTGAGGTCAAGCAAAACACACTAATCAGAGAATGTTAGCCAGGGTCAGGAGAAATATACTGATCAAGATGAAATCTCCCTGTTTAGCATAGTGAGGTCAAGCAAAACACACTAATCAGAGAATGTTAGCCAGGGTCAGGAGAAATATACTGATCAAGATGAAATCTCCCTGTTTAGCATAGTGAGGTCAAGCAAAACACACTAATCAGAGAATGTTAGCCAGGGTCAGGAGAAATATACTGATCAAGATGAAATCTCCCTGTTTAGCATAGTGAGGTCAAGCAAAACACACTAATCAGAGAATGTTAGCCAGGGTCAGGAGAAATATACTGATCAAGATGAAATCTCCCTGTTTAGCATAGTGAGGTCAAGCAAAACACACTAATCAGAGAATGTTAGCCAGGGTCAGGAGAAATATACTGATCAAGATGAAATCTCCCTGTTTAGCATAGTGAGGTCAAGCAAAACACACTAATCAGAGAATGTTAGCCAGGGTCAGGAGAAATATACTGATCAAGATGAAATCTCCCTGTTTAGCATAGTGAGGTCAAGCAAAACACACTAATCAGAGAATGTTAGCCAGGGTCAGGAGAAATATACTAATCAAGATGAAATCTCCCTGTTTAGCATAGTGAGGTCAAGCAAAACACACTAATCAGAGAATGTTAGCCAGGGTCAGGAAAAATATACTGATCAAGATGAAATCTCCCTGTTTAGCATAGTGAGGTCAAGCAAAACACACTAATCAGAGAATGTTAGCCAGGGTCAGGAGAAATATACTGATCAAGATGAAATCTCCCTGTTTAGCATAGTGAGGTCAAGCAAAACACACTAATCAGAGAATGTTAGCCAGGGTCAGGAAAAATATACTGATCAAGATGAAATCTCCCTGTTTAGCATAGTGAGGTCAAGCAAAACACACTAATCAGAGAATGTTAGCCAGGGTCAGGAGAAATATACTGATCAAGATGAAATCTCCCTGTTTAGCATAGTGAGGTCAAGCAAAACACACTAATCAGAGAATGTTAGCCAGGGTCAGGAGAAATATACTGATCAAGATGAAATCGCCCTGTTTAGCATAGTGAGGTCAAGCAAAACACACTAATCAGAGAATGTTAGCCAGGGTCAGGAGAAATATACTGATCAAGATGAAATCTCCCTGTTTAGCATAGTGAGGTCAAGCAAAACACACTAATCAGAGAATGTTAGCCAGGGTCAGGAGAAATATACTGATCAAGATGAAATCTCCCTGTTTAGCATAGTGAGGTCAAGCAAAACACACTAATCAGAGAATGTTAGCCAGGGTCAGGAAAAATATACTGATCAAGATGAAATCTCCCTGTTTAGCATAGTGAGGTCAAGCAAAACACACTAATCAGAGAATGTTAGCCAGGGTCAGGAGAAATATACTGATCAAGATGAAATCTCCCTGTTTAGCATAGTGAGGTCAAGCAAAACACACTAATCAGAGAATGTTAGCCAGGGTCAGGAGAAATATACTGATCAAGATGAAATCTCCCTGTTTAGCATAGTGAGGTCAAGCAAAACACACTAATCAGAGAATGTTAGCCAGGGTCAGGAGAAATATACTGATCAAGATGAAATCTCCCTGTTTAGCATAGTGAGGTCAAGCAAAACACACTAATCAGAGAATGTTAGCCAGGGTCAGGAGAAATATACTGATCAAGATGAAATCTCCCTGTTTAGCATAGTGAGGTCAAGCAAAACACACTAATCAGAGAATGTTAGCCAGGGTCAGGAGAAATATACTGATCAAGATGAAATCTCCCTGTTTAGCATAGTGAGGTCAAGCAAAACACACTAATCAGAGAATGTTAGCCAGGGTCAGGAGAAATATACTGATCAAGATGAAATCTCCCTGTTTAGCATAGTGAGGTCAAGCAAAACACACTAATCAGAGAATGTTAGCCAGGGTCAGGAGAAATATACTGATCAAGATGAAATCTCCCTGTTTAGCATAGTGAGGTCAAGCAAAACACACTAATCAGAGAATGTTAGCCAGGGTCAGGAGAAATATACTGATCAAGATGAAATCTCCCTGTTTAGCATAGTGAGGTCAAGCAAAACACACTAATCAGAGAATGTTAGCCAGGGTCAGGAGAAATATACTGATCAAGATGAAATCTCCCTGTTTAGCATAGTGAGGTCAAGCAAAACACACTAATCAGAGAATGTTAGCCAGGGTCAGGAGAAATATACTGATCAAGATGAAATCTCCCTGTTTAGCATAGTGAGGTCAAGCAAAACACACTAATCAGAGAATGTTAGCCAGGGTCAGGAAAAATATACTGATCAAGATGAAATCTCCCTGTTTAGCATAGTGAGGTCAAGCAAAACACACTAATCAGAGAATGTTAGCCAGGGTCAGGAGAAATATACTGATCAAGATGAAATCTCCCTGTTTAGCATAGTGAGGTCAAGCAAAACACACTAATCAGAGAATGTTAGCCAGGGTCAGGAGAAATATACTGATCAAGATGAAATCTCCCTGTTTAGCATAGTGAGGTCAAGCAAAACACACTAATCAGAGAATGTTAGCCAGGGTCAGGAGAAATATACTGATCAAGATGAAATCTCCCTGTTTAGCATAGTGAGGTCAAGCAAAACACACTAATCAGAGAATGTTAGCCAGGGTCAGGAAAAATATACTGATCAAGATGAAATCTCCCTGTTTAGCATAGTGAGGTCAAGCAAAACACACTAATCAGAGAATGTTAGCCAGGGTCAGGAGAAATATACTGATCAAGATGAAATCTCCCTGTTTAGCATAGTGAGGTCAAGCAAAACACACTAATCAGAGAATGTTAGCCAGGGTCAGGAAAAATATACTGATCAAGATGAAATCTCCCTGTTTAGCATAGTGAGGTCAAGCAAAACACACTAATCAGAGAATGTTAGCCAGGGTCAGGAGAAATATACTGATCAAGATGAAATCTCCCTGTTTAGCATAGTGAGGTCAAGCAAAACACACTAATCAGAGAATGTTAGCCAGGGTCAGGAGAAATATACTGATCAAGATGAAATCTCCCTGTTTAGCATAGTGAGGTCAAGCTTAGACTTCCTTCCTTTCCTAAAATGAAATCCCCAGCATGTGTTGTCACTGTTTGTGTGACAATCTCATTATTTCTACCAGCATTAAAATGCTCATTTATCTTCAGTGAATACAAGATGTGAATAATAATGCAGTACAAGAAATTTTTTTTCACAATGACATTTTGAGAATTACTTGTTTTGTGTTTACAAATGGTGTTTTATCATACTCTTAACACCAGCTCAATTGAGAATGAGTCTTAATCAGGCTGGAAAACTAAGCACATATCTGTTATGGTGAAGAGAGACACAAGACTATGCACAAGGTATAGGCTTGGCAATAATTTACCTTTGTAATGTGTGTAACAAGGCCCTTTGTCTGTTTTCCAGATAGACAGATGGACTCTGAAAAATATTTAGAGAAGTTGTTAGGTACAGTGATGATGATAATAATTGCAAAATGTTTTCTTCTTCTTCTTTTTAATTGTTTGCCTTGTTTCCTAAGGTGGAGTATGAGTTCACATCCCATAGAAGGTACCATCCTGCCAGTTCATGAGTTCAAACATGCAAGTTTGGTCTGTGAGCCGTGCCACTAACAGCTTAGGAACAGTTATGAAAACAAATATGATTATAATCCAAAACCAGACCTTAGAATGGCTAGGAGTCAGAACAGGGTGGAGATATGTGGTAGCTGCTTCGAGATAAGAAAAAGCAAGCATTAATATGATCAAAACTATTTACAATGTATAATAAACATTTCACAAACAGATTAGTGCTGCATAGTTACCTACCGTTTCCATAGCAACAATATTGGAAGCATCATGGAAAAGATGAATATTCACCAGGTCAAATATGCTGAAATGATACAAGACACATTCATAAGCAAGCACAAGAACAAAAATATTTTTTTCTGACAGTTACAGGTGAGATTAAAAGGCAACTTCATAGTTATGACATAACTTCACTAGCTGTTTATGTCAAATCTTCTATGCATTTAAATGATTGTAGGCACACACTGTGTGTTGTTTTAGTGATGGTAGTCAGGATTAGAGTAATACACATGCTGATTTGTGGCATAAATATGTACAGGTTTATTTGATTTCTGAAGATTGTTATCCCATTCAGAGAATTTGCCAACAAACAAAAGAAAACACAGCTAAATCTTATCTCTGACCATTTATTTCATACAAAGAAAGAATATTTGTTATAAAATGCAGCTATATTTCTCATCTCTGACAATTTAGTTCATACAAAGAATATTTGTTTCCCCCTTTACTTGTAGCTCCCTCAAGTCCGTTACCCTGAAATGGAAAGGAACTTGCATGTCTCAATGATCGCAGAAGCTAAGGCAGCAGCAGCAAAAGCTTCCAGAATAGGTCATGGTGGTGGGAATAGACTAAACACAGACAACTCACCTAGAGTATAATAGGTTAGGTTAGGGCCGACCACCCAAATCTATACAAAATAAGCCGGTTACGAAAACATTGAGAAAAAAAAAAAAAATAAACGACCTTGGGAAAGGAAGTGTCTTCGAAAATAAGAAGAATGATGCAGTAGCGTGAAAGCCGCAAGGAAGCTCCACGGCTGACTGCCCTTCTGAATACCAATAAGAAAACAGCCCAGATAGCTAAAGAGATGAGAAATTACAAAATGGCAGTGCTAGGACTGTGCGAAACAAGGACACAATCAGGAAAGATGAAACTGACTACTGGGGAAATGATAATGTATTCTGGAAACGAGGGAGCGGATGCCCAACATACAGAGATAGTGGCTCAGAGGGCGCTCATAAAGGGGGGCTCATATTACCAACCGAATCAATAAACATCATTCAGTGTTATGCTCCAACTAACGAGACCAAAGATGATGAGAAGCAAGAGTTTTACAAGCTGGAAGAGGTTCTTGACATGCACAAAAAGAGATCTCTTCAATTTAATGGGCAACTTCAATGCTAAAGTGGGAGCAGACAACCTGGGTTATGAACGGATTATGGAAAGGCAAGGAATGGGACAGATGAACAAAAATGGAGACATGTTTGCAGAGCTATGTGCACTACACAAAATTATAATTGGAGGAAGCATGTTGCACACAAGGAGGTACATAAGGCCACAAGGAGATTTCCAGAACACATAGAGATTTCCAGAACACATGGAGATTTCCAGACCACATAGAGATTTCCAGACCACATGGTGGAAAATCAGATTGATCACATCTGTGTCAGTCTAGCGTTCAGAAGTACAATACAAGGTGTAAGAGGAAAGCAAGGCGCAGATATAGTGTCAGACCACCACATGTTTCTGGGGATTTTGCAGCTCAAACTAAAACAGTACCCAGTACAGGGGGCAATGAGAACAAGATATAATGTACTCCTATTATAAGACCAGGAAAAGAAGACATAATTTGCATGAAACTTAATAACAGATACTAAGTGCTACAAGAGCTATATGAGAATAAAGAGATGGACATTAATAGTATGTGGGACCAAGCTAAAGAGATAGGGAATAAGACATGTGAAGAAACTGTGGGATTCAAGAGAAACCAACACAAAGAATGGATCACAACAGAGACATTACATAGATAGAAAAAATGAAAAAGAAGAAAGATATACTCAACAATTGCTGAACCCGAGCCACCAAGTCTCACAAGACTAGACATGTATCACGTACCACTCTTTCACAAGACTGGACATGTTTCACATAACACTCTAATCACAAGACTGGATGTACAAATACAGCAAATGACTCTATAGCATATGAAATTATACACCATATAAACCTTTTCATTTTTTTCTTTACTGCTCCATATGAAACATACAGCAGCCACTGCAGCTAGTCCCGTGTCATGAAGTCTGTATCAAAACACTTACACACATTCTTGTAATGCTGGTTTCTGTGACAATTTCTACATGATGAGGTTGCGAGTCACAAGCATAACCCTCGTTAGTACGACATGCCTGGAAGGTTACACTGCATCTGCTCTTTTCCTAGACAACACTTGGGTAAAACCTTATTATCAATCAATCAATGAAAATCTGTTTTCAGCTCTCTGTGGAGCATAGGTCTCCAAAAAATACATGCCAGGTCATGACAAGTTGGCCTATCCATATCTCTAGACGTTTGTATTGATTGAGCCTTGTTATACTCACCAATTGGGACAGCGTGGCCTAGTGGTTAAGTGACACGGCTCACAACCAGAAGGTGCTGGGTTCGATCCCCATCACAGCACCGGCCGTTACCCCCGGGAAGCAAACCCTTAGAAAATGCAGGAGGAAGCAGACCCTTACATAAAATGCATGCTGAAGTCAGATGCACTGGGCTGACAGGCGCAAAATAAAAACGCAGTGCAACGCACACCGCCTTGGGGATTTGAGAAATAAGACGAACGCAAAAAAAAAAAAATACTCACCAATTATTAATACTCCACCTCGTCCGCAGGAAGCCTTTACGTGACCACTTGAACTAATGACAAAAGATAAGACCAGACATTTGTCACTTTGCTTTATTTATTCATATTTTAAAAAAAAAAGGTAAAGGTAGGCCTCAGACACTGCTGTCAGGGATTAAGTATTAGGATTCATTGTATTAAATCACAGTTTTTCAAGATCCAAGAGGTGATGTGGTCACAAAGTCAGCTACCCAGTGTAATGATAAAGTTGAATCTACTAGCCGTACCATGAGAGGCTAGAGCTCTGCCACTCAATCTATTATTTTTCTGATAATGCCATAATACATCAGGAAAAATAACAACTTATGGAGACTTTAATGTACAACTGTCTCTCACAATATATCAAGTACAACTGTCTCCCACAATGTATCACGTACAACTGCCTCCCACAATGTATCGCATATAACTGCCTCCCCCAATGTATCAAGTACAACTGTCTCTCACAATATATCAAGTACAACTGTCTCCCACAATGTGTCATGTACAACTGTCTCCCACAATGTATCTCACACAACTGTCTCCCACAATGTATCAAGTACAACTGTCTCTCACAATATATCAAGTACAACTGTCTCCCACAATGTGTCATGTACAACTGTCTCCCACAATGTATCTCACACAACTGTCTCCCACAATGTATCAAGTACAACTGTCTCCCACAATGTGTCATGTACAACTGTCTCCCACAATGTATCTCACACAACTGTCTCCCACAATGTATCAAGTACAACTGTCTCCCACAATGTTTCATGTACAACTGTCTCCCACAATGTATCACGTACAACTGCCTCCCACAATGTATCGCATTTAACTGTCTCCCACAATGTATCAAGTACAACTGTCTCCCACAATGTTTCATGTACAACTGTCTCCCACAATGTATCACGTACAATTGCCTCCCACAATGTATCGCATATAACTGTCTCCCACAATGTATCAAGTACAACTGTCTCCAACAATGTATCACATACAACTGTCTCCCACAATTTTTCATGTACAACTATCTCCCACAATGTTTCACATCCAACTGTCTTCCACAATGTATCAAAGATATTTGTTACATAACTGAGCTGATTATATCAGTGAAGACCTGGCTTCTATATCAGCGGTGAGGCTTGTGTCCTGCTGTAGTAGTGTCCAGGACTCGGAGCCGTACAGGAGAATGGGAACAGTGCTGGAGTAGTAGATACAAGGCCTGGTCTCCAGGGACTGCCTTCGCTGGAACCAGACTCTGCGGAGTGAGTGCATAGATGAAGCCGCTAAGCCCATCCTACGGGTGATGTCATGGCTGCTGCGTGCGTCAGAGGACTGCCTGCTGCAGAGGTATACAAAGTCCTCGGTGGCTGCAACAGGGTTGTCGTTCACGGTGATGTTCAGTGCAATAGGGCCCCTGCTGAGGTTTTTGGATTTTCACATTCGTCCAGGAAATGTGCAAGCCTAGATTGGTTAGTTGATCGATCCAGTTCCTCTAAGGGGCCTAACAGGGCCTGAGAATCCTACCAGGCGATAACAACTGACCCCTACTATGTTTAGCTATATTCAAGTTGTCATTTCAAAATGTACGAAGAAAAAGAAAAAGGAGAAGAAGTTCTTCAATACTTTATGTTTGAAATTTTTAAAACATAAATATAGTAGCTTATAAAAATGTAGGGACTAATAAAATATAATAGAAAATTATTGAACATTAACTGGTAAGAATTTAAGACAAACAAACTAATAAGACTATGGATCAAACAGCAATATGTTTTTACTATCATAAGGGAAAATGGGCATACATCGGATGGGTTCTTAGAATGAATAGAACATACTTCCAGATGAACAGAACAGACTTCTAGTTCAAGCTAATTATGTAGAGATCAATTGGCACCAGAGAGAGGGAAATTTCAAGTGAGGCACTTCACAGTACAATCACCAGAGAGAGGGAAATTTCAAGTGAGGCACTTCACAGTACAATCACCAGAGAGAGGGAAATTTCAAGAGAGGCACTTCACAGTACAATCACCAGAGAGAGGGACATTTCAAGAGAGGCACTTAACAGTACAATCACCAGAGAGAGGGAAATTTCAAGTGAGGCACTTCACAGTACAATCACCAGAGAGAGGGAAATTTCAAGTGAGGCACTTCACAGTACAATCACCAGAGAGAGGGAAATTTCAAGAGAGGCACTTCACAGTACAATCACCAGAGAGAGGGAAATTTCAAGAGAGGCACTTCACAGTACAATCACCAGAGAGAGGGAAATTTCAAGTGAGGCACTTCACAGTACAATCACCAGAGAGGGAAATTTCAAGAGAGGTACTTCACAGTACAATCACCAGAGAGAGGGAAATTTCAAGAGAGGCACTTCACAGTACAATCACCAGAGAGAGGGAAATTTCAAGTGAGGCACTTCACAGTACAATCACCAGAGAGAGGGAAATTTCAACAGAGGCACTTCACAGTACAATCACCAGAGAGAGGCAGATTTCAAGAGAGCCACTTCACAGTACAATCACCAGAGAGAGGCAGATTTCAAGAGAGGCACTTCACAGTACAATCACCAGAGAGAGGCAGATTTCAAGAGAGGCACTTCACAGTACAATCACCAGAGAGAGCACCATGAGGAGTCTCAACAAGATACAGGAACTTCAACTAGTGGCATCCTCTAATCTACCTGGAGTGCATACAATTCTACCTAATGCATACAATTCTACCTTATGCATACAATTCTACCTTATGCATACAATTCTACCTTATGCGCTATGTTTGGTGACGGAACACAGACAGATAGATATATAGACAGACAGACAAATAGACAGACAGCTAGACTGACAGAGAGAGAGAGAGAGAGAGAGAGAGAGAGAGAGAGAGAGAGAGACAGACAAACATATATATAATAAAATAAAATACCCCATCAAAGCAGTTCAGACATCTTACAGTTGGTAATGGAATGATATCTATTACAGGATTCATTGTTGTTTCAGCTCTTTAGTGTGTTCAGAAAAATAGGAAGCAAGCCAAATTTCTGAGTTCAAAAGAATTGAAATGAAAGAGCTCTAGAATAATGCTTTCAATAAGGCTAGGGCATGTTGACAAAATGGAGGCAACTGCTAAGCAAAATTATTTCAAATTTAAACAAATAACAGGTGAGACCAGAAGGCACCTGCAACAACAAGGAAGATAAATCAACAACACAGGAATGGATCTGAAAGAGCTGAAAATGAAAGACATTTTATCAAAGGGTAAGAGAATTAGTGGAAATGGATGAGACTGGATGCAAGATTAATGAGACTTAGTCAGGAAACTAGACAATCCATACATACACATAAACTGTTTAATAACAAACAGTTATAAATGCAGGCAATTACAAGTAAAAAGAATGGCAGAAAATCGTAATAACAGTGGCAAATAAAGAACTCCTGTGTATTGCACAGACCAAAAGGAAGAGCAAAGAATTGTAACACTGTAACTTGCCAGACCTGTAAGACTAAGTAAGGCTGGGTATGGGAATGACTACCATATCCTGTAGGAACTATAAGTCATGAGAAGAAAAATAATACCTATACACTCCATGGCAGAAAGGAGCGACTAGGTCAAGTCTAAATAATTTACAAAAATAGGTATGGTCCGAGTGGTCCGCCGGGGTCTTTGTGTATGAAAAGGACAAGAATAGTATCACTGCCCCACAGAGAGTATGTCATAAGAGGTGACTAACTGTGTGACATGGCACCTAACAGGCTGCGGGTCTACTTTGCTCTAGTGTTTGAGTCTATTAAGATGGACCCGCACATCAGTTAACCACCCTCCACGGCACTTGTTCCAATGCATTGGAGTAATAAGCTACTCAAGCCTAGCCCGCTAAGCAGGAAATTATTCTCCCAGTTACATACATCTCATACCAGAACTGGAACCTGCACAGGGTCATCTACCCCTATAGAAGAGGAGGGAGACTTAACGTCTGGCCAGGAAGAACATACTGATCAGACATGTTAGTCAGGGTCAGGGAAGATGTACTGGCCAAGACCATCACCTTGGCTGCCTCATAGCCCTCCTTGAAAACAGGCTGTTTTAATGGCAGCCTGGCTAACAAGAACTAAGAAATTGAACTATGTACAGGTAAAGGTAGAGAAAAATCAAGGTAGAACTCAAGGTGTAAATCAGAGAGCCACAGTACAAATTCATGCTAAATATAAAAACTCATAGAAATTAGCATTCAGAGTAGTTATAGGTGAGAGGTAAGTCGTTGACCTCTCAAGAAATAAATGAACAAAACTTCAAAGTGGTGTATGTTCGAATCCTGCAAGTTTTAAGTGTCGTCTAGTCTCAACGGAGGTGAGGTCAGGTATTTAATTCTATCAGAGATGGGTGATGAACCCTTAGCCGTTGAAAATCAAAATGAGCAGGCTGTTAGTCGCTGTCCAGAGATGAATTCTAAACGAAGAGAAATTCCTACCAAATAGCTGCCTCTGAATGAATGCCAAAAGGAGGCGTGCCCCTCCTCCTGCACCATGAAAGAATCAACAGCCCTTTCATCTGTTTATCTAAACATCAGATTGCAAGTATTTACAAAAGGACCTCTACAGCCCCTGGAGTAGAAGAGGAGCAACTAAGAGATAGAAACAAACATGCAACAGTCTTTCAGCATTGAACAAAAATTGTTTAGGTTTGTTAGTCTCATCTATGTTATCCTCTCCCTGACTAAAACCTTTTGGCTGTAACACAGACTGGTGTTTTATATTTATGTCCATGTCATAGACAATAGCGGCGCTTGCACGGCTTAACAAAATCTGGCAAGATAAACGGTTAACACTACGCACGAAAATCAGATTAATGCGTACACTGGTCCTGTCAATATTCCTCTATGCGTGTGAGACATGGAGAGTTACAGCTGACTTTTAATGAAGAATACATGCCTTGGAGATGAGATGTTTCCGAAAACTTTGAAACGTCACGTACAAAGATCGAGTTACAAACGAGGAAATACGAGATAGAATTACAACAGCAATAGGGCCTTTTGAAGATCTCTTGGCAACTGTCAAAAGAAGGAAACTCACTTGGTACGGTCACATATCGAGATCAAATGGTCTTGCAAACACAATCCTCCACGGGAAGGTGCATGGCAGACGACGAAGAGGCCGGCCCAAAAAGAGATGGGAGGACAACATAAAAGAATGGACCAGTCTCCGACCAGAAGAGTCACAGGCAGCGGCATCTGACAGACAGGGATGGCGTGGAGTTGTGAGGATGTCTTCATGTGTGCCCCAACGTCCTCACCGGTTACAGGATGACCTGACCATGTCAAATTGATTCATACTTGCGTCTATGAGTATTTAAAAAGGTTCAGTTAGTGATAGGGGATGATGCACTAGAAACATGCCTTATGTTAGATTTTCTTAACTCTAGATCTTGATCTCGTGAAGTGACCAGTTCCTTACTTCACTGTCTTATCTTCCCTAACTCTGAGCAGTTTGGTACTCATTTTTACAGCTGGGTAAGCTTATACAAAACTATCCTAAAACTAATTAAATTTGTCCTTGACAATAAAAAGATAATCAATATAACTCTTCTCTTGGTTCGCAGACAGTTAAAGACTTGAGATTTAGGATACATTAATTATCTCTCGTCAGAAATGATGATCACAGCATAAATAATTACATTCTTGATTCTTTTTTGTTTGTTTTTTGCGTTCGTTTTATTTCTCTAATCCCCAAGGCGGTGTGCGTTGCACTGCGGTTTTTATATTGCGCCTGTCGGCCCAGTGCATCCGTCTTCAGCATGCATTTTATGTAAGGGTCTGCTTCCTCCTGCATTTTATAAGGGATAACGGCCGGTGCTGTGATGGGGATCGAACCCAGCACCTTCTGGTTGTGAGCCGTGTCACTTAACCACTAGGCCACGTCGTCCCCGATTCTTGATTCTAGGAACCAACATCATCACACAGGGGACATTCCCATAAGTGCTCCATTCTCCGTCCAAGCAGCCAGCCAAACGTATATATATACTCACAGTATATCCAGAGTCCCAGTCAGGTGTTGATTTCGTAATTTTCGGATCTTTCCAGACAGAACACACTTTCTCCCTTCTCCCTTTGTCACTCCCAAATCTATCCTCCTCTGCACATATGCATTTTCGCGACCTTCTGTCTCTTCATTATTCTGTAGACTATTCATGGCTGCCCTTATCAACTCAACCCTGTCTTTCGTCAACACCGCGTCGTTCATCACAGCTTGTCCCGCCACTGCAACAGCTCTTTCGTTACCCCAGACGACTGCATATCTCGGACAGTAGATCCATGTGACACCAGAGTTGTTCAGAAGAGAGGCCCACTCCCTTCTTAGCATGCACCGTTCTATTTTATGAAGCATGCCCTGCGAGTCTGACACTAATACTTATCTGAAAATATATAGATCTCTGTACTGTCAATTTGAATCCACCACCATGAGGCCTAGAGTTTCAACAAGATTCCTGGATTTGGTGAAGCGAGAAAATCATATCCGTTGTTGATCTACCTACTCTAAAGCCACTTATGTTAGATGTCATAGAAGTGATTTTCTAATGTGTATCACCTGTGTGTCTGTTATTTTCAATCCATACCACTAAATTGTTTCTTGATCACGGTCAATACATCTTCTTAACTTCTTTATACTGGTTTAGAAGACTGCAGAATCTGTATCCAATCAGTTTCTTCTACTGCACATGATCTAAAAAAAACAAAAAACTATGTGCATCCAATCTATTCTTGATGAATAAATTGACCCAGCCCACACTATTTCTTGTGGCAATGCATTCCAAGCATTCACCACTCTTATTTTGTTCTTGGTCTTCCTCTTGTTCTAAAGTGGGTGGTAAGTTGCTTGTGTCAGAGGCAGATGAAGTGCATTGATATCTTGCCCATGTTATGTACTTGTAAACAGCTTGGTGTTCTTGCAGCCTGGCCAATGAAGTGGTGATTGTCACTTTGATCCCAATGGTAGTGAACCTACTGAGAAACTTTGCATTGTAGTACAGCCATAATGGTGCATGCCCACCTTCTTCATTTCTCCCTAGAATATAAGAAGGGCCACTAGAAACCACTGCCTGAGAAA
Source organism: Ariolimax columbianus (assembly GCA_036924085.1). Taxonomy (NCBI): domain Eukaryota; kingdom Metazoa; phylum Mollusca; class Gastropoda; order Stylommatophora; family Arionidae; genus Ariolimax; species Ariolimax columbianus. The sequence goes on from JAVGWX010000003.1 coordinate 30,899,849, forward strand.
ACCCTTTAAAGGTGAATTCAGCCCACAAAGCTTTGGATAACAATAACAACAGCAATAACATAAATAATAGCTACACCAATAACAACAACATTAACAACAACAATAACAAATAATAACAACTACAAAAATAACAACAACAATAACAACAGCAACAACTTGCTCTTAAGCTGTCTTGTACTGTAAACCATGAGTAGTGACCAGTTGTAGTATAGAAATCACCAAACTATCACAATGACATGACCTTACCTCTGGGAAGAAATACTGAGGAAACTTGTCCTTTTCTTTTATAGGAATACTCTCTATGCTCCCTGACAATACCTAGCGTAGAAGATTAGAAAGAAAACAAGGTGCATGTCACCTTAGAAAAATGTACAATTCTGGCGTGGCTGTGGTCGAGCAGTCAGGCATTTGCCTCCTAAAGCGATGAACAGAAACGGTGGACATTCGAATCCCACAAGTATCATAGTGACCACTAGTCTCCCCTGAGGTGGGACCAGAGTGCCTGCATCCTGAGTTGCCTCCAGTCGTCTTGACTAATATCTTGCCACTGGTCCAAGGTAGCTTGGGACCAGAGAGTGAGGTCGATGACAAGTGCAGTTTCTTCCTCACTATAACCCAAATGCAGCGCAAGTTACATCATCAAGACAAAACCGTCCGTTAATGTGGCCATCATTACTTGCGATGGGCAACTAATAATAACTGTCCAATAGGATCAAGGAGAATCTGACACAAACTAACAAGAAATTATATCCCATAAGTTCACAACGTCAAGTCTTCACAAGTGACCATTTCTTTATCTCTGAAATAAGTCTTGATAAAATCCAACAGTAACCTATCTACACACTTGGATCATGCCAAATAACAGGAGTTATAGTGCACAAAGAATATATTAATTTTTAGTGCTGTTCAATTAAACATAGTCCACATTTGTCTGCAAATCTCTCATCTTTTGTTGCTCCTCTTCTACCCTTGGGGGTGTAGAGGTCTTTTATTTTAAAAAAAACATGTACTTGCAATTGTGTGGGCAGACATACCTTCATGTCCACCACTTTTGAGTAGGAAAATAATTACCTTTAGAATTCTTGCCCAGCCTGTTCTTTTCAATTTTCAACTTTCAAGAGTTATTTTATGTGCACATGAGACCTCTTTATTGTCCATCTCTCATAAAACTAGGTGCCGGTCTCACCTCCCTTAAGACTAGCCGACACTTGAAACTTAGGTGTTATAGTTCGTTCATTTCTTTAGAGGCGAGCACCTTTCCTCTCAGCTACAGCAAACCTCTTGTCCAAACTTTCATTCATTATCTTGTCTGCAGTGAGATTTCGGTATTTGCTTCAGTGTCAGGTCAGGTCAGGTCAGGTCAAGTCATCCTGTAACCGGTGCGGTCGTTGGGGCACACATGAAGACATCCTGACAATCCCACGCCACCCTTCTCTGTCAGCGGCCGCTGCCTGTGCCTCTTCTGGTCGGAGATTGGTCCATTCTTTTATGTTGTCCTCCCATCTCTTTTTGGGATGGCCTCTTCATCGTCTGCCTTGCACCTTTCCGTGGAGGATCGTATTTACAAGACCATTTGATCTCGATATGTGACCGTACCAAGCGAATTTCCTTCTTTTGACAGTTGCCAAGAGGACTTCAAAAGGCCCTATTGATGTTGTAATTCTATCTTGTATTTTCTCATTTGTAACTCGATCTTTGTACGTGACATTTAAAAGTCTTTGGAAACATCTCATCTCCAAGGCCTGTATCCTTCACTGAAGGTCAGCTGTAATTGTCCATGTCTCACAAGTATAGAGGAATATTGACAGAACCAGTGTACGCATTAATCTGATTTTCGCTTCAGTGTAGTCTGTGTATTATTATTACTTATTGGAACTACATTTCAGTTTCATGTTTCTATTGAATGTTTCAGTTGATTGATATTTCTAACTTTGCTTTTCTTTGTACATGTTGTTCTGGTTTAATGTTGCAACTCTTGTATATTTTAGTTGTGTCTACCTTGTTTGTCTCCCTTGTTTATTGTTGTAGCTGATGTCATTAGCTTTGTTCTTTGAATACAGCATTGATCTCATATCCCACAATATCAACACTCAATCCTATCCAACTATTTCAACACTCAAACTTGTCAAACATATGTCCACAAATAAATCATTCAATAGCGTATGTCTATAAATCATTCAGCCTGCCTATAATACATCGCTCAACTCTGTCCACCAATACATCACTCAACCTCACATAGCAATAAATTATTAAATTTTGCCAACCAATACTTCACTCAATTTGTCCACAATACAACACTCAATTTTTCCTCCAATACATCACTAAATTTTTCCAACAAATACATCACTAAACTGTGTCAACAAATACATCACTAAACACTGTCCACATATACATCATTAAACACTGTCCACAAATGCATCACTAAACACTGTCCACAAATACATCACTAAATACTGTCCACAAATACATCACTTAACACTGTCCACAAATACATCACTAAACACTGTCCACAAATATATCACCCAATCATGCCCACCAACACATCACCCAATCATGTCAACCAACACATCAACCAATCATACCCACCAATACATCACCCAATCATATCCAACAACACATCACCAAATCATACCCACCAACACATTACCCAATTATAACCACAAAGACATTACTCAATCATACCCACCAACACATCACCCAATCATGCTCACCAACACATCACCCAATCATGCTCACCAACACATCTCTCAATCATACCCACCAACACATCACCCAATCATGCTCACCAACACATCACCCAATCATGCTCACCAACACATCACCCAATCATAACCACCAACACATCCCCCAATCACACCAACCAACACATCACCCAATCATAACCACCAACACATCACCCAATCACACCAACCAACACATCACCCAATCATACCCACCAACACATCACCCAATCATGCTCACCAACACATCACCCAATCATACCCACTAATACATCACCCAATCATACCCACCAACACATCACCCAATCATACCCACTAATACATCACCCAATCATACCCACCAACACATCATCTAATCATACCCACCAACACATCACCCAATCATACCCACCAACACATCACTCAATCATAACCACCAAAACATCACCCAATCATGCTCACCAACACATCACCCAATCATGCTCACCAACACATCACCCGATCATTCTCACCAACACATCACCCAATCATGCTCACCAACACATCACCCAATCATGCTCACCAACACATCACCCAATCATGCTCACTAAATCATGCCCCCCCCCAACACATCACCCAATCATACCCACCAACACATCACCCAATCATGCTCACCAACACATCTCTCAATCATACCCACCAACACATCACCCAATCATGCTCACCAACACATCACCCAATCATGCTCACCAACACATCACCCAATCATGTCAACCAACACATCACCCAATCATAACCACCAACACATCACCCAATCACACCAACCAACACATCACCCAATCATACCCACCAACACATCACCCAATCATACCTACTAATACATCACCCAATCATACCCACCAACACATCACCCAATCATGCTCACCAACACATCACCCAATCATACCCACCAACACATCACCCAATCATACCCACCAACACATCACCCAATCATGCTCACCAAAACATCACCCAATCATACCCACCAAAACATCACCCAATCATTTCCACCAACACATCACCCAATCATACCCACCAACACATCACCCAATCATACCCACCAACACATCACCCAATCATGCCCACCAACACATCACCCAATTATGCCCACCTAAACATCACCTAGTCATGCCTACCAACCCATTATTCTTGACTCACCCCTGATTTAAATATGCTAGTCTGTGAATTTCTGGCTCAGTGATTGCCGGTTCAACAATTTCTACCTCATTGATTCGTGGCTCAATGATTGCTGGCCCCTTCCTCTAACAATTTATCATTGATTGATTTCAGTTTTATCAACCCTGTTTACCAACCACGACCACCCCACAAACAGTCACATAAAGGCAAAATGGAGTGGCAGCTTTTACCATACCCGCGGCTTCTTATCTTACCTCTTTTACACAATTGTTTTTAAACGTTAATGGTTGCCATGAATCATGTGTGAAGTATGCAATATTAATAATAATCACCTCTCGACCTTGAACTTCAATGAACTTGCAGTCTGTGGAAGATAATCAGTGTGAGCTATCTCAGTGGATAATTCTTTATAACAAAGACAAGTGACATATACACAAATATATCGTTCTTGCATGATATCATGTTCAGGCTATCCCATAAGCCATCCTTGTAAGACTCTACAGAAAGAAAGCTTACAGAGCAGCTACCTCTATCCTAGCAGAATACTTGTCTCTGGCAACAAAACAAGAGTTTGATCACCAATCTTGACACGCTCCAGTCTACCCATCTGTAACTGGCTGCTTGACTTACAGTTAGGGGAGGCAAACCGATAAGGCAGAAACTGGTTACTCAACCTAACCTAACAGAAAAGCTGAGGCATAATACAATCAAGTTTCCAACACGTCATCTCCGATGGCAGTGTTTGTTATTGAATTGACTAGATCTTTCTGTTGAACCTATTTGATTGAAAAATTCCTGAAAGGATTGCTGCCATCTGGCCCTCCTACTATATAGTCCCACAATATGTTTGGTTTTCACCTACATTATTTTTATAATAGTTGAGTTTGTTGCCTTGAGCACTTAGTTTCAGTGCTCAACTCTTTTGTAAAATTCTCTTCTTTTCTTTAGCCTTATATTTGTACCTTGCATTTTCTCAGAAAACTGTTTTTATTTTATGTATGTTTGATGGGATCAAGACGCTGAGCAATGCATGAGTTGCAGTGGTCAGCGACCCATAGCTGACTGCTAACGTCAGGGGCCAGTGAACCAGAGCTGCCAAGACCCTTCTACACCTCCACGCGGTGATCCTGGATAACCAGCTGCAACAGAGCATACTGGCTAAGGAGAAGGGATCGAAGAAGGAAGGTTAATCCGGTACTAAAAAATGTCTGCTGAAGTAGGATGTGTCCGACCGAAAAGTGCAAATATCGCTGCCAAGCTGTAAACTACGATACAACACATTCCGTTCTCCGGACACCATCCTGCTTACTTGCACAGCCATTTTCAGGACATGGTAGCGGGAGATTGGGAACTTTCAGGGCTTGGTAGCGGCAGATTGAGAACGAACAAAGAAAAAGCATGTTTGGTGTTGTTAGTCGTTTCTCTTCCTGTTTACCTGATAAGTTTACCTGTGATTTTCACCGAGATTTTTCGTTTGGTTTTATTCTTTTTGAGTGCCTCTATTACTTTTGTTTTTCAAACGAACATTGTCTTTTCGTTTATCCTGTCCCACTTTTCTTCTTATTCAATATTTGTATATTTCTGTCTCTCGCACAATTGTCTAGAAGACATTCCATTCATTGTTTTCGTTCATGTTCTCAGGCTTCCACCTGTTTTTAATGGGGAGAGGAGCCTAACCTCTGGGTAGGCAAAATGTATTGATCAGACATGTTTGTTAGGGTAAGGTAAAATACGCTTACCAAGGCCCCCGACTTCCACGCACTCGCAGGTCTCCCTGGAGACGGGGTTTTCTTCTTAGTAGCTTCGCTAACGACGAGGGGGATCGACGAGATTTCCGTAGCAGTGAGCAGATTAAGTTAAACATAGCACAACCACCTCGAGGACCTGGTCCACCTTCATTGACACGCTCGGGAGTTGAGGAAAGTTTCTGCAAACCGCTACTTAACGCCCTTTTCATGGCCCGCTAAAGAGTAAACTTACGCATTTTGGGCACAACCTGTTGTTAATAGGAGACAAAGATACTGAGGGTCAGGTGAAACATACTGACCATGGCTTTACACCTCACGTGCTCATTCATGCTCCTGGAAACAGGCAGTGTCACTGGAGGTCTGCTTACGAGGTAGGGCTTCCTACATACACATGCACTACACTACACCCAGTGGACCCCAGTCTCACGTACGTCTTGGGATGTAAGAAGAGCCACCACACCCAGTGGACCCCAGTCTCACGTACGTCTTGGGATGTAAGAAGAGCCACCACACCCAGTGGACTTCAGTCTCACGTACGTCTTGGGATGTAAGAAGAGCCACTGCACTCAGATAAGAACGAGTAGCTATAGTTCTATATTAAAATGTTCTTATCCCCAAAGGTTAAACTACTTCAATTCGTTTTAATATTTGACGTTGCTTCAACGAATCACCAGAAAGAGAGTACCTGCCCTCGCGGTCATTATCGAGGATGAAATAATGAACCTAACCTGCACACTGCACTGCAAAGCGAGCTTTTATTCCTCAGCCAGCAGTTTCTGCTGTGGAATTAACTTTTCCTTGAAAAAGTCAGTTTGTCCAATAGTAGTTACACTACTGTCGGGGAATGAAGTTGTTAGAGACTTCAGTATTCTAAGTCAAGGTTTGTCCAATAATAGTTACACTACTGTCGGGGAATGAAGTTGTTAGAGACTTCAGTATACTAAGTCAAGGTTTGTCCCATAATAGTTACACTACTGTCGGGGAATGAAGTTGTTAGAGACTTCAGTATACTAAGTCAAGGTTTGTCCCATAGTAGTTACACTACTGTCGGGGAATGAAGTTGTTAGAGACTTCAGTATTCTAAGTCAAGGTTTGTCCAATAATAGTTACACTACTGTCGGGGAATGAAGTTGTTAGAGACTTCAGTATACTAAGTCAAGGTTTGTCCCATAATAGTTACACTACTGTCGGGGAATGAACTGGCGCGCACCTGTAGCAGAATTCGTACCCTGTACCTTTGCCATGAAAAGCAAGTGCCCTACCATTACTCTTATCGTACCCTTGACCTTGGAGTTTTATTATAAATAGTTTTGCGTACGTTAGCAATGGGAAAGCATGAGCGATAGCCATTTGGTTAATTGCCATAATTAGTTACTGTTATCGGTGTCAGTGTTGATATGGTGTATTATTCATGTACATGCTTCCACTTTGTGTTTGCCTTAGTAATTAAAGTCGTTCGGGTAATGACGGTCGTTCGGGTAATGACGGTCGTTCGGGTAATGACGATCGTTCGGGTAATGACGGTCATTCGGGTAATGACGATCGTTCGGGTAATGACGATCGTTCGGGTAATGACGGTCGTTCGGGTAATGACGATCGTTCGGGTAATGAAGGTCGTTCGGGTAATGACGGTCGTTCGGGTAATGACGATCGTTCGGGTAATGACGGTCGTTCGGGTAATGACGATCGTTCGGGTAATGAAGGTCTTCTGGGTAATGACGATCGTTCGGGTAATGAAGGTCTTCTGGGTAATGACGATCGTTCGGGTAATGACGGTCGTTCAGGTAATGACGATCGTTCGGGTAATGAAGGTCTTCTGAGTAATGACGGTCGTTCGGGTAATGAAGGTCTTCTGGGTAATGACGGTCGTTCGGGTAATGACGGTCGTTCGGGTAATGACGATCGTTCGGGTAATGAAGGTCTTCTGGGTAATGACGGTCGTTCGGGTAATGACGGTCGTTCGGGTAATGACGGTCGTTCGGGTAATGATGGTCGTTCAGGTAATGACGGTCGTTCGGGTAATGACGGTCGTTCGGGTAATGATGGTCGTTCGGGTAATGAAGGTCTTCTGGGTAATGAACGTCCCCAACCAGACGACATAACCGTCCCCAACCAGACATGACTGTCTCCAGGTGCTCTCTCTCCAAGTGTTCTCTCACTCTCTCCGGGTGTTCTCTTACTCTCCAGGTGTTCTCTCTCTCTCTCCGGGTGTTCTCTCACTCTCCAGGTGTTCTCTCTCTCCAGATGTTCGCTTACTCTCCAGGTGTTCTCTCTCTCCAGGTACTCTCTCACTCTTCAGGTACTCTATCTATCCTGGTGTTCTCTCTCTCCAGATGTTCTCTTAATCACCAGGTATTCTCTCACTCTCCAGGTGTTCTCTCACTCTCTAGGTATTCTCTTACTCTCCAGGTGTTCTCTTACTCTCCAGGTGTTCTCTTACTCTCCAGGTGTTCTCTCACTCTCTAGGTATTCTCTTACTCTCCATGTGTTCTCTTACTCTCCAGGTGTTCTCTTACTCTCTATGTTTTCTCTCTCTCTGCAGGTATTCTCTCACTCTCCAGGTATTTTCACTCTCCATGTGTTCTCATTCTCCAGGTATTTTTTCACTCTTCAGCTGTTCCCACTCTCCAAGTGTTCCCACTCTCCAGGTATTTTCTCACTCTTCAGCTGTTCCCACTCTCCAAGTGTTCCCACTCTCCAGGTATTTTCACTCTCCAGGTGTTCTCATTCTGCAAGTGTTCTCACTCTCCAGGTATTTTCACTCTTCAGGTGTTCCCACTCTCCAAGCGTTCTCATACACTGACGAATTTAATATGAAACTTTATCATACGGAGTGGGCAATGACATACCACTTTGACTGGCCTCGGCGATCATGTCCTTTCAGTTTCCTTGTTCCATTTTCAACAATTTTTTTCACCTTTCAAATGGTATAAAGGGAGTAGAGAAGAGCGTGCTAACAAGAATGTCACGTGATGCTAAACGGTCAGGCTCATGTGAAACATACTGATCAGGCTGGTCAGGCTCAGGTGAAACATACTGATTAGACTAATCAAGCTCAGGTGAAACATACTCATCAGGCTGGTCAGGCTCAGGTGAAACATACTGATCAGACTAATCAAGCTCAGGTGAAACATACTGATCAGGCTGGTCAAGCTCAGGTGAAACATACTGATCAGGCTGGTCAAGCTCAGGTGAAACAAACTGATCAGGCTGGTCAAGCTCAGGTGAAACATACTGATCAGGCTGGTCAAGCTCAGGTGAAACATACTCATCAGGCTGGTCAAGCTCAGGTGAAACATACTGTTCAGGCTGGTCAAGCTCATGTGAAACATACTGATCAGGCTGGTCAAGCTCAGGTGAAACATACTGATCAGGCTGGTCAAGCTCAGGTGAAACATACTGATCAGGCTGGTCAAGCTCAGGTGAAACATACTGATCAGGCTGGTCAAGCTCAGGTGAAACATACTGATCAGGCTGGTCAAGCTCAGGTGAAACAAACTGATCAGGCTGGTCAAGCTCAGGTGAAACATACTGATCAGGCTGGTCAAGCTCAGGTGAAACATACTGTTCAGGCTGGTCAAGCTCATGTGAAACATACTGATCAGGCTGGTCAGGCTCAGGTGAAACATACTGATCAGGCTGGTCAAGCTCAGGTGAAACATACTGATCCGGCTGGTCAAGCTCAGGTGAAACATACTGATCAGGCTGGTCAAGCTCAGGTGAAACATACTGATCAGGCTGGTCAAGCTCAGGTGAAACATACTGATCAGGCTGGTCAAGCTCAGGTGAAACATACTCATCAGGCTGGTCAAGCTCAGGTGAAACATACTCATCAGGCTGGTCAAGCTCAGGTGAAACATACTGATCAGGCTAGTCAAGCTCAGGTGAAACATACTGATCAGGCTCGTCAAGCTCAGGTGAAACTTACTGATCAGGCTGGTCAAGCTCAGGTGAAACATACTCATCAGGCTGGTCAAGCTCAGGTGAAACATACTGATCAGACTAATCAAGCTCAGGTGAAACATACTGATCAGGCTGGTCAAGCTCAGGTGAAACATACTGATCAGGCTGGTCAAGCTCAGGTGAAACATACTGATCAGGCTCGTCAAGCTCAGGTGAAACTTACTGATCAGGCTGGTCAAGCTCAGGTGAAACATACTCATCAGGCTGGTCAAGCTCAGGTGAAACATACTGATCAGACTAATCAAGCTCAGGTGAAACATACTGATCAGGCTGGTCAAGCTCAGGTGAAACATACTGATCAGGCTGGTCAAGCTCAGGTGAAACATACTCATCAGGCTGGTCAAGCTCAGGTGAAACATACTGATCAGGCTGGTCAAGCTCAGGTGAAACATACTGATCAGGCTGGTCAAGCTCAGGTGAAACATACTGATCAGGCTGGTCAAGCTCAGGTGAAACATACTGATCAGGCTCGTCAAGCTCAGGTGAAACATACTGATCAGGCTGGTCAAGCTCAGGTGAAACAAACTGATCAGGCTGGTCAAGCTCAGGTGAAACATACTGATCAGGCTGGTCAAGCTCAGGTGAAACATACTGATCAGGCTGGTCAAGCTCAGGTGAAACATACTGATCAGGCTGGTCAAGCTCAGGTGAAACAAACTGATCAGGCTGGTCAAGCTCAGGTGAAACATACTGATCAGGCTGGTCAAGCTCAGGTGAAACATACTGTTCAGGCTGGTCAAGCTCATGTGAAACATACTGATCAGGCTGGTCAAGCTCAGGTGAAACATACTGATCAGGCTGGTCAAGCTTAGGTGAAACAAACTGATCAGGCTGGTCAAGCTCAGGTGAAACATAATGATCAGGCTGGTCAAGCTCAGGTGAAACATACTCATCAGGCTGGTCAAGCTCAGGTGAAACATACTGATCAGGCTAGTCAAGCTCAGGTGAAGCATACTGATCAGGCTCGTCAAGCTCAGGTGAAACGTACTGATCAGGCTGGTCAAGCTCAGGTGAAACATACTCAACAGGCTGGTCAAGCTCAGGTGAAACATACTGATCAGACTAATCAAGCTCAGGTGAAACATACTGATCAGGCTGGTCAAGCTCAGGTGAAACATACTGATCAGGCTGGTCAAGCTCAGGTGAAACATACTGATCAGGCTGGTCAAGCTCAGGTGAAACATACTGATCAGGCTGGTCAAGCTCAGGTGAAACATACTCATCAGGCTGGTCAAGCTCAGGTGAAACATACTGATCAGGCTGGTCAAGCTCAGGTGAAACATACTGATCAGGCTGGTCAAGCAGGTGAAACATACTGGTCAGACTAATCAAGCAGCTGAAACATACTGATCAGACTAATCAAGCTCAGGTGAAACATACTGATCAGGCTGGTCAAGCTCAGGTGAAACATACTCATCAGGCTGGTCAAGCTCAGGTGAAACATACTGATCAGACTAATCAAGCTCAGGTGAAACATACTGATCAGGCTGGTCAAGCTCAGGTGAAACATACTCATCAGGCTGGTCAAGCTCAGGTGAAACATACTCATCAAAACCCTACTTCATGTCCTCGTTAGTGCTCCTGTACAATAGGCGGTCTAACAACAGTCTGACCAACTGGGTGGAGATCGACACTATAATCCCCATAGTAGTGCGCCTACTGATGAGGCTTGCATTGCACTACAGCCACGAGAAACCAGGTCCACCTTCTCATGTACGATTCCAGCATGTAAGAAGAGCCGCTGTAACGAGATACCAAGACGAGGAAGACTAACGTTTGGTCAAGCAAAACATACTGATCAAACATGTTTGTCAGGGTCATGCAAAACATACTGATCAAACATGTTTGTCAGGGTCATGCAAAACAAACTGGTCAAGACCCTCACCTTTTCTTCTTTGTAGCCCTTTCTGGAAACGGACTGTTTTCATGGCAGTCTGGCTAACGAGGTGAGGGATCGACATAATCCCCGTAGTAGTGAACGACACGCAGGTGAAGTCAAGTATAGCCCAGCAGTCTGGAGGACCCTGGTCCACCGTCATCAGCACACTCGGGATGTGAGGAAAGCTACTGCACAAGAATAAACCTACTTATTGTGAGCATTCGAAACAACAACGAGATACCAAAGAAACATGGTAAAGAATGAACTCAGCACGAGTAGCTTCCCCTAACAAAGACAAATAAATGTGGTCGGGTACAAGCTTCCTGTGAGGAGGCCAGATGTACTGACGGCAATATGATTCCAATTGAGTTAAGAGGCGAAATGAAAGAGACACAAGCCCTAGCTGAACACCGTAGTACTCGAATGAAAACCACAGGACAAGAGGAAGATGGCGCTACAAGTGAAAGGAAAACACCACGAGATTGAAATTTTAAAAAAGGCTGTCAAATTGGACAAGCGATGACAATCGTGGAATATTCATTGTAGTTGACCTTCAGTTTAGAGATGGTTAATCGATTTGTTTGTTAGGAAATTACATCGTAGAGGTTCAAAGCGTTCCCCTCTAAATGAATCGATATATACAAAATAATGAGCTTTAAGCATATCATTATACCAACACAAATTAAATTTCAAGATATAAAGACTAGCGTTTAAGAATTAAAAGCGGTCAGGGAAGGCACTTAGATCGCTCGAACTGTCTGACAATAATGTGGGACTTAATGTCGCAGACTTTCAGATGAAAGGAGGCACAAGAGACAGCTCGGTCTGCGAAGAGTTCATAAGGACTCACATGAATGATGTGCTATGTCAACTGGTGTGCATACTTAAGGTGTAACAGAACTGCTAATAATGCTGACCACTGCGCTTTATAAGTGCTAACATGAAGCACGGATACTATTTGTGAAGCAGCTACGGTTGTCACATAGCAGACACTGCCGGAGGGAGATCGAGTTGTTGTTCGTGGTCTCGGGTCCAACTTGGTCCTTGACACAGGGGAGAACAATGATAACATGTGAAATAAAATGTCTATAAGAAAAATGATTGGCTTCTTCTTCTTCTTCGTCGTCGTTCTTTCTCAAACTCCCGCTACTAAGCCGTGAAAATGGCTTCGAGGTAGCAGGATGTTGTCAGGAAAATGGAATGCGTTGTGACATAGTTTACAGCTTGACTGCGATATTTCCACATTTCGGTCCGACTTCTGCATGACATTTTCTACTACTGGGTTAGCCTCCCTCATCGATCCTTGTTCCTTAGCCAGTCTGGCCACTTACGTCCTTTTCAGGGTGCACACAAGAGTTGTCCCACTTATTGTGTGCATTCAACAACACCAACAACGCTGGCAGTCAGCTTTGGGTCGCTGACCGCTACAGCTCATAAACTGCTCAACATCTCGACCATTATCGTCGCGATATAAATAAAACAATATGTCTGTAGTTGAAAGTGTATACGTTCGCCTAAGTAAGGTAACTCTTTCAAACAAATAATCGAGACAGGAAAAACAGGACAGACGGAAATGGAGTGGATTGAGCGAGGCTGAGGAGGGAAGGAACACGCCCTTGAAATAAAAGACATTAGATTCTGTAGAGTGGAATTCCTGAACAGTCGAACTGTGATATATTTATTAAATAGTGTCGTGTCAAGTGTGGACTGTGATTAAAAGAGAAGGAATTGACGCAGTTCGTTTTATTATTCGTGCACACAACCAGATATGTGATTCATCAGACCGGAAATGTGACTAGAGTAATGCGCCTCAACCTATTATGTAATCTCAGGTCGACTAAGTGCAATCAACCTCGAATATGTTTTCGCTTTACCTTTCAGTTATGGAAGATAAACATGAAAAGGGGACAGTTAGTGCTGTCTATTTAATGGATGAATGGAGCATACAATACTTTCCTGTACAATCAGATGATAAAGTCACGTGAATCTGTTTTCATGACGTACAATCAAGCAGATTATACAGTCACGTGAATTTGTTTTCATGACGTACAATCAAGCCCTTATGATTCCTTGTTTATCACATCCTGTCCGTATAATTACACTTGTATCCCCTCCCGTATCACTCCATGTGTATCACGTCATTATGAGTCCATGTACATTACGCCCTTATCACCCCACGTGTATGACGTCCTTCTGTCAACAGGTGTGCAGATAATGTGTTGAGTGCGTGCCTCCAAATGTGCAGTGCGAGGAAGCGAAATGTCATAACTTGTCAATGCTGGGTAGCTTACATAACACAATGACGAAACGAATCTCGGGTCTGATGTGAGTAGCACACTGCGTGAGCACATAGAACAATGCATCTCATCAATTCATTTCAATGTTTAGACGTCATAAAGAGGGGAAATATTCTTTGGACTGGCTATTGTTATTTTTAATCCATGTCTTAGTAGTGTATGTCAACACCATCAATCCAATATTTTCTTGCACCTTTTGGCCTGAGGCTCTGCTGTCTGATTTTGAGATTTTTGCTGTGGATATGTTTCCATTTGTTCGTGGCATTTCTCAAATCTTTGTATTCTGTTTGAAACTCGAATGCACCTAAATCTGCTTTAAAAAAAAAAAAAGAAGAAATACTGTATCTGGATCGTGGTTATTATAATAGATAGGGTAAAGGCAGGTTCACGGCAGACCCTGCTGTCAGCGATCAAGTGTAAGAGGTTTGATCGTACTAGGCCTCTGGTATTTTTGAGGTAGTGCGTCTATGACAATTAGCAAAGTAGACTTGAACCCTACACTAGTGCTTCCGAAACCTTTTTTAACACTCGCGGACCGGTGAAAATAGAAAAAACATTTTCGCGGAAAAAAACCCATTATTTATATAGTATTGTGTCTATTAGTTTATATTATAAAATACAAAATTGATATCTAATATTATAAAATGAAAATCCTATAGCCATTTAAAATAACCAGAAGTCAAGCACAAAATAGATAATGGGTTTATCTGCAATTGCCTTTTCCGTGGAACGACATGAAATTTCTGCGGACCGGCGGTTGGGAATCACTGATCTACATACACCACATGAGGCGATCAAATGCTAGAGCAGGTAAAAAGCTTCTCCTATCTTGGAAATCTAATAACGGTGGATGGATGAAGTAAAATTACAATCAAAAGAAGAAAATGGGTGACATCTGTTTTCACAAATATGAGTCATATATTGGCATTCAAATAGGACATAAATTAAAAATGAGAGAAGTCAGGTGCTATTTATACTAAGCATTACTTACTGTATGGCACAGAAGCGTGGAGAGAACAATTGGGAAGGAGAATTGACGCTGTCGAAATGTGGATATATAGAAGGATGAGGCTCATTTCGTGGAAAGAAAAGAAAACACGGTGAACTTGGATGTGGAGATGACTGCCGCTAGAACTCAACTGATCAGCCAGGTGAACTTGGATGTGAAGATGACTCCCGCTAGATCTCAACTGATCAGTCAAGTGACTTCCGATGTGGAGATGACTGCCGCTAGAGCTCAACTGATCAGTCAGGTGAACTTGGATGTGGAGATGACTGCCACTTGAACTGATTTGACAAATCACATGAGCCGTGGAAGACTATTCTTGAACCTAGTTTATTCTGAAATGGGACTTGACTTAGTCGTCCCTCTTTGATCATGAGGTGTTGATGTCGTGTCTTTCTCGTGTTGTTTATAGTTCTAACAGGTGGGGTGACCGGCGTCATGCCCAACTCGCTCTTACGACATGTCTGGAAGGTTATAGTCTTACTATTCTTGATATCATGTCCTAGTCAATATTTAAAAGCGTACTTTCATAGCTACTGTTTCCCCGACCGAATTGGCATACACATTATGTATTTTCTTGGTAGATGTTGGTGGCTTACACTGTAAACGTAACGTTGTTGGCGGCTTACACTCTAAACGTAACGTTGTTGGTGATTTACACTCTAAACGTATTGGTGTTGGTGGCTTACACTCTAAACGTGTCGTTGTTGGTGGCTTACACTCTAAACGTATCGTTGTTAGTGGCTTACACTCTAAACGTAACGTTATTGGTGGCTTTCACTGTATAGATAAGGTTGTTCGTGGCTTACACTGTAAACGTAACATTATTGGTGGCTCACACTGTAAACGTAACATTATTGGTGGCTTACACTGTAAACATAACATTATTGGTGGATTACACTGTAAACGTAACGTTATTGGTGGCTTACACTGTAAACGTAACTTAACACTGTTTGTCCACTTGTGCCACGAAGCAGAGCTGGAAGCTGAAGCAGCCTTTATTGAGCCAAGTATGATGTGTCTGTTGTTCTAATCCCGTGTTATATTATTCTTTTATATTATCTATCCATCTGCCACGTAGGCAGGTCTTCCAGTATCATATGCACGCAGCGACGGTTCATGAGGTTTCATTCTCATATGTGCGAAACAATTTACTCACATATATATTTAATGCCAGCACCTCTAATTTCTATTCTTAATTTGCTGGTGACATTGATGACCCTCCTGAGTAAATTCCACTGTAATCGTTTCTAACGCATACCAAGAAAATATAACACAAAGCTGAGAAAAAAAAAATTAATCGCTTACAAATTCTGTTTGATGACTGGCGCTTTGATTAGCGTGCCAAAATAATTCCTATAATTTGTAAGTTGTTAATAGTGTTTGAAGAATCCTAGTTACACGCTATCTGAAAACGTTCCACATGTGCATTCCAGGATCTCTTACTCTGGTGGAAGAAAATAGGACCGCTGCTTCCTATCATGTCGTAAGAGGCGGCTACTTTGTCTGTCTTCATCTGCTGATCTCCTGGAAAACGAGTTAATCCTTTGTTATTCTCGTAATACATTTGGGATATTGTTTATTAAACGAGCAGCTGGTCGAGCGGGTTGGATGTCGTTTTCTGACCGCGATGGTATGCGTTCAAAACCTCGGTAAGTTAATGGTTATTATCTATAAAAACAAAGCCTTTACAGTGCGTGGTGAGTGAGTGGACAAGTGACTTGTATTCCTCAGTCCTATAAATCATCTCAGTGGATTTGAGCAATGGGAATAAGCGTAGTAATGATAAGGATATGTCCTAGCTCCAACTACATTCGGCAGTTTATTTGTCCTTATGATAAAACCCGCCTTCGGAACTACTGCAGAAGCGGTCTTCATACAAACTAGGACAGAAAAGGAAAGTTATCCAATCAAACCAATGCGGCAACAAGTAAGAGAAGGGATAATATCACGTGGGATATGCTCTTCGCAGACGATGCCGCCCTTTTCCCCCCACACGGAAGAAGGTTACCGATCCTCTAAAATCGTTTGGCGAAATCCTGTGATTGATTTGTACTTATCGACAGTCTACAAAAGACGCAAGTGATGACTCAGGGTGCAGACCACCATACATTACCACTGGTGGCCACAATCTGGAGGTTGTAAATAATTTGTACTACTTCGGACGGACCCACCATCACCGACAACCTTTTAGTTGATGCAAAGCTGCAAACGAGAATAGTAATGACCTCAGTAGTACTTGCCAGGCGTTTGCAGAGAGTGAAAAAACAAGATGCTGACCGTCTTCAAAATGGTTGCTGTGTACTTGTATTGTATGATTAGTACTCTACTCTATGCCAGAGAATCTTGGATGCTTCACAGGAAAACAGAACCAATGCATTTCATATGTGCTACTTGAGGTACCTACTTGAAATCTGGTGGTGTGACAGAATAACAACGAAGAAGTGCTGGACCGTGCGAAGATTACCAGTTTTTTGCGATCCAACGTCAACGTAGCTTAAGAGGACTAGGTTACGTGTGCCGAATGGAAGATGGACGAATTCTAAAAGGCAAGCTGTACGGAAAGCTGGAATCTAGCAGAAACAAAGGAAGACTCTTCCTCCGCTACAAAGACGCTTGCAAGCGTGACCTGAAGGCGATAGACATGAACATCTCAAACTCGGAGGAACTTGCTAAAAACAAGCCTGGCTGGGGGTAGGTTGTGTCTGCTGACCTGCAGGCTAGAGAAACCAAGCTGTGCCAAACTGCAGACTCAAAACGAGTGTGATGGCAGAAGCAGCCTTTCTTGGTTGCTGAAGTCAGACTCAAAACGTGTGTGATGGCAAAAGCAGCCTTTCTTGGTTGCTGAAGTCAGACTCAAAACGTGTGTGATGGAAGCAGAAGCAGCATTTCTTGGTTGCTGAAGTCAGACTCAAAACGTGTGTGATGGAAACAGAAGCAGCCTCTGACAAAGGCCTTTCTTGGGCGTTGAAGCATGGCCTCCTTTACTACTGTAGTAAAGGAGGCCATGGCTGAAGCCAATTGTCTTTTGAGACTGAGAAGATGCTAACCACAATTTTTTTTAAAATTGTTTATTAAGCTCTCTTTCAACGTCTCTGGGGTAGTCAAGTCAATCAGCATAGGCAACCAGTTCTCGCTATGCTGACCGCGTTCTATGGTAGAAGACCACCCAAATAATGTTTTGTACACACTGGCAAACTGACCAAAGCTCGTTGGGTATGAAGTAGTCTTTCGCTAGATGGATGTATTAAAGTGAGTAACGCGTTTTCTTAGGGGATCACGCGAAAAACTATCAAATCTACAAAAGCAAAAGATACTTCAGGAACCTCATTTTTAACAAAGTCAATATCAACAAAACAAATAGGTTCACGTGGAAATAGAACGAACAAACATCGGCGAGACACATACTCTTAAACACAATGGTATAAACAATACAAAACACAAGTTCAGTTTTAGTGTTGTTAATCTCACATGTCTATGTATAGATCTTCATATTCGTGTGTGTTTACCAAGTTTACCAATACAAATCTCGTATTTGCAAGTAAATGTGTTCCTCTAATGTGTCTTCACCAAGTTTACCAACACATTCTTATATTCACTCAAGGTGCGCCTAAGGAGAAAGAAATAATACCTATGTTACATTCCAAGCATGCCAAAAGGCGAATACAGAGGGCTGTGCATAGACCTAACAAACTCATCATGCAACAAGATTTGCTACAGGGACTTTCTTCTTAGTTCCTAGTCGACCAGTACTTCTACAGGGGCAGATGTCCCTGTGCAGGTCCCAGCTCTGCTATGAGCTGGATATAGCCAGGAGAAGGATTTCTGCTTGCGGGCTAGGCTCGAGCAGCTTAATACTCCTATTACTCCACTGCGTTGGGACAAGCGCCTATGGAGTGTAGTTAACCGATGTGCGAGTCCATCTCAATAGACTCAAACACTAGAGAAAGTAGATCCGCAGCCTGTTATGTGTCATCTATGATGCTATTAACAAACCACCTAACCATGCCGGTGTTATGCCATGTCACATAGTTAGCTACCTCTTACGACATGCTCTCTGTGAGGCAGTGGTGCTATTCTTGTCCTTGTCATACACAAAGACCCCGGCAGACCACTCGGGCTTACATGGACTTTTACTGACATAAATTCTTTGATACGATCTACCGTAACTGTGCCAGCTGCAGGTGACATCCTATGGTCAAATGCTTAGAGGAAGGGGGCATGAAGATCCTCATTTGACCAACATTGGCACATTAACACAGCTTACATATTATCATTCCTTCTCAAACTACTCGGCTTAAGTACATGCACTAAGTATTGCTACAGAAATGATAAACAACGCAACAAACCAATGCCAGCAAGGTCTTTACAATGCCAGCAAGGTCTTTACAATGCTAGCAAGGTCTTTACAATGCCAGCAAGATCTATTCCTTACAGATGGACGGGAATGTCAGTTCTCCAAGCCCTCAAAAATGATAAACTGCCTGAGCTTTAAAAAGCCTTGAGCGAAATAAAAGCCAAGAGAAGGGTAGTGCTACAGTGGATACCATCACACTTGGCATACCAGGAAATGAGACAGCAGACAGGCAAGCAGCGGATGGAGCAACACAAGAACAAAATGAACAAACAATCACCTTCCAAGAATAGAAGACACTTAACCAAGCAATAAGTCGACCAAGAAATGCGCCATATTATCATATATATTAACTTGTCCATCGTCTCCTGTCTGTCTTCCAATAGTCAAATGACGCTTTTCAGCCGGCAACTGTTGTTCCCAGGTTATTTTCTTTTCACTTATGTTCTGGACCAAATGCTTTGCGTCAGTCGCTGTTATAGGTCCTTGTGAACCGAAGCGATCTATCCACCTGCTACGTAGTCGCCCTCTTGCCCTGTAAGCAGATCTACCACCGTTGTAAGTCTGGAAGTTCACGCGAGTTTCTCATGATTTGACTGAACCAGCGTGAAATGTACTACGTACAAAACGTAGTGCCGACCATCCTTGGAATGTTCTCGTTTCGCAATCTGTCCCTCCTTCTGACACCGACGACCTCAAACGCTTCATTTCACACAATGACATACGGCTCTCACGCGAGCGACTTGGACAGGGACCATATTTCGCACTGGTAGCACAGAGTCGGCATAAATATACTGTTTATCAGCTGTTGCTTTGTTGTCAAACTAATTCTCGGGTCCATAAACAGTGGTGGCAGCTGATAAGTCACAACAGATGTTTTCTGACACTTAGTCTCGATGTCCCTAACACATATTGCCCAAGTCGTATGCATGTTGTTGAGGAGTATCATTGACACTGAGTGGACCAGGTGTTCTGTTACTCATCACAGTTTCTGTCTTCGTCTCGCTCATCCATTTGATTATTTCGCACAGGTTGTCAGATGCGTGATCATGTTATTTTGCAGTTTATTTTAATCATTTTACAATATACATTTGTCATCTGAAAAGAGTAATTCGCGTTTTAAATTTGGTTCTGCTTCTAGTGTGTAAATGTGGCTGGCTTATGTGGTGATTTTGCCTAGGTAGCTGTTGAACAGCAGCGAGGTGAGCACACACCCCTGCCTCACACGCGTAGTGATTTCAAAAGGACTGATGACACCATTACTCGTTCTTATACCGTTGTTTCTTAGTTGTCCATCGTTAACGACGATGGCGACATCAACAGACGGTTTTGCCTTCATGATGTAACTTGCGCTGTATTTTGATTATAGTGAGGAAGAAATTGCGCTTGTCATCGACCTCACTCTATGGTCCCAGCTACCTTGGATCAGAGGGCCAGTGCTGATCTGGGACGGTGGTTTCACTAGTTCCGCCCGACTGCGTACCCTCTCGTTTACCTCCCCCCATAGTTGTTTACTTGGAAATTCGCTGCCCCGAGTTGTGTATTTATGAGGAGGCTGGATAATTTTCATAGATTTCCCTCATGATATCTGCATGAGAACGGGTTTAATAGAGAAAATGCCTGTGACATCGACGGCAAGACGATAGTTGACTAGGTCTTCTTAGTGGTCTACAGAAGTCAATGACGTAGACAACAAAAACCGGCTTGAATGGATGACTTGAAACGTTAGGCAGGATACAAAGGAACGTAATAAATAAATATCACACTGAATAATCAACATAATGGAGGATTCCGATGCACATCCATTTACAAAATTGATTTTGTTTGACGTTTTGACACAAAATATTGCGCGAACCCACTCGAGAGTTGAAAACACGACGAAGGAACGATCTTGACTTCAATGACTGCATGGTTGTTATTGATACCCGGAGGCAAAATATGTATTTGATTCTATGGAAGTGAAAAACACAACACAATGACAAATATGGTGCACAGAACTTATCCAAATAAGGCGGCCTGCCATAGATATAGCAAATAGGAATCCATATCAAGCGATGGAAGTGGATAGAATCATACAAACAACCGGACAAAAGATGGAAGTAGATAGAATCATACAACAACCGGACAAAAGATGGAAGTAGATTAAATCATACAACAACCGAACAAAAGATGAAAGCAGATGAAATCATACAAGCAACCGGACAAAAGATGGAAGCAGATGAAATCATACAAGCAACCGAACAAAAGATGGAAGCAGATGAAATCATACAAGCAACCGATCATACAAGCAACCAGACAAAAGATGGAAGCAGCCTGTATGGCGTTAGACCGGAAACTAGTACTAACACAATACAATGCTCTCACGCTATCAAGCAGTTGCCCTTGCACATATACATTTTCCCCACATCGTCACAAAGTTTAATCCTGTCTACCTTATCAACAGCTTTTTCCTGATCAACGAAATCAATAAAACGGTATTCACTATATTATATCGTTCTTTCTTTTAAATGTCTGACAGGCAACTGTTGTCATTATTTTAACAGAAGCAGTGAAATTGTCATTGTATAGCTAAAGCAGATCGGTAAAAGCGTTTGCTTATCAAGACAAAGGTGTCCGGTCAATCTTCGTTCTCAATACACCTCAGCTTTCCCAGCTGTATTTATATTTAGTGAGAGCGAAGAAGCAAAGGGAAGGAAGTGATCAGCTCGCTTACAAATAATGTTAGATCCAGCAACCTAAAAGTATGTCTGCTATAGGGCAACCTACGCCTAATCCCCCGTGCGGATCTCATGGAGACAAAAATACGGAGACTACAGCTTCTCAAGAATATCTTAAAGGCGACTAAATGGGGATGTTCATGGGGCTAGTAGCCTCATCGTGGGCTAACTACTACAAAAAATGCTACCACAGAGCACATAACGAGCTTTGGTGCAACGTACGTGCAAGACAATATGCAGTGGTGAGCATATGTTGTGTTAGGAGGGAAGGTGAAAGTCAGACGAACAATACACAAAACTGCAAACCATCTTTGTTACAATTTGTCTTCCTCTCTCACCTTCTGGTTGGCTCCACTTGAAGCACAAGGCCTGCATCACTATAGCCGGCCTCCTTACAGAAAGCCTGTATCCGATCACTTGCAATTGTGGTTCCAATAACAATGGTTTGACATAATGAGGCTGCCAACCCCAGACACAACTTCTTTTAGTTCTCTAATATGAATTCTAGGGAGGTTACGTGGATTCTATTCTTCCATCCCCGGTTACTACTTCAGTAATAATCTTTCTTCGTCTTATCACTTTTTCACTCCAGCTGGAGCATAGGACTACAGTTGGTCTCATTTAGGAAGCATGCACTAAAGCATACCGTATGCTTTTGCAGTAGTTTATGTAGCAATTTGTTTTTCACGATGGAATTTGCTAGCCCCATGAACAATTCTTTTTAGTGACATTTTGCGTCAATCATTGCGAAGCAGTGGACATATTCTTTCCACCCCCGTGGATCCACTTAATGAGCTCATCTTCTATTCCCTCCCCCCATACCAGTACAGCGCCCCGTGGATTCACTTAATGAGCTAATCTGTTATTCTCCCCCACTCCAGTAAGGCGCCCCGTGGATTCACTTAATGAGCTAATCTTTTATTCCCCCCCCCCCCCAATCGCAGTACAGCGCTCCGTGGATCCACTTAATGACCTAATATTTTATTCTCCCCCCCCCCCATACCAGTACAGCGCCCAGTGGATTCACTTAATGAGCTAATCTTTTATTCCCCCCCCCCCAGTAAGGCGCCCCGTAGATCCACTTAATGAGCTAATATTTTATTCTCCCCCCCCCCCCCAAATCCCAGTACAGCGTCCCGTGGATCCACTTAATGAGCTAATCTTGTATTCTCCCCCACCCCAGTAAGGCGCCCCGTGGATCCACTTAATGAGCTAATCTTGTATTCTCCCCCACCCCAGTAAGGCGCCCCGTGGATCCACTTAATGAGCTAATCTTGTATTCTCCCCCACCCCAGTAAGGTGCCCCGTGGATCCACTTAATGAGCTAATCTTGTATTCTCCCCCACCCCAGTAAGGCGCCCCGTGGATCCACTTAATGAGCTAATCTTGTATTCTCCCCCACCCCAGTAAGGCGCCCCGTGGATCCACTTAATGAGCTAATCTTGTATTCTCCCCCACCCCAGTAAGGCGCCCCGTGGATCCACTTAATGAGCTAATCTTGTATTCTCCCCCACCCCAGTAAGGCGCCCCGTGGATCCACTTAATGAGCTAATCTTGTATTCTCCCCCACCCCAGTAAGGCGCCCCGTGGATCCACTTAATGAGCTAATCTTGTATTCTCCCCCACCCCAGTAAGGCGCCCCGTGGATCCACTTAATGAGCTAATCTTGTATTCTCCCCCACCCCAGTAAGGCGCCCCGTGGATCCACTTAATGAGCTAATCTTGTATTCTCCCCCACCCCAGTAAGGCGCCCCGTGGATCCACTTAATGAGCTAATCTTGTATTCTCCCCCACCCCAGTAATGCGCCCCGTGGATCCACTTAATGAGCTAATCTTGTATTCTCCCCCACCCCAGTAAGGCGCCCCGTGGATCCACTTAATGAGCTAATCTTGTATTCTCCCCCACCCCAGTAAGGCGCCCCGTGGATCCACTTAATGAGCTAATCTTGTATTCTCCCCCACCCCAGTAAGGCGCCCCGTGGATCCACTTAATGAGCTAATCTTGTATTCTCCCCCACCCCAGTAAGGCGCCCCGTGGATCCACTTAATGAGCTAATCTTGTATTCTCCCCCACCCCAGTAAGGCGCCCCGTGGATCCACTTAATGAGCTAATCTTGTATTCTCCCCCACCCCAGTAAGGCGCCCCGTGGATCCACTTAATGAGCTAATCTTGTATTCTCCCCCACCCCAGTAAGGCGCCCCGTGGATCCACTTAATGAGCTAATCTTGTATTCTCCCCCACCCCAGTAAGGCGCCCCGTGGATCCACTTAAGGAGTTAATCTTCCTTACCTTGTAAATATAGATGATGAACTTAGCGGATGAAAGCTCGACGCAACGACGAGGGTAATGGCTCTAACAGCTAACAGAGTCTGACGGTCCTATATGCCACAATCTCGGCTGGTTAGGCTGATCATAAAAGCAAATGATGTGCAAATCTTAACGAATGGGGTATTAACAGCTTTTCGTGGACCAGGATCCGGTAAGCGCGTGTGTGATTAATGAGAACAATCAGGCTTATCAGGGATCTGTTGACCAAGCAGATAAACTTGAGTTTACGGGAAGTTGTTGTCTGGGACTCGGGACAAATCAAGACTTACCTGTATGATCGCAGACATATCAGGGCGGTCCTTTCGAGATGCATACCTAAAACATACTTCAAGGAGAGTAGATAATAACATAGACAATTGTTAATCAGTTCAGTAAAAGTTCAGATGCCTTTAACACGCTAGTGTGGCATTTGAGGAACATGATGTTTAGCCCTGGTTTTTCTTGACCAATGGCATACTAGGGATGATATGGTCAACATCACTCTGGTCGCCTTTACTTCCCAGATTATTCTGGTACCCAATTTTTGAGAGTGGGTCGACCCCAGGAGCCGTTCTCCGATAGGAACTATGATTGTTCGACTGGGAAGCCAGTACACTAATCACTGCGCTGCCTAGGCTAACAGTATTAGTCAGTTCAGCGTGATGAACAAATACAAAAATACCAAAATACCAAAAGGTCTGAGTCAGGGAATAAGGATCTGACAAATGAGAATAACAACTAATCTTAACTAAAAGGGAAAATATGGATACGATATTATAGAGAGTAGTGTATCTATAGATACTCATGTATCTGACATCATGGGAAGATGAAGCTGCAGGCCGATCCTAGTGGAGATGAATAGCCACTTCACGCTTGGTAAAGAGAAGCTTTTGCACCACAGAGAAGTGAAAAGACAACGCCGCAAGGAGAAAGACAACAAAAGATAAGTATATATTTGTTGTGTATCACTCCAAGTCATAACATCCTATACTCAGTCATGACTGAAAGGGGCTACTAACTACTAAATCGTCATAGTCAACTGAATAGATTCCCGTAATGAACAATATATGTGACTTGTAAATCGTTATAGTTAATTGAATAGACTCCCGTAATGAACAATATATGTTACTTGTAAATCGTTATAGTCAACTGAATAGACTCCCGTAATGAACAATATATGTGACTTGTAAATCGTTATAGTCAACTGAATAGACTCCCGTAATGAACAATATATGTGACTTGTAAATCCTTATAGTCAACTGAATAGACTCCCGTAATGAACAATATATGTGACTTGTAAATCGTTATAGTCAACTGAATAGACTCCCGTAATGAACAATATATGTGACTTGTAAATCGTTATAGTCAACTGAATAGACTCCCGTAATGAACAATATATGGTGACTTGCAAATCCTTATAGTTAATTGAATGGATTATACATGGCGACTTCAAAAACAAAAAAACACGGCGGCAGGGTTATACACATCATAGATCGGCTAGAGCATGTGTTTTTATCAGAATTAGAGCAGGGTTTGTGACCCATTTATGGCACACTTTAGATTACTCAACTGTAATAAAATGATGATAAATTACCCTGCCATGAGTTCGGAAAGACAAGCAGCGAGGAGAGAAGTTAGAGACGTGCCCTCATAAACCTGAAGACATAACATAAAGAGGTATCGGACTCTTCAATGCCTTGCTAATGTCTGATATGTGTCTAATTGCATCTTCTTTTTTTTAATAGGATAGAACAAACACCCTTCACCACTATGTATTATTCCTGGCAAGATCAATTCACCACAAATATTTCCCGCCTTTGAGTATTTTCGTACTTCTAATAGAAGCGACGTCCTCGGACACGTTACCACGCTATCTTATATATTCTCTCAATGTCTACCGAACATTCATTTGTCCTTGATAATCACCGGTGCCATTAGGTACAACAGAATGTCCTTTTAGAAAAAATATGAGCGGTAAAATTTGTTTGAGCAGTGATCTTGTAATAATGTTTTTCTCGACCATTTCCCGGTGTTATCTGCTCGCCGTTAGTGCTCACGAACCACAATTGATTTTTATGTTTCTGCATTCCCATATGAGATGTTCATCCCTATACAAGTATTGATTCTGCACAAGACAGCAATGCGCTCTATCTCAATATCATTACTGGAGATATATTTGTATGTATTATTTGTTATATACGTCTGCAAACGCTTGAGCGATTCCCCAATTTAAAAAACAATAATTTTCTTTCGCTAGCACGAATAATCAATTCTATTCTGCGTATTTTGTCCTCTAACATAGCGTTTCAAGCTACCTCGATTTCTTCAGCTGCCTTTTGGCTTGGCTTGGCTTTGTTCGTTCTCAATCTCCCGCTACCAAACCCTGACATGGGCCTAAGTAGCAGAATGTAGTCCAGAGAACAGAATGCGTGGTGTCGTAGTTTACAGCTTGACTGCGATATTTGCACCTTCCGGTCCAACACATCCAACTTCAGCAATAGCTGCCTCTTAATATCGTTTATTTTACCTGCATGCCATATTTAATCTGGCCCTTCCCTTCCCTTCCCTCTCCCCCCCCTCCTCCCGACCGACCGACTGCACGCCCGCCCTACGCACGCACACACACACACACATCAACAACACGATCACGTGTCATGTCGAATAGGTGATAACGGATCTCCCCAAGTTTCTGTCTTCAGTCAATCCATCAAAACCTCTTCAGTTCCCCGTGGAGCACACGCTCTCAGCAAATACATGCCAAGTAGTGTCTATATCTTTTTAATTTGTCGTGGTTCAAAGTTCCCATAAGATAGAGTAGCCAGCTAACTGTCTAACCCTCCTTAGTCGTCTCCAACTTCATGACTGGCAGGTCACAGTGTTACTATTCTGTGAACCCCTTCCTGTCAGTTGTACTATAAACTACAGCAACAGAAGCGTATCTCCCCACGACGTTTGGCAGAGTTAGTAGAAAATAATTATTGATTGAGATCAGTCTTTCTCTAGTACTGTCTTTCAATTATAGTGTGGGCTTCCTTCCCCGCGAAGGTCTTTCATTATTCAACTTGGAAGTTTCCGCTCACTTTTACTACCAATACAACCCTACCAAATTTATCTGACCTGATGCTCTATAACAGCGTTCGTGATATCAACTTCGTCTTGTTCCTTTTTACTCCAGTCGGAATATACGGCACCAGCCGGTCTTCTTTACTACGTCTGTACCAATGCGTGTGCTTTTGCAGCGGTGGTTTTTGTATCAATTTGTGTTACATGACGAGGTCGCTAGTGTGCTCAAGCACACCTCTCTAGTCACCTTTTACAACATGTAAGGACGTGGAGTGGTCCTTCTCTTTCCTTCCCGGTAACGGGGCCCTGAGATCACGTCATCCACTGTTTTATTATTAACAGATTGAAGGAATGAGTGGGCTACAGTAACAGATTGAAGGAATGAGTGGGCTACAGTAACAGATTGAAGGGATGAGTGGGCTATAGTAACAGATTGAACGAATTAGTGGGCTACATTAACAGATTGGAGGAGTTAGTGGGCTACAGTAACAGATTGAAGGAATGAGTGGGCTACAGTAACAGATTGAAGGGGTGAGTGGGCTACAGTAACAGATTGAAGGAATTAGTGGGCTACATTAACAGATTGGAGGAGTTAGTGGGCTACAGTAACATATTGAAGGAATGAGTGGGCTACAGTAACAGATTGAAGGAATGAGTGGGCTACAGTAACAGATTGAAATAATGAGTGGGCTATAGTAACAGATTGAAGTAATGAGTGGGCTACAGTAACAGATTGAAGTAATGAGTGGGCTACAGTAACAGATTGAAGGAATGAGTGGGCTACAGTGAAAGATTGAAGTAATGAGTGGGCTACAGTAACAGATTGAAGGAATGAGCGGGCTACAGTAACAGATTGAAGGAATGAATGGGCAACAGTAACAGATTGAAGGAATGAGTGGGCTACAGTAACAGATTGAAGTAATGAGTGGGCTACAGTAACAGATTGAAGGAATGAGTGGGCTACAGTAACAGATTGAAATAATGAGTGGGCTACAGTAACAGATGGAAATAATGAGTGGGCTACAGTAACAGATTGAAGTAATGAGTGGGCTACAGTAACAGATTGAAGGAATGAGTGGGCTACAGTAACAGATTGAAGGAATGAGTGGGCTACAGTTACAGATTGAAGAAATGAGTGGGCTACAGTAACAGATTGAAGAAATGAGTGGGCCACAGTTACATATTAACGCACTGAGTGGGCTACATGAATAGGTTTAAGTAATCATAAGGCTATATTAACCGACTGAAGTAATCAGAAGGCTACATTAACAGACTGAAGTAATCAGAAGGCTACATTAACAGACTGAAGTAATCAGAAGGCTACATTAACAGACTGAAGTAATCAGAAGGCTACATTAACAGACTGAAGTAATCATAAGGATACATTAACAGACTGAAGTAATCAGAAGGGTACATTAACAGACTAAAGTAATCAGAAGGCTACATTAACAGACTGAAGTAATCAGAAGGATTTATTAACAGACTGAAGTAATCAGAAGGATACATTAACAGACTGAAGTAATCAGAAGGATACATTAACAGACTGAAGTAATCAGAAGGATACATTAACAGACTGAAGTAATCAGAAGGGTACATTAACAGACTAAAGCAATCAGAAGGATACATTAACAGACTGAAGTAATCAGAAGGATACATTAACAGACTGAAGTAATCAGAAGGATACATTAACAGACTGAAGTAATCAGAAGGATACATTAACAGACTGAAGTAATCAGAAGGGTACATTAACAGACTAAAGTAATCAGAAGGATACATTAACAGACTGAAGTAATCAGAGGGCTACATTAACATACTGAAATAATCAGTAGGCTACAGTTACTCGGTTTTCTACATCGCTGTGCAACTTGAATAAAGTACTTCTTTCGCCACTTGCTGAGAGAGACATCACTGATAGCTCTGCCCAGAGTGCAGTGATGTTGATTTCAAATATCATAAAATAATATCATATAACATAATATAACACAGCAATATAGCAGAACATACATTTTATAGACTGAAAAGTCATTTGACAGTGTGGATCACAGTACGCTATGGCAACTATTGAGACACTATGAGGTACCACAGACGTTCATAACCCTCATACAGAATATGTACAAAGATACAGGTAGTAGAGTGGTACATGAAGGAGTGTGAAGTCCATTGTCTCTCGAGACTGACAGGATGCCAATCAATCAATCAATCAAACCAATCAATCGATCAGTCAACGTGAAGGAGCATTGACTGACAGCTTGGCAGTCCAAACAGAGGTGAGACAAGGATGCCTGTTCTCGCCTTTCCTGTTTTTGTTATCTATAGACACAAATCGAGGGGCAAAGAACTGGTATTCAGTGAACACTATTGGATCACCTGGACTATATAGATGATCTGGTACTTTTGTCACACAGTCATAGCCAAATGTAAGAGAAACTTGATAGAGTGAAATAAAATCAGTCAAATTGGAACTGAATATCAACATGAAGAAAACCAAGCTCCTTAGAGTAAACACTATCAGCAAAGAACCAATCATGCTGGGGAGTGGGAGAGATCAGTTGGAAGAAGTGAATACCTTTACCTGTTGGACAGTACATTAGACACATCAGTAGGTGCAGGTGAGGATGTAAGAACCAGAATTAGAAAGAGGCATTCCCATGGCCGTAGTTACAGGACTAAAAAGCCAGAAAAATACTGAACTTAATGATTTAAGAGCAGTACTCTGTCAACTATGCCAGCAGTCCGCATCAAAAAGAGTAGTGGTACAGTGGGTTCCATCCCACTGTAACATCCAAGGCAACGAAGAGGCAGACAGACTGGCAAAAGAAGGTGCAAGACTACCACAACCAGATACTAGTGTGACCTACGAAGAGTCCAAAAGGTTTATTTTGGACAGATACATGGCCAAATGGGAAACAGAACATACCGGCTACACCAAAAACGATGTCTATTACCAGTTGAACAGAAGAGAGCAGATCGTGGTCCTCAGACTCCTCACAGGCCACAACAGACTGAGGTACCATCTATTCAATAAACTGAAGATAGATGGCACTGACGAATGCACCTGTGGTACAGGGAAAATGATCGCTGAACATCTACTGCAAAATTGCCCGACATACGAGGACCAGAGAAAGCACATGTGGCCATCACCAGTGCCAACACTAGACAAGCTCTATGGCAGTGTCGACAGCCTCGGGATGACAGCTGCATTCTTCGAACAAATACAAGTTGACGTCTGACAGCGTACGAAGAAGAAGAAGAAGAAGAAGAAGAAGAAGAAGAAGAAGAAGAAGAAGAAGAAGAAGAAGAAGAAGAAGAAGAAGAAGAAGAATTAGAAAGAGGCATTCCTGAAACAGAATAACATATTCAGAGAAATCAAGATTCACTTTAAAGTTATTATATTTAACGCCAGTGTCAATTCCGTGCTTCTGTATGGAGAGGATTCACGAAGAACGATCAAGGTTATTCAACAAAGATTAGTCCTTTGTTAACAGATAACTATAAAGGATAATGGGCATAAAGTTGTGGGCATGGTCAGGAATGAAGACCTGTGGAAAAGGAGCCAAGAACATCCATTGGAACAACAAATTGAGAAAAGAAAATGGGGCTGGATAAGAAGTACGGTACAGGAAGGCACAGTACAACATAGTCAGGCACGCTCTTACATGGAATCCGAAAGGGAAGAGAAAGAGTGGGGTAGACACAAAAATTCACGAAGAAGAAAAAGTGAGAAAGAAGTAAAATTTACTGATTACATCTGAAGAGAGGCAGAAAGAGTAGCCAAGGACCGCGTATGCTGGCGGGATGATGTCAATGGCCTATACACCAAGAGGAACAGTGGACTTTGATTGATGAAATATAAACATATAACAACATAACATGTAATATAACATAATATAACATACCATGTAATATAGCATAATGTAACATACCAACAATAAATTTAACATAGCATAACATAATATAACACAACTTTGAAAAAATTAATGTAATTTAATTATTATTGTTAGAAGTAATTGGATTAAAAGCAGTACATGTAGTCGTGTTGACAATTACAGTATTAGCAGTGGCGGCGGCGGCAGCGGCGGCAGCAGCAGCAGCAGCAGTAGCACTGATAATAGCATAATAACAGTATAACCAGCGAGTTACAGCAATCATCACTAGACATATCGTTTCAGAGACTGAACACCTATGAATGTGTCCGTAGAGCAGCGATGTCGATTCTGTATAGCATAACAAACCAGCCTTGCAGTGGTTATAGTTGAAGTAGTAAACATGAACGCCAGTTCCTTAATATCAGATCCATCTGTTCCGAGTGGGGAAGACTCGTTAGTCCTGCAAGACAACTTCCCTAAGAGAGACAACTCTGACCAAAAACAACTGCTGCCTTGCAGATAGGCTGGGGACAGACAAAGGCTAAGGAGGGCAACCCTACAGAAACGCCTGTTGAAATCGGATGCACTGAGCCACAGGTTTAACAAAATAAAACAGTGCAACGTAAATATCGCTGTAAACAGCGTACGATGATGAAGAAGAAGATCCATCTGTTCCCCATCTTCTTTTCTCGGTTGAAGAGACGTTCGTTTTATTACTGGCGCGGACGATGCATTTGATAAATTACAAAGTCTATCGAGATGCGCTTCTCTGAATGGAGATCCCGTGTGCCCCTTTCTATGTCCTTTCACACACAGAGAAAATACATTAGTCTGTCGTAACAATCGAAACAGCAGTTCACTCAAGTCGTTTAAACGGGATGCTCATATAACACATGATGTCCTTTTAACCAAGTAATAACATAAAATAACGACAAAGCAACGCGGGACTTGAAAGTCAGTTTTACACACAGACAACGCAACAGAAGAAATCTCGGCGAATTTGATACCTATTCCGTGCATTAACTATAAAGATGAACCATAAACTTATGTGGATACCTCGTTATAATACATCGCAATGCGCTACCATCAGACGCCTTCAAAATCAGGTGGCTGAAGGGAACAAGACGCCATCTTTGAAGTTGTACAGACGATACTGACACCACTATGATTAGTCGAGACCTGATGTTGGCAATGGCAACGAACTTCGGAAAAGAACGTTATCGTATCACCTGTGAAGTATGACAGCGTTAGTAGACGTTGATTACTTGTTAAGAGTAAGCTTTCTTAACCAGATTACTATACATGAACCTTGAGATAGTATTCAGTGAAGCCCTGCATATACATCTCTCTCTCTCTCTGTCTCTCTCTCTCTGTCTCTCTCTCTCTCTCTCTCTATATATATATATATATATATATATATATATATATATATATATATATATATATATATAATATATATATATATATATATATATATATTATAGATATATATATAATTTTTCTAACGCGTGTTTGACCACTTTGTACCCTGCTAGAGATTTTATTGATTGATCGAATTACGCGATGTCATCATAAGTGGGGTGGGTTACGATACCAGGCGCTGCCCGCATAATTACGTGCAGTCAAAACAAAATGTTTTCACTATGATTGGTTGTCAATGTTGAATAGCAAAGTTACTCAAAAGTCATAGGTTAACACAGTATGCATTTACAATATAGTTTATTAATTGACAACTAGCATACAGGACTTTATAATTCCTATAGTACTATATCCTATTGTAATCGTACTTCAGGGGGATTTCCTGTTTAGTGGGCTAGGATCAAGCAGTTTATTACTCCACTTCGTCAGGACAAGAAGAGAGTGGTTAACCAATGTGCGAGTCCATCTTAATAGACTCAACACTTGAGTAAAGTAGACCCACAGGCTGTTAGGTGCCATCTATGCTGCTTTTCACAAACCACCTAACCATGG
The DNA here is from genome assembly GCA_036924085.1 of Ariolimax columbianus. NCBI lineage: Eukaryota > Metazoa > Mollusca > Gastropoda > Stylommatophora > Arionidae > Ariolimax > Ariolimax columbianus. The sequence goes on from JAVGWX010000003.1 coordinate 30,932,875, forward strand.
CCGGTATTATGCCATGTCGCACAGTTAGTCACCTCTTACGACACGCTCTTTGTTGGGCAGTGGTGCTATTCTTGTCCTTGTCATACACAAAGACCCTGGCAGACTACTCGGGATGCGGCTTTACCACTGCGTATCAGTCTATTGATATCATTGATAAGTTTCGTAATTTATTGATTACCCTTCCGGGAATGCCGTATTCTGATAGGATTAAGAACAATACACACAGTGTGCCCCACAACTAATACCACAGCACCAGAACAACCACATACACGACAATTGCACATGTTCCTGGCATTCTCAGCAACGTCTAACCTTTAGAACAAAAAGTACTGCTCCATTAATATTAACAATGCTATGTAGTGTATGTATGACCGCACGCACGCATAGCCAGCCTAGTTGGTTTGATTGTGTTAAAATAATAACCCCAAAACCAAGTGTGTTTATACAGATGGGACGTGGCAGGACTAGACAGTGGCGAGGGGATGAGATGCAGACGTCGCATTAATGCAACTAAGCGAGTTGGTAAGGGACAACATCGATAAACACAAGAAATAACAGATATGATCAGACACAGCGCCCGAGTGTTACTGGGTCCGAAAGATGGACAAAGAATGGTAAAATTGTAACCTGTTTAAGAGACATTATGGAGAATTTGAAATGTGGCTGGCTAGCCCATCGAGTGGAAACGTCATGCCACATAAGCATAAGCGATCCACTCTCCAACCGCATGGCATTAATATCTTCCATACTTTTTCTTAAAACCTCACACTGGCCCCCATCTATTTGTCTTCTTTTGCCCGCCCCCCCCCCCCCACTTCTTCTATCAGTTCTCACCCCTCCCCCCTCCTATATTAATCTCACGCCATCCCGGCTTAAATCACCTTCTCTTTGTTCTCCCATCTGGACCACTTTTTGGCAGTTTCCATATTTGGCTACCATTGGCTTATCTGGCGCATTCCTCCACATTTCTTACGCTCTCCTGGCCACTTTGTGTTTGACCGTTCCGATTCAGTTTCAGTCAGCATCTGGCCCAACCGGTCGCTTAGACAGACTGGGTCTTCTATCAGAAACAGATGAGTTGATAATTTGTTCTTATTTGTTGATTTGTTAGTTCAGTATTGTTGTCCCTGATGAATGCATATTGGTCGTAACGTAGGTTTTGTTTGCGTTCTCGTCTCGGTGCGGTATCTGACCATACCCATTTTAAAATTTTGATTAAACTCAACCTTAATCAACTTTTTTTTCATGTTTTTTCCCAATAAATGTGGACAAAATCAAAACGTGATGGAGTGTTGTTGATTGAGTATTTCTTGTTGAAGACCTATGCTCCACAGGGAACTGAACATGTTTTAGTTGATTGATGATTACATACAAATTCTACTTTTAATCAAAGAATTTCAATGGTTCTGAAACGACACAAGTGAAAAGTTGTAATAAAGCAGGATTATTCTATAAATTGTTCGCGTTACCACGAATGTTACTTGATGCTAAGTTTAACGTCAGAGTCATAGGCAACATACTGACCAAGACCTTACCCAACGCCCACGCCACGCACCTGCAAACAGGCAAATACACCAGCCATGTCAGATGCTTCCTTATCCACCACAAACTCAAATCTCGAGTGTCCTATGTGTATTTTTGGTTCCAAAAGCCACTTAACTTCATCCGGTGTGAAATTCGACATAATGCACCCAGCCCCGGTTTTCCCTACACGTTAGCAACATTTGAACGGTAAAGGTAGTTTCATGGCAGACACTGCAGTCGGGGACCATGTGGTATGTTAGAGGCTTCACTTGTGCTAGGTCGCATATGTTTTGCGAGGTGGATGAAACAGTTGATGTTACCGCCTCTTTGCCCTCTCTAAAGTTAGTCGGGTATCAATGTACAACTGGATAGAATTGAGCATGCAACTACAGTAAAGCAAAACCTAGGGACAAGAAAAACATACTGATCAAGACCACCATCTCAGGTTCGTCTCCCTGGCTGTGTTACAGAAGTCTGGCCAAACAGGTGGGGATCAACAATGTAATCCCCATAGTGGTGAGCTTACTGAGGAGCCTCGAATTTTACTACATCTACTAAGACCATGGTCCACCTTCTCAAGTACGTCTCGGCATGTAAGAAGAGCCACTGTAACCCGCTACCAAATAAACGCCGTCAAGAGTTAACCCGGAACAAGTAGGTGCAAACAACAACATAGAAGCAAACCCAGTAGCTTTGCCGTAAGTAGCAGTTACTCTAACAACTCTACCACTTAGCAAACAGCAACACAAAAGAGCCATAGAAAGTAATAGAGGATTCATTGTATTACACCTGCTTGTTCTTCAGTGGTGGTGACGGGTTACTTAGCCTTCCCTAACTGTAAGTCAGGTATCAATGTTACAGCTAGGTAGACTGGAATGTGCCGAGACCGGGGATGGAACCCGGTCTCGTTACCGACAGAGATATGTAGTCTTATCGTTTCAGTCAGCAATGCTCTTCCTGAGCCGGCCGCTTAGACTGATATTTTTCTGACTAATCAATGTTTTCTTCTGGCTTCATGAGTTGATGGACTATGTCTTCCGGGTGGTTATGTGGATGGGATCTCTCTCTCCCCCTCTCTCTCTCTCTCTCTCTCTCTCTCTGTGGATGTGTGTGTTTTGTTTGTTAGAATAGAAGCATAAAGAATATGGAAGAGGATATGTAGATGATGCAGTTTGAAATAGAGAAGAAGTAAAATAGTAGTAAAATATAGAGGATGTGACGGATGAAAGAAGAGATGGATGACAGCAGAGGTGAGGAAAAGAAAGTGGGCTAATTGAAAGATGTGTATGTACAATCAGGAAACGATGACCAATGAGGCAAGGGGGGGGGGGGGGGGGGGGGGGACTAAAGAAGAAATAAGTGAAGGAAAGAAGAAAGAAGTGAAGGAAAGAAGAGTGGATGTATAAAGAGGTGGATGTATAACGAGGTGGAGGTATAAAGAGGTGGAGGTATAAAGAGATATATGTATAAAGAGGTGGATGTATAACGAGGTGGAGGTATAAAGAGGTGGAGGTATAAAGAGATATATGTATAAAGAGGTGGATGTATAACGAGGTGGAGGTATAAAGAGGTGGTGGTAAGAAGCTGAGGAAGCCACAAAGAAGAGGAGAAAGCAAAGAGGATTAATGAACAAGAGAAGAACGTCAGCAAAAAGGATATTGCAACAACAACAAAAATTGAATGAAAGAAGAAAAGAATGAATAAGTAAAAGGAGTAAGGAAATAATAAGATTGATGTTCGTCGTTCATGCATGGAAGGGTATGGCTTGCTCAGGTGAACGAAAGTGCTCACGCGCTATGAGTGCTCGCTCAGAGAAATGGAGGGGGGTGGGGGGGGGGGGGTGAGGTTGACGTATCGTAACACTCCAAAAGCCAGTGAAAATGTTGGAACGTTCTAAATCAAATCAACAAGTGCAGGAATAGTTTGTTTACATTTAAAGCCGATACAGACGAGGAAACGTTTAACCTTGAACTAAGAACGAAAACTCGTCAGAAGCTGAGAAGACCTTTTATTTGTTTCAGGTAACTTACTGTGGGTCTCTGTGCTTCCCATTATATCGGTTATTGTTGCGTCTGGCTTGACAGAAACAGTGCCACACCTTCCCGGTGGGGTGCGAACCCTTTCTCATGTCCCGAAAGCTGGAGCAACATTCTCCCTGAGCGAGCTCAGTCTTCTCCTTCCCCCCCCCCCCCCCCCCCACTTTCTTACCTTGTTTCACAGTCCCAGGATATACAATTTGACAATACTATATACGGGTATTGCTGTTGTTTCGAAAGCCCACAATTAGTAGGTTACTCTTAGGTGCGCCCTGTAAAGGGCGTTGAGTGACGGGTTGCAGTAGCTTTCCTCACATCCCGAGCGTGCTGATGAAGGTGGACTGGGATCCTCACCTTGTTAGCCAGACTGTTGTCCTCGACAACAGCCCGTTTTCAGGACGAACAACGAGGAGGTCAGGTGAGGGTCTTGGCCAGTATATTTCTCCTGACCCTGGCTAACATTCTCTGATCAGTGTGTTTTGCCTGACCAGAAGTTAGCCTCATCGTCCAGTCAGGTGAGGGTCTTGGCCAGTATATTTCTCCTGACCCTGGCTAACATTCTCTGATCAGTGTGTTTTGCCTGACCAGAAGTTAGCCTCATCGTCCCGTCATGTGAGGGTCTTGGCCAGTATATTTCACCTGACCCTGGCTAACATTCTCTGACCAGTGTGTTTTGCCTGACCAGACGTTAGCCTCATCGTCCCATATATAGGAGTAAGAATATAAAAGTCTTCTACATGTGATGCGTTCGGTATTTCAAGAATAGTCCCAGAATCCAACCCTTGCAACGACCCTGCCTTCATCAAAAGGAAAAGCACTATATACTCTAATTATTCGGGACTTTTTTTTAGTACGCTCTGCAACCTAAATACAAAAACATAAAAAATGGCCGCCAACCACCCACAATCGTATACAAGTTGTAGGTAACAAGATTTTCCTGCACAGATATACACTTCTAGCGCTTCATTTTGCACAGATTTCACAGAGGAACAACGAAACCTACCTTCATTCTGATCATCGTTTATGGAGAAAAAAACAGATTCTGTAGATTCTATACGCGTGCAGATTTGACTCAGTACAGCAGACTAGGTAAGAAAGTAAATGGAATCACATGGCAGACAATGATGTCGATGATGTGTTAGAGACTTGGAGGCACTATGTCTCAGCTGTTCTTGAGATGTAGTGAACAGTTATCTTCTTCGCCGCTTTGTCTTCCGTAATGGTAAGTCATATATCAATTTACAGCTAGACAGACTACAGCGTGTCGAGGTTAGGGGTTGAAGATGGTTCTTTTGCAGCAAGAGACAATGGCTCTAACCGATATACCGTTCATACGCTATGAGTACGGGTAACTGTCAGCAAATTACATTTTTAAAATCCCATCGTTCTATTTGTTGAAGCACAGCCATCAGAGTAAAGCCCTTTTCAGTCATGGCTGACCATAGGATGATACGACCTTGGAGTGATACTCTCTACTGATCTGTTGATTTCCTTTCTCCTTGCGGCGTTGTCATTCCACTTATCCGTATTGCAGGAGCTTCTTTTAATCCAGCATGAGGTAGCTCTTCAGAGTACGTCTCCACTTGGACCGGTCTGCAGCTTCGTCTTCCCAGGATGTCAGACTCATGTCCAGTGCCCTCGTGTCACGTGCACGCACATCGTAGAACCTTAGCTGTGGTCGGCCGAATTTTATTTTGCCCTCCATCCACCACCTGTCCCTACAAGATATCTTTGGGGTTGCGATCATTTTCCCTGCTACAGACTCAAGCTATCGTAGTGTTCACTGCCTTATGACATGCTTAGAAGGCCGGTGCGAGAGCACATATCTGCATTTGTGACCGTCCCTCCGTGTAATGTTAAGAGTGGATCGCAAGCGCTGTAGATGGAGGCTTGCGATCTTTGTTTGGCATAGACAGCCCACGTTTCGCTACCGTGCATGAGCGTGCTGACGACATATGTTTGTAAACCATGGCCTTGGTTTTAATTATTCGTTTCTGGTAGTGAGAAGAGCAAATGTAGCAGCAGCTTTGTCAATTTATAATTATTGAGGCCAAGTGTTGGAGTGGCATCTACTTTCTGTCCCAGCACATTTGTTTTGTTGAGACTTATTATGAGACCAAAACTTTGGCACGCCTGTGAGAAGCGATCTATTAAGTTATGAAGTTTGTGTTGACTGTAGGTGACAACTGCAGTATCAACCGCGAAAAGCAAGTCCCTGATGGTGAACTTGATCTTCGTTTTAGCCATGCGTGATTACACAGCTGACCATCCGACCTAGTGTGAAGGTAAATTGCTTCATTTCTGATACCAAATGCATGCCTCAGTAGTAGAGTAAAGAAGTATCCGAACATTGTCGGGGCCAGGCGCAGTCATGCTTAACAGCAATACGAATATCAAATGTTTGTGATATGCTATCATCACATTGGATTGTTCCGTTCAAGGCCTCATGGAACGTTATTATTACCAGTAGAAGTTTGCTTGAGAAACCGATTTTAGAGAAAATTTTGATTAGTCCATCCCTGCTAAACAAATCTTAAGTCTGTGTCAGGCCAACAAAGGTTATAGAGATAGGACTCGCGTCCATAACAGCATTAGACTTACACTAACCAACCTTTAGGAAAACCTGATCCCAGTCATTTGCAAAGCGGTTTTGTATATGGGAGCCGCGTAGCGTAGTGGTTAGCTTAGCATCTAAGTGGTCTTGGTTTCATTCCCCAGTTGAGGTGGAAATGTTTTTTCAGACCGCAACGCCTTCCATGGTCGATCCAGCCTTATATGGGTACCGGTTCAGTCCGGGAGTAATAGTGGCAAGGGAGAGGAGATGGCTACCACCCTCATATAGTCGAGCCTTTGAAATGTGAGATCGCTAACATCTCACACCCCTTACTTTACTTTTTATCAATGGTCTTTACATAATGATATTACCAACCTCATCCACCACCATCTTTAGTCGTCTCTTACGACACGTCAAGAATGAAACTATTTACTCAGGTACAATAAGTTATTGTTGTACTGACTGCTATATCGTGTTCTCATCTTCTGTCGAGAAGAGATAAACATTCCATGAACGACTGGCCCGCTTCTCAGCCGAGCTAGGCATGTAACACACAGTGTACAGAACAGCTGTGGGTGACGAGTTTGTACAAGTAATCAGTTGCTGCCTGTTTGTCAATTACTGTGTATGCGCACTGTACACAAAACGGTATAGGAGAGTTCTCTTTCTCTCTCTCGCCCTGGGTGCGAAAGCTCACATCAGCGTCATTAGCACATACTGACCAAGAACCACACCTCACATCCACGTCGCCCACATGGAATTAGGCTGTGTTACAGCAGCCTGGTTAGCGGCGTAGGGATAGACGCTGTGATTCCCGTTCGGGTGAGTCTTTTTAGAAGTATATCACTGCACTACAGCTAGTAGCTCCAGACCAGCATTCTTAAGTATGCCCCAGAATGTAAAAAAGATTACTACAATTTTCTACCAGAAACAAAATCGTCAAGAGTAAGGTCGAAATCAATTCGCTCTCTCTCTCTCTCTCTCTCTCTCTCTCTCATTGCTCTGCGTGTGTACCCCCTTCAAATGAAATGACATTGCACTGCTTCGTTAGGCCTAGTGCATCCATTTTAAACAGGCGCTTGTAAGGTTTGTCCTACGCTATACATGTTATTCCCATCCTGCATACAATGTTGCAGGTTTCTGTGTGCATTCACTCGTCCCCTAACCTTCAACCCGTCCGTCTTGGGAGGCCCTGCTGGTTGTTATGCTACCACCGACATATCTCTTGTTGATCATATTGGCAGCCATGCACATTTACTTCAAACAGGTGGGGAGATGAGAGTAATGTCTCGTCAGGCAACACATGCTGATCTGAGTCAGGATTGGGTAAAATATATTGGTCAAGACCCCCACCTCACTTCCATGTAGGTCTCCATGGAAACGGGCTGTTTTCATGGCAGTGTAACAGTTCCACCCCGAGCATGAGAGTTTAGGGCAGGAGGGATGTGGTTGCTGAGAACAAAGGTACCTGAATGCGTGCCAATGTCACTATCTGCCTGGTCACTATGCCAAGGTCACTCACCGTCTCAACAAAGGAAATCGGAGTTGGTGAAAGAATGTACAGGTAGGAACTGACCACTGGCGTTCCGATTTGGGTAGTGGAGGGTGAGTGACAGACGGGAGGGCAGCGGAGCTTGCTGCGATAGATGAGTGACAGGTGTTCAGAGTAATTCGTTCCAATAACGACTGAATAGAGCCATCTCCCTGAGATCCATTGGTCAGCTCTGATACTCCTTCAGAGTATATAACACTAGACAAAGTTTAGCTCAAGAGGCTGGCATGGAGAGGGGACGAGTGAATGTAGATAGGAGTCTGTTTAGCTCACCGACTTAAATAGAGGAGCGATTGATAGACTGTTGTACGAATGTTGGAGATAGAACAGGATCGCTCAAACAGCATACGATTGAGCCAGCCGCTCAAATAGGTGTGTGTGAGCGTTTTGTATTAATAGATAATCTGAACGTGTGTTGTACGCAGGACACCTTGTGAACGAGGTATGTCCTGACAGTTAAGCGAGTGTGTAGATCGACTAGATGAGATATAGATGGGTGTGTGGTGTGTGTACGGCAATAGAACTAGGTTTTGATAGTTGGGAATTCCATCAATATCTAATGCTTAAAATTTCCGCTTTATTTAATATTTATATTAACATATATACAATATATGAATATTTAGTTAAGAGGATATGTATTGTATTGTGTTTGTAATTTTACTACTCATTTTTCTGGTATGAGTATTATATAATATATATGCCACCTGCTGTGTGCTATATTATTTGCAGTGTGTGGTCATGAATGATGTGGATGAGTGTGATAATGTTCTAAGTTAGAATAACCCTAGGGCAAACAGTGGGATCTGCTACAGCAGCCTGACTAACCAGGTGGGGATTGACGTGATCTGAGTAATTAGCAACACAAGGATGAAGTCAAGCATAGCACAACCACTTGGAGGACATGGTTCCACTTTCATCAGCACTCTCGGAATGTGAGGAAAGTTACTGTAACCCACCTTCATCAGCACTCTCGGAATGTGAGGAAAGTTACTGCAACTTGACACTTAACGCCCTTTTCTGGGACACAAAAGAGTAATCGTACTCATTGTAGGCATTCAACAACAATCTCGAATAGAGAGAGAGAGAGAGAGAGAGAGAGAGAGAGAGCCAGAGAAAGAAGTGAAAGTCCATAAATGTGTGTGACATTTACCACGCCCTATAATGACTTCTAAAACAAGGTATATAGTTTCTCTCCTCGCCCACATACAAATATGCACACATTTATATCATCATGTTTTGCATCCCAATCGCACAGAGCTAGAAAATATGTCATGGACAAGTCAAAATACGTAGTATTATTTTGAGTAGGATTTGGCGGTCAATCGGAAACTAGCTATTAGTAACTTGTACCAATTGAGCGAACAGTGAATATATAAATCGATGGTTGAGCTTTTATTACAGCACATAATCTATTTCTTTCAGAGGACTATATCAGGATACGATTATGGGATTATTAGAAAATATCGTATAGACTGTTGAATAGACTAACATACTAACATACAAATAGCAAGTGCATCAGTCCTGACACTAGCATATTTGATAACACATATTGCCTTACAGCTACGTGTTAAAATCTTCTTATTTGCTTACAGCTACACGTTAAAATCTTCTTACTTCCCTTACAGCTACACGTTAAAATCTTCTTACTTCCCTTACAGCTACACGTTAAAATCTTCTTACTTCCCTTACAGCTACACGTTAAAATCTTCTTACGTGTCTTACAGCTACACGTTAAAATCTTCTTACGTGTCTTACAGCTACATGTTAAAATCTTCTTACTTCCCTTACAGCTACACGTTAAAATCTTCCTACTTCCCTTACAGCTACACGTTAAAATCTTCTTACTTCCCTTACAGCTACACGTTAAAATCTTCTTACGTGTCTTACAGCTACACGTTAAAATCTTCTTACGTGTCTTACAGCTACATGTTAAAATCTTCTTACGTGTCTTACAGCTACATGTTAAAATCTTCTTACTTCCCTTATAGCTACACGTTAAAATGTTCTTACTTCCCTTACAGCTACACGTTAAAATCTTCTTACGTGTCTTACAGCTACATGTTAAAATCTTCTTACGTGTCTTACAGCTACATGTTAAAATCTTCTTACTTCCCTTACAGCTACACGTTAAAATCTTCTTACTTGCCTTACAGCTACACGCTAAAATCTTCTTACGCACCGTTCAGCTACATGAATCTAAACCACTAAAATACACATAACACCTACTAGAGACGAAGCTCTTGACTTTAGCGATGCAGCAAGCCGCAAACTGACCATCAATGGCTCCTGTCGAACAAGTGTTTCGGCTCATTTAGCCCTGAGTAGTATCAGGGTTGAAAGGAATATAACTTCTGTAACTTTCCAACACGTCGTGAAAGGTCACTAAAGTTTGTTTTGTATGGGACTAGTAACCTCTTCGTATAAAACAGGAGATAACAACATCAGAAAAGTGTTAATGTTATTGAAACTGCTACTGCAAATGCTATGATACAGGTTTCCTTTATGGGGGATAGTTGAAGTGGCGGTCCTATGCTTCATTTGCAGCGAAAAGGTGAATTTTCATCATTGTATGCTGCGGTGAACTGACAGCAACCAGGCGTCACAGGTAGTGTACCAGAGCTGAACACGATCGTTGTCCGTCTCAAAGTGGCGGCCCTGAAAACATACTGCACTACTGCTGCCTGGCTGAGGAGTTGGGACAGAGGAGGAAAGGCAAACTCGATCCCAAAAATGATTTACTTAATCTGGATGAACCGGACCGAAAGGTACAGATACCACATTCCTTGATCTAAACTACATTGTAACAAAACATTCGTTTCAGAATGAATGAAAAAGCAGAAGCAGATGACGAAGAAGATGAAGAAAAAGAAAGGATAAGGGAAGAATAAGAAAAAAAGAAGGACGAAGAAGAATAAAAGGAGGAAGAAGGAGAGGAAATGGAGGTAGAAGAAGAACAAGAACAACAAATGAAAGAAGAAGAAGAAGAAGACGAAATGGAGAAAGAAGTAGACATGGAGGAAGAAGAAGAAGAAGAAGAAGAAGAAGAAGAAGAAGACGAAAAGATGGATGAGGAAGAAAAGGAGGAAGAAGGAAAGGAAATGAAGGAAAAAGTAGAAGAAGAAGAAGAAAAAGAAGAAGAAATGGAAGAAGAAGAAATAGAGGAAGAAGAAGAATAAGAAAATGAGGAAGGAGAAGAAAAGGCGGATGAAGAAGAAGAAATGGAGGAAGAAGAAGAACAAGAAGAAGAAGAAGAACAACAACAAGAGTTGGAACAGAAACCGCTACAGCAATATAGAGTACCTCATCAACGATTGTTTGGAAAGTTGAAATCACATGGAATATTTGGTGAAGTTGCCAATTTGATAGAAAATTGGTTGACGGACGGAAGACAGAGAGTGGGCATAAATAGGAAGTACTCTAACAGATATGATGTAATAAGTGGTGTGATCCAGGGATCGGTATTGGGGCCAATTTTGTTCTTAATATATATCAATGATTTGGACATTGATGTCAGATCCATGATTGCAAAGTTCGAGGATTACACAAAATTATGGGGCGGGGACTCTTCTCCGGAAGAAGTGGATCTACTGAGATCGGATTTAGATACGAATAAAAATGGTCTGAGAGCTGACAGATGGAGTTTAATGTAGAAAAATGTACAGTCCTCCACATGGAAAGATCCAATAGCGAATATAATTACAGGATGGGAAAGGAATATATTAGGATAATAAAAAAAGGTAAGAGACCTAGGAGTGTTAATAGATCATACAGGAAAGGTGCGGGGCAAGTCTATGTGGCAGTCTAAAAGGCTAATGCCATGCTGGGCATGATAAAAAGAAACATTTCACATAAGAGCAAGAAAGTAATAGTAAGTTATATAAATCATTAGTGAGACCTAAATTAGAGTACTGTGTTCAGGTGTCCATATAATAGAGTGGATATAAACATGCTGGAAATGGTACAAAGAAGAGCTACACAATTTATCGCGAGGTTTCAGAATTATAGTTATGAGGAAAGACTAAAGAAAACTGGTTCTTCAGTGTCTAGAACAAAGAACAATTCGATGTGACCTAATACAAGTGTATACATTAATAACTGGAAAGGGTAAATTAGACTATACCAAGTTTTACAAAGTTCAACCGGTTACAAGAACAAGAGGGCACCGTTACAAATTATTTAAAGACAGGTCTATATTAGATATGAGGAAATATTTTTTTGGAGAGAGTGGTGAATTTTTGGATTCTTCTAGCATTGCCACAGGATGTAGTGGAAGCAAAATCAGTTAATGCATTCAAAAATAGATTGGATGCTCACTGTATTTTCGGTATCCGTGGAGTGAAAAAAACTGGTTGTAGACAGTCTCTGTAAAGCCGTCTAAACCAATATAAAAACCGTTAAGTTAAGTTAAGCAAGCCTTCGGAAACTAGCATCATGTCAGAGGTCCGACGTTATTGGTGGCCCACACTGTTCTGTACGTGAAGCAGAACGCGAAACGTAAGAGGTGCAAAAAGGGGCGGGAGAGGGGAGGCAAACTTGAGTCCTATCTCTAATGCGCCATTATCCTGTTGTCTTTCATTTTCCCCATCCTTAGAATTGAACACACACGGTTGTCAGATTGTTATCTTATCAATTTATCCAGCGCCCTGTGATAGTGAGATTAGTACTTGAGTTGCGCATAAACTTCGCCCCGCCCCCCTCATTCCAAACCCCAAACAGTTGTTCCGCAGCCAGCATCAAACGTTTCCAGCTGTTTCCCCAAGGCCTTAAAATTGTGTCCTAAAATGCATCCATCAATCATAAGTTTAATTTTAAATATTTCAAATATTCGTGCGTGCGTGACAATTTACAACTATAAATATCTTAATATCTTAAACGTAAGTGTGTGCATGTATGTGTGCACTTGGACTCGATTCAGTAATTGTAGCTATTATCCCCCCCCCCCCTCATTCCTCATCTTCAATAGCGGCAAGCATATTGTTGATTGATGTGCACTGATAATCAGAATGTACACAAGGAGGAGGGAGTGCTGTGGGTATTTTCTCACATAATTCAGTACAGTCATGCACATGGAATGATAACTGCTTTTAACAATAATGTCAGCTCCGTTGAGGATGTGTATAACTTGACATGAAGGCACTGGACATGAGTCTGGCATCCTTGGAAGATGGAGCTACAGACCGATCCAAGTGCAGGCGCACCCTGAACATGTACTTCACGCTTGGGAAAAGAAACTTTTGCAACTCGGAGAAGTAAAAGGACAACGCCGCAAGGAGAAAGAAAACCGACAAGTTAAAACTCAGTAGAGTGTTACCACTCCAAGATTTGATAGTTAGTCATGACTGACATGGCTACTACTACACCACAAGCGATGACGGCCACAACATCGGACGGTTTTGTCTTAATAATGTGATGTGCGCTGTATGAGGATTATAGTGAGGACGGATATGCGTCGTCAATCTCACTCTCTCGTTCCGAGTTACCTTGGATCAGTGGCAAGACTATTGGCCGAGACGACTGGAGGTAACTCAGGATGCAGGCATTATGGTCTTACCTCCCGCGAGACCAGGGCCCGCTTGAAACTTGCGGGATTCGATCGCCCACCGTTTCCGTTCATCAATGTGAGAGGCGAGGGCCTTAACCTCTTGACTACAACGACCCCCCACTCTACGGATGAAACGCTCAATTAAGTCGATGTTACTTTGTGAGTACAGCAGTTTACATTATATTATGGTATCCAGTAACATGTACAAGTACAACACGCCAGAACAATCCATGAATTCCTCAACATGACTGATTTGGGTTCTAAATGTTGTCATAGCTGGGTGTGGAGTTGGTGATAAGCTCTATAGCTCAATCAAATTCTATAAAGGCATGTCACATACAGAATCTGACAGCAAAGTCCGAGCGCGACATGATTTGAACACGGTACGTTTGAATTGTAAACCAAGCTGGAGTATAGTTCATCCAGGATAATGATAAACCACCTACTGTCTTGCTGATGGGACACGGTCGAAAGGTTACAAGAGAAAACATTGGCCAACCAGGGTACGTCAGACTCATTTTACTGGAAAGAGCTCACCTGAAAGGAAAACTGTGCCTTCAAATTATCTGCTGTCTTACGTAATATGGCGGGGACAGCAAAAGACTTGGGAGAGTTAACAACTTTCCCCTCCCCCATCATTAAATAAATAAATAGATTTGCGGAAACCGTATGTGTTGTTTATGATCGAGAAAAACAGGAGCACGATCAAATACATCCAATGTTTGGACATCAGATACAGAGTACAAGACTCAAATCCAGAAATAGCCTCCATAAATCAACAAAGGCGATACAAACCAGCCATGAAAATTATCTTATAGAGAGATGGCACGAATTGATGCAGGCACCAGAGATGGAACTTCGGGAGGAACCTGCCCCCTGATATCATATACCATTCACAACATGGAAGTCGTTGAACAGACTCCGAACTAGGGTATCACGGTGCAAGAGGAATATAAAACGATGGGGATACACAGATGATGATACATGTGACGGTGGCGCAATACAAGACCCAGACTACCCGATGGTCTGTCCCTATCTCCAAGAAACATGCAATAGGTGCGACATGATAAAGGCAAATGACAAGGTAATCCCTGAATACTGAGTGTATGGCGTGGTGCTTGGACATGGTAAATAACAATTAATATGATGGGACGAAAGATGCAGATATCGGAGTACAGCGGTGACATGCAACACAAGGTATACAACGCTCTAACTAGAGCGAGCGAAGAAAACTTGTTTGGCTAGGCGTTTCATTGTTTTTGACGAGGTACACTACTTCCCTCAAATCTTGTTAGTTATACCTAGACATTCCTTACTGAGTGGCAACCGACATGTGATCCACCATGATAACGAATGTCTTTCCAATTTTAGTGTGCAATTTGGTCTGCTTTAAACATTGACTTGTGTTTATTTACTTTGAGAAAGACTGTTGGTTCTTTGACAGTGTAACTAGTAGCCTACTTCGTCTCTAGTTACATTGATCCCTTATGTTTTCTTTATGCCAAACTAATAATAATAATAGCCGTCAATCGCAAGCGATGATGGCTATAGCAGTCAGACATGTTGTACTGCACCTCACCGGTCAGTCAGAAGGTGACTGGATAAACCAATCATGACACAGAAACACCTTCCACATATATAACATTTAAGATCAGAGTGGGACATGTGAGTGTCAGTTGTTTTATCTTTTCGTACAGTACGTTTTCTTCGCGAGTCGGAGGCCCGGCGTTCCTCAGCAATGGAGGTGTCTCTGATTGTGGTTCTACGCCATGCCTGGCGATCCTGTGCCAGGCATTCCCATGAGTTTACATACTACGATACAAATAACAACGCATGAAATAGGAGGAAAACATCAATTTGGCACACGAGCACAAAGAAATCATACACACACAAAAAACCAAGAACAATACGCGATAAAGGTGGGAACAGAACATCAGGCAAAGCTGGTGTTGTCATATCAAGCACTGCCGTCGGGAAAGACGTGTTAGAGGTTTCATTTGACCAGGTCTCTGCTTTTATTGACGGTGAAGAGTCCAGTTCCATTCCTCGCTGTCATTTCTTCCAAGACTAAGTCGAAAACCCATTTACTGCTGGACTGACTTGAGCGCATCGAGACCGGGGTTTGCACCCACACATTTGCATGGAGACGCTAACCATTGTGCTGGTCAGATGCTTGTCAATTAATCAGCTCCCTGTAGAACAAAGCTCTTCAACAAATACACGAGAAGTCATCAAATGTTGACCTGCCCATATCTATTGGCTTTTACATGATGTGGGTATCCAGCCCTATGATCTTGGTTGCTGGTGAGAACAATTAAATCTACTATTCTTCTCCTTCTTCGTTCGTTCTCAATCTCCCACTACCAAACCCTGAAAGGGTAAGTAGCAGAATGTAGTCCAGAGAACGGAATGCGCTGTGTCATAGTTTACAGCTTGGCTGCGATATTTGCACCTTTCGGTCCAACACTCTGACTTCAGCAAGCATTTTTTGAGTACCGGGTTAGCATTCCCTCTTCGATCCCTTCTCCTTAGCCAGTCTGCCCTGCTGCAGCCTGTTATCCAGGATGACCATGTGGAGGTGTAGAAGGGTCTTGGCAGCTATGGTTCGCTGGCCCTGACGCTAGCAGTCAGCTATGGGTAGCTGACCACTGCAGCTCATGTGCTGCTCAGCATCTTGATCCAAAATCTACTATTCAATAGCACAAGCATGACACATACACTCACCCACAAAGTCCCATATGAGTACATCAGACACTTCCTCGTGGATAAAGTAAAGATTCCCAAGTGCCTGAAAGAAATGGGGCATTATATTTTAATGGGCTGATTAACATTCAAGTAAATATGTGAACGATCCGAGTGGTAGCCGGCATGAAGGGAGGATGACCACTGTCACCTTCCAAGCATGTTGTATGGGTGGACTAAATAGGGGTGGGATTGGGGCTGCCAACCTCATTATGTAATCAATATTGCTATTATAATCAGCCACTGCAAAAAATCAGATACAGGCTTCCTGTAAGGGACAAGTTGCAGTTCTTCCTCTTCCTGTGTTTGCTCGTTGATTTTGGCATCTGCAGACTAGTTCCAACTATGAACTCAACCAGTGAGTCTTCCTCAACTGGCTATTCAGAACTCAGTTCTGTCAAACCTGTGCCTCATATCTTCTTCAGATCCGTGGTGCTGAGTCATTTGACCACTTAGTCTTCCTCAAGTGGCTATTCAGAACTCAGTTCTGTCAAACTTGTGCCTCATATCTTCTTCAGATCCGTGGTGCTGAGTGATTTGACCACTGAGTCTTCCTCAACTGGCTATTCAGAACTCAGTGCTGTCAAACCTTTGCCTCATATTGGTGCTAAAATGCGAATGAAGCAAATGTTTGGAAACAGGCTTCCTTTAAATGGTGCAAGCTGTAGTGGTTGACTTCACTTCCCAATGCTGCTGAAATATGAATGAATGAAATTAGTAAGGGACCACACCAAAAACTTCCACATGTGGCCGACAAAGCCAGATTTCTTGTACATACGTGTCTACTTAAGTATGTCTTTATCAACGAACTGAAAAACCGAAACAGCATCAATGAAGACATCGAGCTGGGTTCAATGAAAATCAATATTTTGACAAATCTATTTTTTTTTAAAATGTAGTTCCATAGTGGAGACTGTAGTCAAAGAGAAGTTGTATAAGGTCTCATGTTGTTCTGATGTGAGGTGACTTGTTCTCTTCCTCGCCGCATTGCCCTCGCTAACCGTAAATCACGTGCCTATTTTCGCTTGGGAAGACTGCAGAATTTCGAGACATTTGATCGAAGCCAGTTCTTTATCCTAGAGACAAAATAACTCAAACCAAAACGATATCTTATCTTCATTTTGTTGTCTCCATAATGTGGTGTTCAAATATTGTTTTCTCCACATTATCGACTCCATATTATTGTCTCCAAATCGTTATATCTATATCAATATTGTTGTCTCCATATTGTTATATTCACATTATTGTCTCCATTAACATGCCCCAGCCATCTCCAACTTCTCTATCTTATAATGTTATCCGTATCTTCTTGGTTGGTGTCCTCTGGAGTTTGTTATTTGATATTGTGTCTGGCCAGAACACCCTAATAATCCTAAAATGGCATGTATGGTGGAAGGTTTTTAATATATGTTTCCGAATGACAAAGAGCGACAAAAGGATGTAGTACGATATATGTTTCCGAATGACAAAGAGCGACAAAAGGATGTAGTACGATATATGTTTCCGAATGACAAAGAGCGACAAAAGGATGTAGTACGATATATGGATCCGAATGACAAAGAGCGACAAAAGGATGTAGTACGATATATGTTTCCGAATGACAAAGAGCGACAAAAGGATGTAGTACGATATATGTTTCCGAATGACAAAGAGCGACAAAAGGATGTAGTACGATATATGATAATGTTGACGGCCCTTTTCGATGACGATGGACAATTATTATTATTTTGATGTGATTGTGTTTGTTTTGATAATGCTATTACAAAGTATAACTTTTACGCTATATAAACTAGATTGCGTTCTAGCTGTCATGGAGCAAATAGCCATAACATATTGGTGGTGTATGTGCACTGTGTATATAAGAAAGTCAGAAATCAATAATGCTTTAAAATGTAAGCAACAAACATCAAGTAGACTTACAGTAAATTTGTCAGAGGCTGTGTAATCCTCGTCCAAAAATATTGTTGCCCTGTCATATTTGTGCAGCTCTTCACACGCTAGCAAAGTCCTGTGGAATTATTTCGTGGGTGAGTAAGTTACAGTATTCACCTATTCAAGGCGGTGCAGTGTTGCTTACTCATGTTGGCAGTTTGGGCTAGAAATACCGTCAAAAATGGCTGAAGTTTAACAACTTTCTGCCCAATTTATGGCTAAAGGAAATTGCACATTATTTTTTTTTTTTTTTCAGTTGCTTCACTAATCTATATAATGTTTTTCATGAAAACAAATGCAAATTCAAGAAAAAAGCAGAAAACACAAAAAATGTACAATAAACTGTTAATTATATCAAAATGCGCTCACACACACACACATACTGGTAACATGTTAAACAAATAAAGTTAGACAAGAGTGGTGGCAAACAAGATGTTCTTGTATTTCTGTAGCATGAAAGCATGCCCTCTTATTTCAGAGCTGTGAATGATTATGTTTTATCTTTAGATTGGATTAGTTGAACAGAAGTGTAAAAAAAAGCCATCTTCTCCATGCTCATATAATTATTTTCAACATGACATATTTTTGTTTTTGTGTTAAATGTTTGCCTTTCTGTATTCTACTGGCGAAGGCACGTTACTTTCGAACCAAGACTGTAGTCTTCTATCTTATATCAGGATGTATTGGCCAGTGTGCTGATGCGTGTGTGTATGTGTTACTAATGTGTTTTTTCACTATGGTAGTGTTGTAGTACATAAGTTGTGTCAATCCTTTCTGAACGTGGAGAAGTATTCTCTAAAGCGTGTGTAACTCTTAACGAATTCCGTGTATGATTATATTCCTATGATGACGGTCATCACCAAAACATTTGGGAGAATTCAAGATAGATTTCTGGAATGTGACATATACAAATAGCCAAGTTGGTGGTCATGCTAGGAAGCTTGGACATTACCTCTTTGTTCTGTAATGCTGTGTAATACAATATACCTCTATTTATTATTTTTAAAGCTTCTCTAACATGTTAGAAAATCCAGAAAGGTTAAATTATTTTTTTTTCAACGCTAAGATGTTCTCCAAAACAGCCAGAAAACGACCCCAAAAAAAAATGAATTATATGACGTCAAATAATGCCACATACATAAAAAAGGAACAATTTTGTAACAACAAATTATTAAATTTGTCTTCTGAAATGCCAAACTTGCAATTCTGGCTGTGATGTATGCCGCTGGAGCGCAGACATCAATGTAAATAGGAGACGTATTTTGTTTGAGTAAGACAAGATATTGTTTAAATGATGATATCAACCTAGTCAAACATGACGGCGTTGACATGTGACAACATATTTGTCAGGAAAAGGGACATGGTCAGAGTTATTTTGTAGAATATAAATAATAAAATCTGAAGTTAGCCATGTCAAAAAATGAAATGAAATTTAAATGTTTTTAATAAATGCTAGATTTTGGGCTGTCAGCAAAAGCTGTTTACTGTCGTCTACACTTCACAATAGTCGGGTAGAAAATGGCTAGGTCGGCAACACTAAGCACATGTGATATGAACATCCAAAAGGACCGGGTTGGGGGGGGGGGGTAGGGGGGGCCATTTATATTTGATAAATATAAACAAGTATATGTGACAAAGGACAAGATAATCATTAATATAGCGGGAGGTTAAGGAGAGAACATGCAGAAGTGCGTGGCATATACTGAACATAAAACGAGTGAATTCATGAACAGAAGGAAGCTGGGCAGAAACATGTAGATGGTTTCCCCATGTGTGTAACCATTTTATTTCTTGTGCTTTATGGTCACTGTCAGTGTCACCAAATGGACTCGCCGAGACTTGACCAAATCCTTGTGGTTCCCACAATGTGACTGAACATACTCGTCAAGACTTGACGTAATCCTTGTGGTTCTCACTATGTGACTGAACTTACTCGTCGAGAGTTGACGTAATCCTTCTGGTTCTCACTATGTGACTGAACGTACTCATCGAGACTTGACGTAATCCTTGTGGTTCTCACTATGTGACTGAACGTACTGGTCGAGACTTGACGTAATCCGTGTGGTTCTCAATATGTGATTGAACCTACTCGTCGAGACTTGACGTAATCCTTCTGGTTCTCACTATGTGACTGAACGTACTCGTCAAGACTTGATGTAATCCTTGTGGTTCTCACAATGTGACTGAACGTACTCATCGAGACTTGACGTAATCCTTGTGGTTCCCATAATGTGACGGAACGTAGTCGCCGAGACTTGACGTAACGTCTTTATACTGGTTTAGAAGACTCTACAGAGGCTGTATACAACCAGTTTCTTGGAGGGTGGTTTTTATCGACGAGCGAGTCCATCAATAGACTCAAACACTGGAGCTAAGTATACCCTCAGCCTGTTACGAGCCATCTATAGCTGCTCTTAACAAACCATCTGGGAAAAGGTTCAAATAACTTGGGTAGATTTTTAATTTGAATTTTGTCCATGCAGGGTCGTTAAGCCTACTCTTTTCGATTTTCAACACACAAGGGATTTTTAAGGTGCTCAACACTGACCACGGTAATTCGTTCTCACTAGCAACAGATCATGGGATTTTTTACCAGAAGATCCACATGAGAAAAATCCCGGTCACTACCGTGATTCGAGCACGCAATCTCCTCAAAGGATGGGGGTGGGATTAGGGTAGTGTCAAGCTTACAAAGGATAAGACGAAGAATTCTTAAATCTGAGTTCCTTAACAACCATGTGAGGGCACAGGCCGAAATCTTTGCTGGCACAAACTGTATATGGCTTGGCTTCGTTCGTTCTCAATCTGCCACTACCGAACCCTGAAAGGGCTTAAGTATCAGAATGTAGTTCAGAGAACAGAATGCGTTGTCGTAGTTTACAGCTTGACTGCGATATTTGCACCTTTCGGTTCAACATATCCGACTTCAGCAAGCATTTTTTGAGTACCGGGTTAGCATTCCCTCTTCGATCCCTTCTCCTCAGCCAATCTGCCCTGCTGCAGCCTGTTATCCAGGATCACCGCGTGGAGGTGTAGAAGGGTCTTGGCTGCTTCCTTTATTTCGTTGTGTTCGTATTGTTTCCTGTTTTTGATAAGCCTAGTAAATTTGAATAGTCTGTAAACGACTTGGGTCAAACTATTTTTTAACCTTGTTTGAATTTCAGTCATTTTTAATAATGGAGACTGTTAGAAATAGGTTCCTGTGACAACAGGTAGAAGGCGACACAGATATAAGATAACAAATCGGTTATAAATGTTCATCACGGGATGAAATTGCGGTAATCCATGATCGTCCACACAAGGAAGAAGAAGGCTTCCGTTTATTGGATTGATTGTTACACAGATAACACAATCTTTGAATGCAGTAAAATATGATGTAACCAACTCAGGAAACATCTCTGCATTTTAATGCAAATAACAACGTTCTTAAAAGCAAGACATCATCCGGGAATGACCACTTTAAAATCTTACGTAGCATGGTTTATCTCCATTTCATTGACGCTTTCAACAACTTTTCTTTTTTTTAATGTAACCTTTCCCATTGTTTTGTGGAATCCGTTTCCGAGTCTCCACGCGTCATTTACAAACATTACATCCGATGGGTGCCTGGTTTAACCCATTACACCCTAAGCCTTAAAGGAATCATCTTTATCAGTGATGACACTTTGTTTCAGAGTAGATGCATTATTCAGGGTCATTTTCTTCATCAAAACCATCACTGTCCTCGCATTTTTGGTCCGTCTGCCCTGGCTGGTTGGTTAAAGGGAAAGTGCATAAGCCTTTTTGCTGGTGGTTTCCGGCATATTAGGGTGTAAAGGGTTAAAGCAGATTTCTAGTCCCTACCCCATATAACAACTAAAAGTAAGTAGCATGTCCTTTGCAGAACATCGCTCTTACAACCGCCAACCTATTTGGCTGTCATAAGCTTCTTGGCAGGTGTACAGTACGGTAGGTTGCCATAACATTCCGTACATGTGGAGAAGTGATTGCAACAAGAAAAAGCCCCGTATCTGCAAAACTGGACACCACGCGTTTCGATACGTTGGAATTGTGAAACCGGGTTTCAGCCCTAGGCAACGCTGTAACAATTACAACAAAATATATTAACGACGTTTTAATCATTGTTTTCGTCTGTGTTGAAAGTTGACCTTACCTATAGCGAAGGTACGTCTATCTCAAGCAAAGAAATGGAGGCTGATTGCTAGCCAGATCACATGCAACACGCTTCTTTACGCACAATCTTGCCATTACCACAACGTTGTTCTTTCTGAAACATTCTCACTGCATGTGTTTCACACCTGTACTAACAAGCGATGGACACATGTACGTATCGTAGGCAGGTAAGCTCAGTGTTATGTGTACGAGTTACCGCAGAAACGTATTGAGTGCTTATATATCAAAAAACGTACAGGTACACAAGTACACATCACAAGTTTACACTAACATGTACATACGCAAGTAGCACATACGAGGGGCGTTCAAATCAAACCGGGACTTTTTGTTCTAGTTCTACCTTATAGCTTGCTGGAACTAGTTTCATTAGTTAGGGGTACTTGTGTCCTATTACTGCTAGGTGGCCCACTTGCGATGGGCCAGTCGCATGGCATATAAATAACACTGCTAGTGCTTGCATAGACAGCGTGTTGTGATGAAGTTTCTTGTGAAAGAAGGCGTGTAGCCTGCAGAAATTTACAGAAGGCTGCAATCACAATATGGTAATGAGACACTCAGCCGCAGTAACAAATTTGAATGGTGTAAACGTTTTAGAGAAGGCCGTATATCCGTGAGTGATGATCCCGACCGTGGTGGCTCTCAACCCACCACAGTCATTCCTGTGAATATCACGATTGCAGAACGCCTTTTCCTGGAAAATCGACGCATAACTTGTCGCGCAATTGCACAAACGGCAAGTTGTCTCTGAGTAAACGAATATTCATGAACATTTACATTTTCGGAAAGTTAGTGCAGGTTGATTTTCATCACAAAGAGCGTCCTGCTCCTACAAGATAACGCTCGACCTTATCTGGCTCACAGCACTATGTGCCATATGCAGCAACTCACTTTAGAGGTATTGCCACATCCGCCTTACAGCCCAGACCTCGCTCCAAGCGACTTCCACCTGTTTAGGTCACTAAAAAAAAAGTCCTGGAAGGTCAGCATTTCAGCACTGATGACGAAGTCCTGGATTGGTTCAGACATACTGACAAATCTTTCTGCGCGGAATCTTTTCAACCATTACTTAAACGCTGGGATAAGTGCATAAATGTTGCAGGAGATTATTTAGAAAAATAATTGGCATCTTGACTACTTGGAAAAAAGACACATTTTCCTTACCAAAAAAAATGGTTAGGCTAGAACGTCCCTCGTGCATACACACGATAGGGAATAAAAAAAAAGTGACCTTAATTAATATTGCTTACTATATATATCTAAACGCTGACCATATCATTCCCACCCATGTCGTCAAAACAGTCATACAGTGGATCTATGGACACACGTGGTAACAATAAGACAGACAAACTAGTATTGAATGGATCAAGGTAAAAACAGCAACAACACTTCAAATAGCAAGCACGGGGACGGCGTGGCTTAGTGGTTAAGTGGCACGGCTCACAACCCGAAGGTGCTGGGTTCGATCCCCATCACAGCACCGGCCGTTACCCCGGGGAAGGAAACCCTTAGAAAATTCAGGAAGAAGCAGACCCTTACATAAAATGCATGCTGAAGTCGGATGCACTGGGCCGACAGGCGCAACATAAAAACACAGTGCAACGCACACCGCCTTGGGGATTAGAAAAATAAGGAGAACGCAACAACAACAAAAAATAGCCAGCACAACTCATAAGAACAGCAAACAGGGAAATTTGGCAGAACATTTGGGTCATGGGAAACACACAGGGAGGGAGAGGTCTGCTGACATATGGCAAGATGCAACCCAAATGACAGCATCAATCAACTCACAATGAGAAACCAGCCAAGAACCCAAGGTAGACCACATAACAAGTACCTGAATAGAATCCAACCACAACATATTTCATAGTGTCAGCTGTGTAGACACCCATACGGAACCGTTGATCATCAACTCTATGAATACCAGTTTTCTCCTGTCGTGTGTTCCTTATCTTCTTCTTCTTCTTCTTCTGTGTTCGTTCTCAATTTCTCGCTGCCAAGCCCTGAACATGGCCTTGCAAGTAGCTGGATGTAGTCCGGAGAACGGAATGTGTTGTGTCGCTAGTTTACAGCTTGACTGCGATATTTGCACATTTCGGTCTACCACATCCGTCTTTGGCAGTGACAGTTCCTTATATATGCAATGACTGAGGCTTGGTCAAGTTTCCAAAGATCGTTATAGTTTTTGTTTATCGTATACGAGATTCTTCAATTGTTTCATAAAACCAAATCAGCAATGTTGGGTGTTCACTTTTCGTTTCCATGTCCTATTCTGCTCCTACTTAATGCTCCGATCCGACTTGTGTAGGCGAGAATACTTTTGCACCAATTATTGCACTGGCTGTTATTCCTCAACACTGTTATTGGACTTATCTCTTCCCATTATCTCCAGTATCTTCTCTATTTGTTGTACAGCAAACAATTTAGCAACTTCTTATAGTGTGTTAGAAATATTTGGGGTTGTTTTGTTTTTTAAATGCTGCTACAATACAATCCACCTCCCCCTTTTTAAACTACGAAACCCGGTAGTAAAAGGTAAGAAGCCATGAAAATTAATTTCATTTATTTATCCTTTTTTAAAATGAAAAGTATTTCTTTTGTATATGTAATACAGATTTCTTATGCAATGACTTATGGCACTATTAACTCTAATTAAAACTGCAACGTTCTTTTTTTCTAACGATCATGGATTTGAAATGCGGAGAGAAAGAAATACAGTGGGCTGCAGTGTAGTGGCTTAACTTGGCACATACTTCAGCCTGATGGAATCGCAGTTCTCCTGTCCGTGCACAGATGCTCCATACATGCGTTAATTAAGCGTTACCAGGCTTATACTGGTAAACATTGTTGCCATAGAACCGAGATCAACAAAACACTTATTCTATGGGCGTGTACTACGTCCTACATCTCCTAGGTGGATGCCAGCGATGTGTTTTTTGGTAAAGTTAAAATGGGGAGCAGGGCTCCGTATTCAGTACAGAGTTCCAGCACCACATCGAATTTCAGGGTTTCAATTGAGAATTATGCTTTAGTTTAGACTATTAATTAGTTATGAATATGTTTTTCAAATACTAATCTTATTCAGGGGAACTCTGTGGTGTGGTCTCGAGGTAAGGTGTTGGCATCGGGTGCCGGAGGTCGTGGGTTCCAATCGCGGTGGAGATTGGGATTTTTTTTCAGGTGGATCGTCTGTTAAAAATTCTCCTGATCTCTGGGTAGTGAGATCGAGCTCACGTGTTCTATATATAGACACCAAACAACAGAAAACATGAACAATATATTAGTATAAGAATATTTGGACCTTTTCAATCAGGTTATATTGGAAAGGGAGCAATAACATGGTGACAAGGGTGGACGGGGCAAGAAAGGGTGGACGGGGCAAGAAAGGGTGGACGGGGCAAGAAAGAGTGGACGGGGCAAGAAAGGGTGGACGGGGCAAGAAAGGGTGGACGGGGCAAGAAAGGGTGGACGGGGCAAGAAAGGGTGGACGGGGCAAGAAAGAGTGGACGGGGCAAGAAAGGGTGGACGGGGCAAGAAAGGGTGGACGGGGCAAGAAAGAGTGGACGGGGCAAGAAAGAGTGGACGGGGCAAGAAAGGGTGGACGGGGCAAGAAAGGGTGGACGGGGCAAGAAAGAGTGGACGGGACAAGAAAGGGTGGACGGGGCAAGAAAGGGTGGACGGGGCAAGAAAGGGTGGACGGGTAAAACAGGTTGAAGACCCCCTGGTGTACACATTAAATATCAACTGACAGAAATATAATGAATACTGGTAGAATGGTAAATGATATAACTCGATAACGATAACATTAAATTAGACATGAACAGTGGGGTAGCGAAGTCTGGGCTGGATGTCCCGCTCGTTAAAGGAAAGTGAAGCGTCTGATATAGCCTCTTCTTTCCAGGTATATAGATCGCCGCTGGATTCACTGTTTGGATTGCCGTTCAGGAGCCAATGGCCTCTCCTACATTAATGTGTCTCCAGCAGCACCTTCATGAGGGGTCCCCTGTTTCTTACAGAGCCTGTTGTGGGGCGCGACCGAGTACCCGGCGGTATAACTGGACGGGCAGATTCGGCTCATTAGCCTTGGTTGGCAGCCAATCTAAGAAAAGGTAAACTCTGACTCTAAACCCGGGTAGACAAAGCTCGTTAGCCTGTTCAGGCAGTTCGCATAGGAGAGCAGGAACTCTGATTTTAAACCACAAGTCCCAGAGAGTGCTAGCTAGTCTTGGGGCGATGAGAGAATCATCGGATGTCTCGCGTAACTAGCATCTGGGGGCTACGACTCCACTGCCTTGTAGAAACCTCGGTAGAGGGTAGGGCTACGGGAGTAAAACCAGACAGAACATCCGGAGTGGTAGCACCTAAGGCGGATGGTTTCAAAATTGCGAACTCATTTCAGCAGCTCCTGCAGCTAAACTGGTGCCAAATTGTCATGCTTTGCATTCCTTTGGATTATACCAGCGAGACCGAGAGGGGGATCCTGCAGTTTGGGCAGCCCAGGGTCTTCATATTCAGCGCCCAGACTTGCACGGCCTGCAAAGACTGAGGCGCCTATGAATGAATAAGACAGAAACACAAAAATACAGGCAGTCGCATAGCGGCTACTACAACCGAGGATGATATGTTAGAAATTATAGCGGGGCGTCGTTCCCAGTTCCTTCTTTAGTTTTCTCTCTTTTCGTGTTCAAGTAGCTTTGGTTTTGAAAGAATTTAGCCGATGAAAGTAGTTTCCATAGGGTGTTCGATTTCAATGTTAATGGCAATATTCGTGGAGGCTTCTTTTGTGTATCGCCTTCTATAGTGATGCGTCCTAAACGGTTCCCTTCTGGATCCCCTGCATTCACTAACAGTAAGCAGGTACCCATTTACAGCTCATTAGATTGCAGCGTGTCGGTACCTGGGAGCGATCACGAATGCATTTTCTGCGAGAAACAAGTTCTCTAATTAGAAACAGAATTTCAGCTTGAAACTGAAATAATGATAGAATCCTTCTATAAAAAGATAGATTATTACAGTGTTTATTCCCAGCGCTGGGGTCCGTCTGGAGATATAAAGCTTAGGGATGAAGACAGCTTGGACATGCTGTACCGACGAAGTGTACAATCTAGGATTTATGTTACCTCTGATATAAAAAAAAACGTCTTTCTGAGGATGCAACGACTATCGTGAGGGACAGGTGATACATACTGACCAAGACACCATCTCACGCCTGGGTCAGGTGAAACATACTGACCAAGACACCATCTCACGCTAGGGTCAGGTGAAACATACTGACCAAGACACCATCTCACGCTAGGGTCAGGTGAAACATACTGACCAAGACACCATCTCACGCCAGGGTCAGGTGAAACATACTGACCAAGACACCATCTCACGCCAGGGTCAGGTGAAACATACTGACCAAGACACCATCTCACGCTAGGGTCAGGTGAAACATACTGACCAAGACACCATCTCACGCCAGGGTCAGGTGAAACATACTGACAAAAAGGACGAAAAACTCTTAAATCTGAGTTCATTAACTCGTCCGCGGCCATCATTCGTATAGTGAGTCATCTCTGGTTCATGATCACCCTTTCGTCTTATATGGCTCTCTGCAAAGTTTTATGTCGGCCTCACTTTCGCCTTCCCTCTGGGACCAACAGCTTGACGGGTCTTGTGATGGCATCTAGTTCCATTTTTATACATGACCGATCCAATTCCAGTGTCGGCCGTTTATAAAGGGTGGTGTGCGGATAATATATCAATTTATACATTTATATTTAACTTTTCAACGTGTGGCATGACTATTTACACGTTCTTTCGTTTCGTTTCCAGGGCAACAGAAAGCAGGTACAGGTAAAACTAATTTGTATAAACACTCGCATTCTAGACACTAATTAGGATCTCACCACACGAAACTAAGGCACCATAGTATCTGTTTATTGTCTGTTAATAAACGTTTCACTACGAGGATTAAAACAGAATGAGAATAGTGATGAAACCAAGAGCTTGGGGCAACACAGAAAGACATATATAAATACATTAATGTATTTACTGGCTATCACGTAGTGATGTACAGGGTTGACCTTATCAGATGCAAGGATGGCTTGGAGAATGTTGGCAGGTTACTGTTGTCGATGGTGCCCTTTTCAAGAATGTTGGCAGGGTCTGGACAGAGAATGTTGGCAGGGTCTGGACAGAGAATGTTGGCAGGTCACTGTTGTCGATTGTCGGTGGTGCCCTTTTCAAGAATGTTGGCAGGGTCTGGACAGAGAATGTTGGCAGGTTGATGAGGTTGCCACCATTATGCACAACCGTCTTGCATCGAATGCTACGACATACTTGGATAGTTGGGAGTTCCCTTCCTTTTCTGTTATGGCACTGCACGGTTGATTAGTCGTCCAAATGTTTTGAAATAATTAATTGTCCTTTTATTTTTCTTGTCACGCGTATCCTCTCCCCATGCATATTTAACATTTATGCATAGTGCATAATGAGGGATGTTAGAGAGGATGATAAATTAGAAAGTTACGTTACCTTTACAATTGGCGGATAGAAGATCCCAAAGCTAAGACGCATTGACAACATTGTGATACTATCAAACAGTACAGAGCAGCTAATTGCAAAAGTTCATTGTAAACATAAACAAATCAAGGATAATGACCACCGGCAAACAAGTAGTCAACATAAATTCAAATTCGGAGGTGTGGAAATAGAACAGGTCACGAATTTCTAGTATCTAGGCTCCAGAATTGACAAACAATGGAGACTGCTCAGAAGAAATCAGAAAGAGATTGGCAATAGCATAGCAGAGGCTAGATATCCTGAAGAAACTATGGCAGAATACCAGCAAACCAACAAAAGCGAACATTTTGAGAACCTACGTTTTCTGGTGGCAGAATACAGCTACGAACCATGGACAGTTACCCAAACCTCAAGAAAGAGAATCAAGTCTTTCGAGTCGAAATGTTATAAAAACGCTCCTCAGAATACGATGAACCAAGAAAATAAGAATGCAGACATTTGAAAAGAGTTGCGCATAGAAGAGAACTGGTTCATAAATTCCACCATGAACAGAAAATGTAAATACTTTGCAGAATTGGATAAGGTTTTGTGATCAGTTTTAAAGTGTTCACTTTCTGTTGTAGACAGTGGCAGAATCGGATAAGGTTTTGTGATCAGTTTTAAAGTGTTCACTTTCTGTTGTAGACAGTGGCAGAATCGGATAAGGTTTTGTGATCAGTTTTAAAGTGTTCACTTTCTGTTGTAGACAGTCGCAGAATCGGATAAGGTTTTGTGATCAGTTTTAAAGTGTTCACTTTCTGTTGTAGACAGTGGCAGACTTGGATAAGGTTTTGTGATCAGTTTTAAAGTTCACTGTCTGTTGTAGACAGTGGCAGAATCGGATAACCTTTTGTGATCAGTTAAAAGTGTTCACTATCTGTTGTAGGCTAGACATTAGAAGAATTATATAACCTTTTGTGATCAGTCGAAAGTGTTCACTGACTGTTTTAGACAGTGGCAGAATCGGATAAGGTTTTGTCCTCCGTTGAAAGTGTTGTCTGTCTGTTGTAGACAGTGGCACGATCGGATAAGGTTTTGTCCTCCGTTGAAAGTGTTCACTGACTTGCAGAAAGTTGAAGAATTGAATAAGGTTTTGTGATCAGTTGAAAGTGATACACTGTTGTAGACGGTGGCAGAATCGGATAAGGTTTTGCGATCAGTTGAAAGTGTTCACTGACTTGCAGAAAGTGGAAGAATTGAATAAGGTTTTGTGATCAGCTGAAAGTGATGCACTGTTGTAGACGGTGGCAGAATCGGATAAGGTTTTGTGATCAGTTGAAAGTGATGCACTATTGTAGACGGTGGCAGAATCGGATAAGGTTTTGTGATCAGCTGAAAGTGATGCACTGTTGTAGACGGTGGCAGAATCGGATAAGGTTTTGTGATCAGCTGAAAGTGATGCACTGTCTATTGTGGAAAAACGTACATACTGGTACTATCAAATAAATGAGAACAAACATCTAGTGACACGCATCAGTGTCATGTTGAACACGCTTCGCGTTATGACGTAAGCATCGATGTAATACAAGTTAGGCACACTTTTCACAGACCTCTCTTATGTAATGTAGGTCACTGTTGTTGTCCCACGGTACTTCAATAATAATAATAATACTAATAACACAAGGAAAGCAATTACACAGAAGAATCATGATGATAATTCTGAAAGGAAAAATAAACCTTAAATCGAACTTCCGGGATATTTCAGCGGGAGGGAGCAGAATTTTTGGCTGAAAATAGGTTAATTATGTTCTTCTTCACGGCGAATTCCTATTTTAACCAGGGTTTCTTGATGTGTTAAGCTAGACTGCTTAAATATAGGTCGAGGCGGGCGAACGCGTGAAAGGGGGACGATAACTTAGAAACCAGGTGTGCCATGAGAAACAGGAGAAACAGTATTCATTTTAGCGCGGTTTACAGAATTCACGCCTGCGCGATGAAGAACATTTCAGCATGATTAACATAATTCTCATGTCTGTAAAGAGTAGTACATTTTAATGCATCTAACAGAGATCGCATGTCTTCAATGTATAGAGAATTCACATTTCTACACATATTACATGTTAGTTCATTAATAGAATTCATATGCCTTCAAATCGTATGTATTTTAGTTCATCTAACAGAATTCATATATGTCTTCAACACATAGGATACTTTAATGCAACCAACAGAACCATATATCTTCAACGGATACTACATTTTAGTGCATCTAACATAATTCAAATGTTTTTGTTTTTGTTTTGCGTTCGCCTTATTTCTCTAATCCCCAAGGCGGTGTGCGTTGCACTGTTTTTATTTTGCGCCTGTCGGCCCAGTGCATCCGACTTCAGCACGCATCTTATGTAAGGATCTGCTTCCTCCTGTATTTTCTAAGGGTTTGCTTCCCTGTGGTAACGGCCGGTGCTGTAACGGTGATCGAACCCAGCACCTTCTGGTTGTGAGCCGTGTCACTTAACCCCTAGCCCACTCCGTCCCCATTCAAACGTTTTAAACATGCATTACATATTAGTGCATCTAACATAATTCACATGTCTTAAACATGTATTACATTTTAGTTCAACTAACAGAACCACATATCTTTAACATGCATTACATTTTAAAGCAACCAACAAAACTGACAACATTGTGGACACTGAAGAACAACTAATAGGACCTCCAAAACTTTCAACCATGACATAGCAGGTGACAAAAGAGGATTGTGAATGGGGCTAGAAACATTATCATATAAACCAAATTACCACCAGTACAAGAGTAGTGAGAGTATTGTCACAGGCTTCCTATAAGTGACCAACTACAGGTGTGCACCATGTGTAAGAAATGTAATGGTGACAAGAACAGAAATGTGGAAGTCTATATAACAAGTTAGAGCAGCCATCACAACTCAAATGTCCACAATGCATCTCTAACCTCTAGCACAGAAAAATCAATTGCTCTGAAGCTTAGAAATTGCCTAACCAGGATGTAGAACTATGAGTACAGTTATAAATATATGAGGTCTTGCCTGCTGTCAGCAAGGTAACAACCATTTCAACCATCTGCTGGTTATATTAGAGCCTGCTTGATTTTGTTGGCATGATGGTGTTTGTTGGGCCCAGGGTGCATGTTTGAATCCTGCACGCTTCATGCACTCTCTAATCTCAAGTGATGTGAGATTGACATCTAATTCGAAGACGAATGATAACTCGGAGGTCCTCTGTATACTCTGTGCATTTAAAAGACCACTTGGCAGTTGCCAGGTTGCTAGCTGATGTCCAGACAAAAATTCTAAAGGTAACTAAATTCCTACGAATACTGGCCTGCATACTGATGAAAAGGAGGCAGCCTCACAAAATTCTAAAAGGTAACTAAATTCCTACAGAATACTGGCCTGCATACTTGTGAAAAGAAGTGACCCGCACCATCATGCAAAGATACAATAGGTCAATCACATGTTTTTCTGCCCACCGCCATTGCAAGTATATACAAAAAAGTGCATCTATGCCCCATGGGGTGTAGAAGAGCAACTAAGGGAGAGTCTTTACTGTTGCTTGTCTGTGAGAAGTCATGTTTGTAGTCTTAAGAAGGACTGTCTGCTGCACCAAAAGGGCTGTCTAAAACCCTAAGAAGAGCTGTGTATAGCCCTGAGAAGTATTGTTAATATCCCTGAAAAAGCACAGTCTATAGCCCATAAGAAACACAATAGGACTACAGTTTACTTTCATCATGTCATGAGAGACAATTAAAGGTGGTTGTGCATGGGGTTGGCAACAAGCATTAATTTTCATAATTCTAGTGACATAGACTACATATACAGATTAAATGCAGACTGATACTAACTGGTTTAATGACTGCATGGTGTTATGTTAATGCCCAGATAAGGTAAGGTTATAGTATTTTCCCTAACTCATAATCCTTTCACTTACAATAATACAACTTAATATGTTCAATCAAAATTTGGTTTTCAATGCATTTTTAATCATTATTTACAAAAACTAAACAATTATTTATCATTTGCCAGAGCTGGGACAGTGACAATACACTTTAAACGCATCAAGCTAGATGACTTAACTTCATAAATATTTTGTCTAAACAACGTCAACTCATGATTTTTATGTCATTTAAAGAAATTAAAAACAAAATTGTTTGTAGAAAATGAGATCAAAATGCTGAGCAGCGCATGAGCTGCAGTGGTCAGCGACCCATAGCTGACTGCTAGCGTCAGGGCAAGCGAACCATAGCTGCCAAGACCCTTATACAACTCCACGCCTTCATCCTGGATAACAGGCAGCAGCAGGGCAGACTGGCTAAGAAGAAAGGATCGAAGAGGGAATGCTAACCCGGTACTCAAAAAATACTTGCTGAAGTCAGATGTGTTGAACCAAAAGGTGCAAATATCGCAGCCAAGCTGCAAACTACGACACAACGCATTCCGTTCTCTGGACTTCATTCTGCTACTTACCCTTTCAGCGTTTGGTAGTGGAAGATTGAGAACGAACGAAGAAGAAGAAGTTTGTAGAAAATGCTAGTGAATCATAACCTGGCTGATTGTGACACTTTAGGACTTCAGAATATAATAGTGTGTTCCTAACAACTTGTTCAAATTCTAACTTTGAATCCCTGGACAGTGTGCAAAATAGTGCTATACATTTCA
This sequence comes from Ariolimax columbianus, assembly GCA_036924085.1. Taxonomy (NCBI): domain Eukaryota; kingdom Metazoa; phylum Mollusca; class Gastropoda; order Stylommatophora; family Arionidae; genus Ariolimax; species Ariolimax columbianus. The sequence goes on from JAVGWX010000003.1 coordinate 30,966,100, forward strand.
ATAGTGGAACAATGAGGACAGCACCAACTGCAGCTTGCGAAATCCACACACAGGTGGAACCCCCTGAGATGCGGAGGGATAAAGCAGTTATGGAAATTTGTGAGCAAATTAGCAGAATGAAACGGGATCACCCCAACAGACTCCTTGTGGAAAACTGGCAGCCAAAAAGCAGAATTAAACAAAAGTCTGTACTTCACCATGTTAGTGAAATCAAAGACAGATACCATCTACCTAAAAGAAGACAAAAGTTACAAAGAGTAGTAAAAGATGTACCTCCGCAAGCATTCCTTAAAACACCAGAAATACAGACAAAATTAATGGATGATACAACCAAGTTCAGATCCAAATACTCTCAAGCAAGCAGATAAAACAACTGTTGATGCCTATCCCGATGAATGGATACATGTATATACTGATGAATCTGAATTTAAAGCCACCATCAAAGTAGGTTATGGCGTTTATATAGAATACCCAGACAGATCCTCCGATGATCTGTCTGATGTTTGCAGGGAGGTTTGCTCCAACTATGAAGCTAAAATCACTACACTTGAAGTCGCTTTGTACCATCTGAGGATAGTTTTTGATACATTTCCTTCAAAGGCTCAAAACATTGTTATTTTCACAGATCCGAAGTCAGTCCTTCAAGCATTAGAAGTTGATGGTTATTGTAGACATGACCTTATCCAAATATCTCTAGACATTGACCACATTATCACTTCTTGTGTTGTCAAAATAGTTCTCAAAATAGTGGCTACCTGATCACACCTGGCAATGACAAGACATACAGACTAGCAAAGAAGGGATCAAAACAAGAACAGCCACACACAGCAACAACTTTACATACAGCTCACAGGAACAGTAAAACTTGGCTGAACAGATAGGCCATGGGGAGTGAAGTCTACAGACAAATAGCAAGCCCCAATCCAAATGACAGTATAAATCAACTCACAGGGAAAGATCAGAGCACCATTTTCCACTGAGAAATAAATTCAACCCACTTAATAAGCACCTGAACAGAATCCAACCCCAACACACTCCTGAGTGCCAGATGTGTACACACCCATATGAAACCGTTGATCTTCATCTCTTTGAGCGCTCACCCTATGCTTCACTTAGAGCAAATAGTATATATAATTTCTTTTGAAAGCATACTTATCAAGTAGATGGGCTGAGAATGACATGGCATGTAGTGGATCAATTAGCTAGGACCTTACATGTTAATGTCCAAGAACAAATTTACTAATCAGATTGAATGTGCCATACAAGATTCAGCAGATGTTCTACTCTGTTCTGTTAAGAATTAATGTCACCGAACTTCAGACAGATCTATGGGTGCTCATTTCTTTTAGTAAATGGTGAAGAACTTAGACAATGATGGTTCCTGTACCAAGAAGGATAAGTGCTGCACAGTTGCTTAATGGTGGTTACGAGGAAGGTCAACGGGCTTATATTAGTATCAAAATATTCACAAAACATTTACATTCTTCTTCTTCGTACGCAGTCAGACAGTAACCTTTATTTTTTCGAAAAAAGCAGCCGTCATCCTGAGGCTGTCGACACTGCCATAGAGCTTGTCTAGTGTTGCCACTGGTGATGGCCACATCTGCTCTCTCTGATCCTCGTATGTCGGGCAGTTTTGCAGCAAATGCTCAGCGGTCATTTTTCCGGTACCACACGGGTATTCGTCGGTGCCACCTATCTTCAATTTGTTGAATAGGTGGTACCTGAGTCTATTGTGGCCAGTGCGAAGTCTGAAGACCACGACCTGCTCTCTTCTGTTCAACTGGTAATAGGCATCGTTTTTGGTGTAGCCAGTATGTTCGGTTTCCCATTTGGTCATGTATCTAGCTCTAATGAGCCATTTTGACTCTTCGTATGTCATACTAGTATCAGGTTGTGGTAGTTTTGCACCTTCTTTTGCCAGTCTGTCTGCCTCCTCGTTGCCTTGGATGTTGCAGTGAGATGGAACCCACTGCACCACTACACTTTTTGGTGCGGCCTGCTGGCATAGTTGACAGAGTACTGCTCTTAAATCATTAAGTTCAGTATTTTTCTGGCTTTTCAGTGCCATTTACATTCAATTCCACAGGAATGTGGTGCTGCCATAACACTCTCCACCAATTCTTATATTGAGTTTTCACTTTCACAGATGTCCTTCAGCCTCCCAACTTTATCTTATTAAAACATTGTGGATCATAATATATGGAGATTTCAATTCCACATGCAAGAGGTCGACCCCGGAAAATGGATAGAGGGGATCAAAGAAAAACTCTAAAAGCTTAACATGTCAACAGCGCAATCTTCCCACCTAGCGCAAACCAGAAGTCTACACATACCTCCTCTCTGCAAAGATGCAAGGCAAGAGCAGTAGTACAAATGAAGAAAAGGATGAAGAAGGTAAAGGTAGTCCCACAGCATATGTTGTTGTCGGGGATAAAGTGTTAGAGACTCACTGTATAAGGCCACAACTTGTTAATGAGGTGGGGCGGCCTATTTTTTTCTCGCTGTCTTTCCTTCCCCAACAGTAAGCCAGGTATATCTCTACAACTGGTTTGATAGAACGGGAGTTGAACCCCCATGCCGTTGCTATTAAAAGCGAGTACTCTAACACCATGGCAATCAGATTACTTTCTTGCTAAGTAGTTACATTTGACACTTTTCTCCCAGTTTCCCATCAAATGTTCCCCTTAATAGTATACATATTATAAATACTTCTTGTATTGTTTTGCTTCATACTAAGTATAAAGTGACATCATCATCTGTAACAAAGCACTCACAGACACTTTTATAGTTGAGATTTCTGAAGCATTTTGTTTTACGTGATAAGGCTGCTCGTCCCAAGTCCAACCCTCTTTATCACCATTTTTCTTCTTCTTCTTCGTATGCTGTCAAACGTCAACCTATATTATCACCATTTAATACACGCTTGGGAATGCATGAGCTGTCCTATTCTTTCCTCCCTCTCTGCCATTGCATCACACTGGATGTAAAGAATGTCAATTTCTCAGCCCATTTGTAAATAGTACTGTAAAGCACAGTTCAGTGTGTAATTGTTCATTGTGATTCATTTTGTGTTGAGACTTGCACGAGGTAGCTTCAAAAAGTTCAAGAAATAGTCAACTCGTGTTTGAATGAAAGATGATGTTATGAAGAATATATATTAGGAAGTGGTAGTGGCCTTGATGATAGGACATGGCAGACGTGACCTTCACATATACTCTCAAACAGGTTACAGAAGTTTATTTGTGTGTTGTGCTCGTTACATCATCGGAGTTGAAAATGTCCTTGATTGAACAACGTAAAAATGTCAAATTCTGTATTTTACTTGAGAAGTCACCCTCAAAGACACAAAGATTGTTTAATAAAGCATATGGTGATACCGCAATGAAGAAATAGCAAGTATTTGAGTGGCACAATCCTCAGACAAAACGTCAGTCCTCTGAATGGAAATCTCCCATATCTCCCTGGACACAGACATTTTGTTTGGACAAGAGCAAAGGACAAGTTATGTTGGAATTTTATTTTGATTCCCAGGGTATTGTCTATCATGATTTTATTCTTGAAGGCCAAAAGGTTAACAAGGAAATGTACATTGATATCCTCCGTCGTCTAAGAGATGCAATCAGAAGAAAACAACCAGAAAAATGGAGAACAGTTGGATTATGATGCATGACAATGCACATAGATCCCTACTGGTGAAGCAGTACCTCAAAAGCACAATGTGATTATCTTGGAACATCCTCCATATTCGGTGTTCTAGTCGGTGTACCGTTCAGATAGTTTCCCCAGCTTGCTCCACACACCCGCAACAATTTCAGTCATGTCTTTGTCCTAGTTGTATAGCAGAATGTTGTCCGCATATGTGAGGATCCTACCAGGCCCAGTCACCTCCATCTGTGAGGATCCTACCAGGCCCAGTCACCTCCATCTGTGAGGATCCTACCAGGCCCAGTCACCTCCATCTGTGAGGATCCTACCAGGTTCAGTCACCTCCATCTGTGAGGATCCTACCAGGTCCAGTCACCTCCATCTGTGAGGATCCTATCAGGTCCAGTCACCTCCATCTGTGAGGATCCTACCAGGCCCAGTCACCTCCATCTGTGAGGATCCTACCAGGCCGTCACCTCCATCTGTGAGGATCCTTCCAGGCCCAGTCACCTCCATCTGTGAGGATCCTACCAGGCCCAGTCACCTCCATCTGTGAGGATCCTACCAGGTCCAGTCACCTCCATCTGTGAGGATCCTACCAGGCCCAGTCACCTCCATCTGTGAGGATCCTACCAGGTCCAGTCACCTCCATCTGTAAGGATCCTACCCTACCAGGCCCAGTCACCTCCATCTGTGAGGATCCTATCAGGCCCAGTCTCCTCCATCTGTGAGGATCCTATCAGGCCCAGTCTCCTCCATCTGTGAGGATCCTACCAGGTCCAGTCTCTTTCATCTGTAAGGATCCTACCAGGCCCAGTCACCTCCATCTGTGAGGATCCTACCAGGCCCAGTCACCTCCATCTGTAAGGATCCTACCAGGCCCAGTCACCTCCATCTGTGAGGATCCTACCAGGTCAAGTCTCCTCCATCTGTGCAATTTTGCAAGTGTACACATTAAAAAGTACAGGAGACAGAGGAGAGCCTTGAGGCAGTCCCGGCGCTTTGGTTCTGATCTCTGACGTCCAGGAACCGTTCTTTAGAGCAACGCTTCTTGACTTAAGGACCGTTGCAATCCAACAGACGATCCGGATGTCAATATTGAGACCTACTAATAGATCTACAAATATTCAAACAGATAGAGGGAACTTGTCATTGGAGGAGTGACAATGAACAATCTAAGGTATGAGGATAATACAGTTCTGATGGCAAGAAGTGAGCAAGAATTACAGAAGTTTGTGACAACAATATACACAATAAGTTAAGAGCTTGGATTAGACATAAATATAAAGAAAACAAAGACTATGATAATTGGGGAAAGTGACAAGAAACCATGTATGCAGATAAAAATAAAAGATCAACTACTTGAACAGGTACACCTATCTAGGTCACATAATAATGGGAGAAGGCAGCAGTGAAAAAGAAATCAGAAAGAGAATAGGTATGGCCAAGATGGTACTCGACAACATACGACACATACTGACATCCAAATAGATCAATCAGAATTTGAAAATGAGAATTGTCAGGTGTTATGTATACTCGTCATTACTTTATGCCGCAGAGAAATGGACAATGAATAACAAGTTTGAAAAAAGCATAGAAGCCTTCAAAATGTGGGTATATAGAAGATTGGGTTGCATTTCTTGGAAAGAGAAGAAAACAAATTTGTAGGTATTGGAAATGGGGGTGAAAAGAGAATTAATGACCGAAATGAAGGTTAGACAGTTACGTTATTTTGGCCATTTAACAAGACATACCTCCTTGTTGAAGACCATACTAGAGGGTAGGGTAGAAGGCAGTCGTTCAAGAGGCAGAAAATGCTTTAAGTGGGTGGATACCACCAGGAGATGGACTGGAAAAATCCTGTCAGAATGCACAATGACGGCAAGAGATAGAGTACACTGGAGAACTATTGCAGCCAACCTTTGATGCGGAGATGGTACATGAACTGAAAGGTCTACTAATCAATCCACCTACGGCCAAGATTGTCTGGCTCTCCCTAAACAATAGGTTGGTCTCAGATATAATACCAGGGACCACTTGCATGGGCACCAACATTGAGAGAGGACATGACATGAAATACCTGAGTTTCACACTCAACAGAAGTCTCTCTTTCAATAAACATGTTGACAATATGATTCTGAAAGCAGAGGTGTATCAATTTACAATCAAAGTCATGACGGCCACAGACATGCAATAATTGACTCTCTTCCTGTTGATGCAAGCACTGGTTTTGTCTGTCCTGGACTATGGTCTTGGGTTACTCACGCTATCACAGACATAGGTAGATAGATTCGAGAAAATCCAGAATGAGGCCATGAAAGTAGTTCTGGGATGCACTAGAGATACTGCCGTTGCTGCTATGAGATTCCTGCTTGATTTGCCAAGCATCAAGGTGCGACATCAAGTAGAGCAGGTAAAGGCTTACGCCAACATTGCCAACAACGAACACCACTCTTTGCACCAAGACTGGGATACATTCAAAGGAAGACGCATTTAGTGAGGTCATGGATGGCTGAGGCAGAAGACTCCCTGATGAGGGTCTGTGCATTGGAAGAAATGGAAGAGGTAGTGAAGTGGACAATGAGAGCCCACTGACAAGGGTGGTGACACAACTAAGCAGAGAGTGGGGCGGCACTAGGACAGAAGCTTCAATACAGGAGCTGGTCCAGCAGCACTCAGAACCACAAGACCCAATTCTGTACATAGATGGCTCCACCAGCAGAGATGCAAACAAGTGCACTTGGGGTTTCGTCGGCTACAAAAATGACAAGGTGTGGTTGAGAAATCAGCTGCCTACTCCACTGCCACATCGAGTATAAGGATGGAGATTGAGGCGGCAACAGCGGGGCTGACTTGGTTGGTGACACAACCGGTGACACACACAGTGATACTGTCAGACTCGCAGCGCATGCTCCGTAAGATAGAACGATGCGTGCTGAGAAGGGATTGGGCCTCTTTCTGAACAACTATGATATACAGGGTGTCACATAGATCTACTGCCTGGGCCATGCAGGCATCTGGGGCAACGAAAGAACTGATGCAGTGGCGGGGCGGGCTGTGGTGACTAGAGACAAGGTTGAGTTGATGAGGGCGGTCATGGACAGTCTACAGAATGATGAAGAGACAGAGGGTCGCAAAAATGCATATTTACAGAGGAAGATAGATTTGGGAGTGACTAAGGGAGAAAGTGTGTTCTGTCTGGAAAGATCCGAAGAACACAGAATCAACACCTGACTGTGACTATGAGTATATATACGCTTGGCTGGCTGCTTATACGAAGAATGGAGCACTTATGGGAATGTCCCCTGTGTTATGATGTTGGTTCCTATAATCAAGAATCCTCCATATTCTCCTGACCCGGCGCTGGCTGATTTTTTTTTTCTTCCCTTGACTGAAATCGGCACTGAAAGGACAGCGATTCAAGGATGCTGTGGACGTTATCACCAATATGACAAGACAGCTGAGAGAGGTGTCAAAGAATGGGTTCGACGAATGTTTCAAGCAGCTGTATGCACATTGCCAAAAGTGTGTAGTTGCCGAAGAGAACTACTTTGAAAGAAATGTAGTGTAGATAGTTCTATTGTAACTTATTTCTATATAATCAACAAATTCCGGGAACTTTTTGAAGCTACCTTGTATGTGTACTTAATGTAATACATTTACGGAATAGGCCAATTGCTACCAGACAAATAAAAAAACGGCCTGGTCAATTGCTACCAGACAAATAAAAAATGACTCACTGGCCAATTGCTATAAGACAAATAACAAATTGCTATCTGGCCAATTGCTACCAAACAAATAAAAAATGGCTATCACATTATACAACAATTTTGATTATATGAAAAAATAAATTTGTAAATTTTAAAAAGAAAGTCAACTTTTAATAGTATATAAACACTTTCACTTATATCATACACTTCAATCATTCAGCGAATCGAAATCTTTCCAGCTCCCTGTGGAGCAGAAGTCTTCAACCAATACAGGACGAGGCATCAAATGTTGACCTGTCCATATTATTGAAGTATTTGTGGCTCAAAGGTTTCTACAGATACCCCATACCAAACCCTCCCTAGACACCTCTTTTGACATGTATGGAAGGTTACAGTGACTAATATTTGCTCCCCTTTCAGACCACAGTAAGACTCAGGTGGTGATATTATTAATTTACGCGAAAAAAAGGTATACTCACTTGATAAATTGATTCACATGCTGCATGGAAGCCTCATAATTTTTGCCACCCACTTCTTGACAATGCAAGGCCACAAATCCAGGCTTGTGAGTCTGTATACACTGACAACACACACAGATCACAGTTGTTCTCACTGCCAGTGTGTAGGTGCATGTTTAATTGATGTGTGTGTATTCATGTGTGTGCATGTATGGATGTAGCACATATTTTATAACTATACTCAAAGGTGAGTGTGTGTGTACTAATGTAACACAGATAATATAAATATACTCAAAGATGAATGTGTATATGTATGTAACACATATAACTATACTAAAAAGTGAGTAAGTGTGTATAGATGTAATACATATAATATAGCTATACTCAAATGTGAGTGTGTGCGTGTATATATATATATGGATGTAACACAAAACTATACTCAAATGTGAGAGAAAGTGTGTGTGTGTGTGCGCATGTGTACACTAACACACAAATGTAACACATATATTATAACTATATTCAATGGTGAGTGGGTGTGTGTGTATATATATGGATGGAACACATGTAATACAACTATACTCAAAGGTGAGTGTGTGTATGGATGTAACAACACATATAATATAACTATACACAAAGCTGAGTCTGTGTGTGTGTTTCAGTTCTAGCAACAAATCTTCCCAGGGAATATTGTACACTTTATTAAAAGGCTCAAGAACAGAAGATGTTGCCTTGATTTTTTCATTCTTTCTGCCTACAGTTAATGAAAAGCACTTTTCAAAACTAATTTTCACTTAATAAAACTCATTTATAACAGTAAGCCCTGTGCATATACAAATACAATAGCTAATTCTTCTTCTTATCATTTGTCCTGAAAAGGACGTTCTCACATGGTGTTACAGTTTTACAACGAAGCTAAGGTATCTGTGCCTTTCAGCCCACCACATCGGGTTTCAGCATGGCACAATTTTGGGACCTTGTTTCCCTTCCCTCTGTGACCCCTACTCTCTTAGCCAGACTACACGAGTGCAGACTTTTTCCAGGACCACCACCTGGAGGTGGAATAGGATTTTAATCATTTAAGTCTTGCTGACCCTGATGCAAGGAGTCAGCTATGAGTCGCTGGCTACTGCCAGCTCAACCACTGCTGCATCTTTGACCCCATTAACTAATTCAATACATAAATAAGAATACTACCTGAAAGAATGCTTTCAGCCATGTTGGAAACATTGTCTCTGGCTGAAATGATCACATAAAATGGAACAATCATAAAATGTTGACAAAAACAATGTATCTTACCATAGATAGCTTGATTCTCATGAAAAAATAATAGAATAAATCAATATTAAACATTTACTGCTAAGAAGAAAACAGAAAAAAATTCAGCAATGCAGAATGCATGAAAGACCTTGAGAAAAACTAAATGCATTAAAAAAACAATGGCAGAGAAAACTGAAAAAAATTTAGATAGCATAATGCATGTGCCACCATTGGGACACCGTAACTGTATGAAGTACAGAAATGCTGAAAAGTTGGGGGAAGAACTGATCCATAACACATGATGATTTAAATAAAGATAAAGTTTAGACAAGAATAACTATTATCATCTAGTCTATTTACTCTACATAAAGAGTTGCACTACCATATTCTACAGGGGGAGGTGAAAATCAATAATAGATGACTAAAAACCATGCAAAGTGGGTAAAGCAACCAAAAAAAAATGTATAACTAAATTACTATTTTCGTCAAAACAGTTATAAAGAAAACGTTTGTCTCATAGTAGTTACTGTCGGGGAATGAAGTTGTTAGAGACTTCAGTATACTAAGTCAAGGTTTGTCCTATAGTAGTTATACTACTGTCAGAGAATTAAGTTGTTAAAGACTTCAGTAAACTAAGTCACAGCTTGTATGAGGTATAGTGGTCAGTTCCTTTCCTCAATGCCTTTTACTTCCCAAGTCGTATGACAGGTACCAACTTGCAGCCGGGTCAACTAGAGCACATTTCTAGTGGGATTCGTACCTCATACCTTTGCCACAAAATGCAGGTACTCTCGCACTATGCTACTAACAGACACTGGAACTGAGAATATCAAGCATTGTGTGTGCAGTCTCATGATATAAAAACAACTACTAAACAACCACTGTAAAAGCTTGCATATAGGCTTCCTGTACAATGGGCTAGCTTTAGTGCTACTCCTATGCTTCACCTGAAGAGAAAATTTCAAAATCAAGAGAAGATGTGCAAATAGAGAGAAAAAATATAAATATATAACATTACCTTTGGAAGAACACTTATCAGGAATATGGACTGAGAATTACATGGCATGCATTGGATCAACACTGCAAGATTTCACATTTTAATGTCGCAGAACACTGAGACACCCAACAAAAAAATCCTCAAGCAAGTCTACACTGGTGCAATCAGACCAATCATGGAATATGGCTCTAGCACTTGGTCAACAGCAGCCAAAACAAACACAGGAAAACTAGACCGAGTCCAAAATATTGGTCTCAAAATTACCCTTGGGCATTGAAAAGCACTCCAAATAACAGAGCTGGAAAAAAACAGCAAATATTGAGCCCCTTGAATTAAGGAGAACATACAAATCCCTTACTCAGTTTGAAAAACTAAAGAGATTACCTGATCATCCTGTACACTAGAAGTTCAAAGAGAGAACAAAAAACAGACTACTAAGGAAAAGCCCCCAACCAACTGGCCAGAGAAATCTACAGAAAACACGCAGACATCCATGAAGCTGAAGCCAAAAAGTGCAAAGCACTCATTCCAGAACCTTGGACATGGAGTCAGGATAGGTCCAAAATAATCTTGGAGGTTATAGGGTGAACGAAGAAAAGTGAGCAGTCAGCAACAGAACAAAAAATCCACATTCTGCAGGAGCTCAAGAGACAGTACCCTAGCAACTCTTGGACACACGTGTACATTGATGGATCGACCTCAGTGAGTAATAAAAGAGGAGGCAGTGAAATCTACATTGCACACTATAATGGCAACATAGAAAATCATTCCATACAAGCAGGAGAGACTTGTACCAATTTCAGCGCTGAAGCATGAGCTGTTCATGCAGCAACTCAGATTCTTATCAGCCGAAACATAACTACAAGGAAAACGGTCATTCTAACAGACACCCCCCATGCACAGAGCTATACAGAAGCAAAGACACTCATTAAACGATCCATGAGAACAAAATGGATAGACCAGCACAAAGAATACAAGCCAGAAAATGACAGTTTAGACAAACATGGCAGAGATAGGCAGACAAAAATCTTCGGACTCAGAACAGGACATTGCAGACTCAAGGCCCACCTTCACAAAATTGGTCTCAGAGACACCACCATGTGCAGTTGTGGAGCACTCAAGCAAACACCAGAACATATTCTGCATTACTGCCTGACCTATGCAGACCAAAGAGAGACAGTCTGGCCTAGGGAAGCGACCATGCTCAAAAAGCTGTGGGGGACCGGCAAAGACCTGAAATGCACAGTCTCCTTCATGAACCTCACAGGACTAAGAAGCATAGCATCAGTTAATAGAAGAAGAAGATGACTTGTCATGTATTTGTTGAGGACCTATGCTACACAGAGTTAAAAAGGTCTTTGATTAATTCTTTTTTATTACAGCTTGTCAGGGGTTTGAGTTCACGGACAGACAGAAAAAAAATCAGGGATGTGGTTCGTACCTGGTACAACAGCTCTTCCAGTCGACCCAGCTGTAAATGGGTACCTGATGTAAGAGTTGGGGAAGGTAAAAACAGCAAGGAAGGGAACTGCCCACCCCACCTCACATAGGCTGCAGCTTAGTACATGAAGGGTTATTTTCATCTCCTACGACAATTGTTGCCATTGAACTGACATTTACCTTTACAAATTAACATTTATTGTAATGTAAGCATTTTGAACTGGGCAAATAACTGAAAAAATGCAGTAGTCTCTGCTGGATATGTCAGAAGCATGGGTTGCCTTTCATGAAAATAAAAACTTGTCCAAGAGGGAAACAAAATGAAACACAAGCAGTAGTCAATTTGTCATTACAATATTTGACAAGTAAATTGTATGTGTATGTGAACTCATTAAATGGTACCCTAGCCCATATATAGGGAAAAGATTCCCATTTTTGGTTCTGTGCACTCTGCTATTCACTCAGCACAATATGCTATACAGATACATGAATTAATAAAGAGCAAATAGTTTGTTGTTTTGTTTGGGGGGGGGGGGGGTATCAGAAGAAGAAGGAGAATGGGAAATAATGCTCTAATTATGCGTCTAAATTATAATCTAGATTAATGTAGTTAAATACCATACTGCTGTGTGAAACGCGCAAGTAGCTGTAGAACATACGCAATATAACGGTTATGTTGTATATATTATAATACATTGATACATACAGTGAGTGAGTACCACACTCCACAGTGAGTTGAATGAGTATGACATGTCATATGAGTATATATATATATTGTAATTTAGTATATATATATATATATATATATATATATATATATATATATATATATATTATACTGGTGAGTAACCAGTTGAATTAGTCTAAATATTATAATAAATGAATAGTAAATACTAATAGTAATACATACGAATTAAATTAAACATGAAATGATGCTTACCTCTTCAAATATCGAACCAACATTTGCTGTTATAAGCATGACTCCTTTGCAGTCCCCCTCCATTTTGGTCAAATAGATTATAACGAAAGCGGCAATGTGAAGGTATGCGTTCCAGCCTTTTCTCGTTGGTAAATTCGGACTCACTCCTGTGCCTATTTATTACCGTTTGTCGTTTTGTGGACAGTACTACTACTAGTAGTATCCAACACCAAGTTGAAGTTTATCCCTTCTCTAAATCCGAATTGGCAGCACTTAACGTCCTCGAAGCACAAACACAGATGTAAATCCATCTCATTATAGCAAGTATTAAACATAATTATAAGTGCACCATCATGTTCTTCCTCTCCTGTGTGGAATTAAGCCATATGTATCGAACACATAACCTCCTACTCGTCCTACATACACTAAAATGTATCTGCATTTTTTTCGCTATTTTTTCGAAGCTTTACTTCCCCTGGTTTGAGGTTATGACGTAATGATTATCAGCGCCATTCTTTTAAGGGAGATTATAAAGGCGAACAAAAGCAAGCTAGTTCAATAACGATTCCAAGCCCTTTAGCTTCTCTTTGTGTATCGCAAAACGTTTGTTTGCTTTAGGGAGCAGGTTTGTTTTTTTAATAATCAAGTGAAATAAAACTAACATCTGGTGATATCGAACGGGCTGAAAACAATTTTTATTTTTATTCAGTAAACAAGTTATTTGTACCTTTCCCCGAGTGGTTTGTTAAGAGCAAGTATAGATAACGTCTAACTGGCTGCGGGTCTACTTAGCTCCAGTGTTTGAGTCTATTACGATGGACTCGCACATCGGTAAAAACCACCCTCCAAGAAACTGGTTGTATACAGACTCTGTAGTCTTCTAAACCAGTATAAAGACATTAAGTTACGTTAATGAAACGACCAAACACTGTCAGATATAGACTAAACTGCGGCAGGCTAATGCACACAGCTACGACATTGACACAAAAAGGCATAATAAAATAAAATAAAACGCTGCTTGCCATAACAGACCTATACATAGAAGAAAATACATAATACTTTCAATGGGACTTGATACTGTGTACCTAAGAATAAGGGAAATACGTTAAACCACGCATAATGGTTGTATGCAGACTACAGAGTTTTCTAAACCAGTATAAAGACGTTAAGTTATAACAAAAATAATAATAATAGATGTCCATCGCAAGCGATGATGACAACAGCTGTCAGACATGTTGTGTTGCACCTCACCGGTGAGTTCGGAGGTGGCTGTATAGTCCAATTCTGGCACGGAAAATCCTTCCACATAAGTAGTATTTAATGTCAGAATTGGACATGTGAGTGTCAGTTATTTTGTCTTTACGCAAAGTGCGTTTTTTCTTTGCTTTGGAGGTCTGGCATTCCTTGGCAATGGAAGTGCCTCTGATGGTGGTTCTACGCCATGCCTTGTGGTCGTGTGCGAGACATTCCCATGCGTTTGCATCGATGCTGAAGCGTGTCAGTGATACTTTGAGAGAGTCTTTGAAACGCTTCTTTTGGCCACCGGCTCATCTTTCAGGCCATCTTTCAGCTCACCATTTGTTGTTTTGGGATGTGGTTGTCTGGCATGCCTACCTGATCTGGGTCTTCTGCAACAGTGTGTGGATGCTCGACATTGTTACCTTCATCAGGATCTCAGTGTATGGTACCCTATTCTGCCACTTTATTTTGAACAATCTACATATCGAAAAGCTACCCAAGCATGGACTGGACCCATGCATACACCGACGGTTCTGTAACAAACGCTTCACAGAACGGAGGGGCAGGAGCACTCCTGAACCTACCAAATGGCAAACAAATAACACTGTCATTCGCTACTGGTAAGTACACAAGCAATTTCAGAGCGGAGGCGGAGGCACTGAGGGCGGCAGTGGAAGAAATGGTGACACACAATGAAAATGAAAGCCATATAGTCCTACTTACAGATGCTCTCGCCGTAGTCACAGCGCTAAAAAGCCAGAAAAATACTGAGCTTAATGACTTAAGAGCAGCACTCTGCAAACTGTGCTAGCAGTCCGCACCAAAAAGGGTAGTGGTACAGTGGGTCCCATCGCACTGCAACATCCAAGGCAACGAGGAGGCAGACAGACTGGCAAAAGAAGGTGCAAGACTACCACAAACAGATACTAGTATGACGTACGAAGAGTCAAAACGGCTTATAAAAGCCAGATACATGACCAAATGGGAAACCGAACATACTGGTTACACCAAAAACGATGCCTATTACCAGTTGAAAAGAAGAGAGCAGGTCGTTGTCTTCAGACTTCGCACTGGCCACAATAGACTGAGGTACCACCTATTCAACAAATTGAAGATAGGTGGTACCGACGAATGCCCGTGCGGTACTGGCAAAATGACCGCTGAACATCTGCTGCAGAACTGCCCGACATACGAGGATCAGAGAGAGCAGATGTGGCCATCACCAGTGGAACTGCAAGACAAGCTCTATGGCAGTGGCGACAGCCTCAGGATGACCGCCGCTTTTTTCGAAAAAATAATGGTTACTGTCTGACTGCGTACGAAGAAGAAGAAGAAGAACAATCTACAGAGGCACCTTGTATGGAAGTGGTTTATTTTCCTAGCATGCCTGCTGTACACAGTCCATGTCTCACTGACACACAAAAGGGTGGGGAGCACTATGGCTCGGTAGACTGTCAGTTGCGTATCAAGCCTAAGACCCCCATATAATCCAGACACTTTTGCAGCCAGACATTCCAGCCTCTGAAAGGCAGCACTGGCCTTGGAGATTTTGTTACTGACTTCGCAGTTAATAGTAGTTTTCCTAGAAAGAGTATTACCAAGGTACGTGAAGCTGTCCACTGATTCGAGGCGCTCGTTCTTGACTCTGATATCTGGGTTGCGATATGCGTCACTCGGGGCAGGCTGAAACGTGACTTCAGTTTTTTGTGTGTATTAATTGTAAAACCGAACATGTCGCAGGCCGATGAGAACATGTCCATATATGTCTCTTTCGGTGCTAGCAGCGAGGGCACAGTTATCAGCAAAAAGCAAGTTTGAGAAGGTTGTGTCCTTTACCTTGCTGTGTGCTTGCAGTCGCCTGAGATTGAAGAGTTTTCCAGCAGTCCTGTATTTTATTTCCATTCCGTTTTGGTCACACCCATGATAGCTAACGATGAGCATGGCAGCAAACATTATGCTGAAGAGTGTTGGGGCTAGTACACAGCCCTGCTTGACGCCATCTGTCACAGGAAAGGCATAACAGATTGACACTAATAGATTTAAAGAAAGTCTACACACACACACACAGACACCGCGGAGAAATGAACAATAGTATACATTTACATAATTTTTAAAAAGATTCTTAGGTAAGTGAAGATGCGAAAAACAAATGAATTTCACAATAGTTCAAAGATATTGAGGAGGTCATCAATGAACAGAAAACAAAAAGAGCCTACCAGCTGGTGGTAAACTTGACACTTGTGCCAAAGTCTAGCTAGATAAGAGATGTTGAGGGTAACATTTTAACGACGGATACTGACATTCTAAACACGTGAGCTCGGTATTGGTGTGTTACGATCAAAATAATGATGACTCAAACGTGCTAATGTAATCAACCAGATCACAAATAGTTAAATCCACAAGGGACAAGAGAACGAGAATGGAAGAAGGATCTAAGGTTAAATGATTATGGAAAGAAGATGGAAGAGCAGCCCAGGAACGTGCATGCTGGCGGATGTTGTCAATGACCTATGCATGGAGAGGAGCGACAGGCTTTCGTTGATTGATTGGTTGACAAAACTGTTAGTCAGGTACACGGCTGTCCACTCGGGTCCTCATCATCACCATTTTAAGTGTGTGGCCGTCCACACGGACAACGTCTCTCATTCTTACCATTCTAAACGCATGACTGCCCATGCAGACAAAGTCGGTCATTCATACCATTTTAAACGATGGACACAGTTCCTCATTTTCATCATTCTAAAGCTGAGCAATGTTGTTCGTTTATCGTTCACTGGTTTGTTTTTTTTGTGAGTAAGGTGCTCCACTTTCAGTCTTAAAGGCTATATGGCTTGGCTTCGTTCGTTCTCAATCTCCCACTACCATGTAGCAGAATGTAGTCCAGAGAATGGAATTCGTTGTGTCGTAGTCTACAGCTTGACTGCGACATTTACACCTTTCGGTCCAATACATCCGACTTTAGCAAGCATTTTTTGAGTACCGGGTTAGCATTCCCTCTTCGATCCCTTCTCCTTAGTCAGTCTACCCTGCTGCAGCCTATTATCCAGAATCACCGCGTGGAGGTGTAGAAGGGTCTTGGCAGCTATGGTTCGCTGGCCCTGACGCTAGCAGTCAGCTATGGGTTGCTGACCACTGCAGCTCATGCGCTGCTCTTAAGGTTATATCACAATGTATCAGCCAATGTATGTGTGTGTGGTGTGTGTATGTGCTTGCGTGCTTGCGTGTGCGTGTGTGTGTGTGTGTGCGCGCGCGTGCGCGTGCACGTGCGCTGTAATGCTTTTATTTCCCGTGGGTCCATTCCACTAATTGTCTTCTTCCCTAATCATCTGTGACTTTTTCAGGTGAATATTTTTTCAAGAAGGATAGGAGTTGGTCAGGTAATACAAAGACAACGGGGGTCGCTGTAGTCAAGAGGTTAAGGCACTCGCCTCTCACAGTGATGAACGGAAACGGTGGGCGATCGAATCCCGTAAGTTTCAAGCGACCTCTCTAAAGGGCACAGCTTCAAATTATTTATAGGCTGGTCCGGATTGGATATTAGGAAACATTTTTTCAGCCAGAGAGTGGTGAATGCTTGGAACGCATTGCCATGGGGAGGGGTAGGGGGGAAGGCCGAGTCAGTTAATGCATTGAATAATAGATTGGATGATCACAGCCATTTTTAAAATGGAATAAACTGGTTGCATACAGACTCTGTAGAGTCTTCTGAACCAGAATAATGAAGTAAAGTTAATACCAGGAAGATGCATAGATAATCGCAATTTAAAAAAGTAAACCTGTTATGACAATACTTGTAGATGAGGACTGTTGAAATGAAAGTGACAGAAAACATATAAACACATGTTGTCATTCCCACATCTCAGTCCTTCTCCCCGTAATCCTAGAGACTATATTTTCGACTGGGCTCCTATCTTTACAGACACCGGGGTGCGATGATATACCAGCGGAACTAATACAGTCACCTCTACCCCTCACGGTAGAAGAGGAGCGACTAAGTAAGTAAGTAAGTAAGTACTAATACAGTCAGTAGGGAAGACCAGTGTTCGACAAAAGTATGGAAGAGATAAATCTATATTCCTCTCCCAAAGAAAAGCAACCTAACGCTGTGCACAAAATTATCGCACTATTACGCAAATAAGCCACGCTAGTAAGATCCTACTAGTGGATTATGGATTGAAAGAAAATTAGAATGAAGCATCTATGTACTGCAAGCAAGCTCTATAAAATACAGAGGGACCAGAGATCACATATGAAGAGCAATAATTAAAGATGTGGAGATTATAACATTTAATCTGTATATATTCTTAACCGATTACGCCAAGGCTTTGGATTGACATTAGAATTTTGACATTAGAAATTGACATTAGAAAACATTAGAAATTGTGGGAAAATTGAGGTCAAGACGCTGAGCTGCAGTGGTCAGCGACCCATAGCTGACTGCTAGCGTCAGGGCCAGCGAACCAGAGCTGCCAAGACCCTTCTACACCTCCACGTGGTGATTCTGGATAACAGGCTGCAGCAGGGCAGACTGGCTAAGGTGAAGGGATCGAAGAGGGAATGCTAACCCGGTACTCAAAAAATGCTTGCTGAAGTCGGATGTGTTGGACCGAAAGGTGCAAATATCGCAGTCAAGCTGTAAACTATGATACAACGCATTCCGTTCTCTGGACTACATTCTGCTACTTAAGCCTTTTCAGGGTTTGGTAGCGGGAGATTGAGAACGAACGAAGAAGAAGAAGAAGAAATTCGGGGGTAGTGAAAATAGACCAGGTCATGAACTTCGAATATCTGGACTTCAAACCTGACAACAATGGCGACAGCTCAAAGGAAATCAGAAGAAGTTTGACAATGGCAACGCAAAGGATACACAACCTGAGAGAGCTATGGCAGAATATCAGAGGCTACATAAGCTGAGAATGAGGAAACTATGACAGAATACTACAGGCTACACAAGCTAAGGATGAGGAAACTATGACAGAATACCAGAGGCTACACAACCTGAGGAAACTATGGCAGAATACCAGAGGCTATACAACTTGAGGGAGCTATGGCAGAATACCAGAAGATACACAACCTGAGGGAGCTATGGCAGAATACCAGAGGCTACACAAGCTGAGGAAACTATGGCAGAATACCAGAGGCTACACAAGCTGCGGAAACTATGGCAGAATACCAGAGGCTACACAAGCTGAGGAAACTATGGCAGAATACCAGAGGCTACACAAGCTGAGGGTGCTATAGCAGAATACCAACTAAAGTAAACATTTTGAGAACCTGTTTTGTTTTCTTCCCATGGCAGTATACTGCTGTGAAACATGAACAGTTACCTCAAGAAATAGATTCGAGTCCTTCGAGGCGAACTGTTATAAAAAAGGTCCTCAGAATTCCATGGATCGAATAAAAGATGAATGCAGACATTCGACAAGAGTTGCACATAGAGAAGAAGTGGTTCATAAATGATATTATAAACAGAACATTAAAATACTTTAGCCACATCAAAAGACACAACAATCTTGAGAGAAAGGCAATGGACGGTATGGTGCCTGACAAGAGAGGCAGAGACAGGCCATGAAGGCGGTGGCACCAAGATGTCAAGAAATGCGTGAGCACGATTCTGAAGCAGACTGGAGCTTTGGCAAGAGATCAGGTTTCTTTCAGACGGGATGTGATGAAAGCGACGTTCCGCAAAGGACATGCTACATGATGACACATATACTATATACCTTTGCTTCAAAATTATCTCTATATGCCAAAGGAAACTACTACGACTAATAATATCGTTCAATAAAGCCTTGGCAGGAACATTCCAATTTGATGATAGCATATCACGAGCATTTGGTGTGCACATCGGTGTCAAGCAGAGCTGTGTCCTGGCTCCGACACTGTTCGAAATCGTATTTGCCCTACTACCGAAGCACGCATTTGGTAATGCAAATGAAGAAACCTGCCTTCACACTAAAACGACTTGTTGAATGTTTAACCTTGATATGACCATCGACATGCTTATGTAGGTTTTGGAAACACGGTGAACTTATGCCAAATAAGAGCACATGTTTAGCACCTTCCATTAACGTCGCCTGCTATCCATTCTTCGAATTATATGGAGGGGCATAGTGACAACGTCAGTGTTGCACTCTCGCACAGGTCTCTAAACATGTATACCCTTCTTAGACAGGGAAGACTGCGATGGCTTGGTCATTTTCGTTGTATGGAAAATGGGCGCCCCCCAAAGATATCCTTTTATGGACAGTTGGTACATAGCATACGAATAGTCGTCCTACCACATCTGAGGTTTAAATATATGTACAAGCCTAACATGAAGGCACTGGACACGAGTCTAACATCATGAGACGACGAAGCTGCAGAGTGATCCAAGTGGAGTTGCACCATGAAGCAGCACCTCATGATGGGTGAACGAAGCTCTTGCAACTCAGAGAAGTGAAACAAAGCTCTTGCAACATGGAGAAGTGACAAGACAGCTGAGAGAGGTATCAAAGAATGGGTTCCACAAATATTTCCATCTGCTGTATGCACGTTGGCAAAAGTGTGTAGTTCCCGAAGGGAACTACTTTGAAGGAAATGTAGTGCTGTTGATAATTCTGTTGTAACATTTCATTACAATCCACTAATTCCAGGAACTTTTTGAAGCTACCTCGCATATATATATATATATATATATATATATATATATATATATATATATATATATATATATATATCATCACGTAGCATGTCCTTTGTAGAACGTCGCTCACATCACAGTCTGTCTGAAAGAAACTCGTTCCCTTGCCAAAACACCAGCTTCAGCCACTGTCATACTCAGGCATTCCTGGATATCTTGGTGACATCGTCTTCTTGGTCTACCCCTTCCTCTTTTATATATATATATATATATATATATATATATATATATATATATATATATATATATATATATATATATATATATAGATATATATAGATATATATAATATTCACATCACATTATCCTCGGCGTCAGTTCGGCAGATGTGCTGTATGCGAAGACGCCAACAAATATATGTGTGAGTTCCGATCTTTTGCAGTGCTGTATCAAGGCCTTCTTTAATGTAAAGCAACTTCCGTTACATCCTTTACATCTGGGTAGAGAAGCATAACGTCTGGTCAGACAAAGCATTCTGATCAGCATGTTAGTCAGGTTCAGGTAAACAAACTGACCAAGCCACCCACCTTATTTTCCTGCAGTTATCTCTGAAAACATACTATTCCAGTCTGGCTAACGAGATGAGGATCGACGTGATCTCCATAGTAGTGAGTGTCACGCAGATGAAGCCAAGGATTGCCCAACAGCCTGGAGGACCCTGGTCCACCTCCATCAGCACACTCAGGATGTGATAACAGCTACTGCAACCCGTCACGAAAAGTTTTTTTTGCGGGACACTATAACAGTTCCAGCTGGAGCAAGGGCGTTAATGGTAGAAGTGATGGGTTGATGACTCTGGGAACAAAGGTTACCTGAATATGTGCCACGGTCAAACACCGTGTCGACACTAAATCGACAAAGGAAAGAATGGGGAAGAATGTATATGGTACGGGTGGGGGTTAGGAGCTGACTCCTCTGGTGTCCCGTTTTAGCGTAGTGGGGGGTTGGTGACAGTCAGAGGCCGCCACGACCTGCGGCGACATTTAGAGGGACAGGAATTTGGAATTATTCGTCCAATAACAACTAGTTGGAGATAGATCCAAGTTAGAGTGATGGCTAAGTGAGACAACCAACAGAAGGCCATTGGACAGCCATGAAGTTCCTTGAGACTATAAAATATTTGGCAAAGATGAACTCACCAGACTGGTCTGGAGAGAGATATACTGAGAGACTAGCTAGCAGGCTGACTATGAGTTTTTGAGAGAAAGAATGAGTTGCAGGGTGACTGAACCAGCATACACCTTCGAGTTTCGACCAGTCGCTCTATAAGTGTGTATGTTGGACACCCTGTGACTAGAAGAGATCTGAATATGTATGGTGCGTGCAGGAAACT
Organism: Ariolimax columbianus; assembly: GCA_036924085.1. Lineage (NCBI taxonomy): Eukaryota > Metazoa > Mollusca > Gastropoda > Stylommatophora > Arionidae > Ariolimax > Ariolimax columbianus. The sequence goes on from JAVGWX010000003.1 coordinate 30,987,783, forward strand.
GAGTGAACGATGTGTGTTCTTAAGTATGTGTATGCACCGATCGACAGAGTGTGTGACCATAAGTGAGTACGTTAGTCCGACTAGAAGGACGTAATCGAAGTATTTGTAAATGCACAGATCGCCTGATGGTAATTGATCTGATCGTAATTGTGAATGGGGAGTAATTGTGAATGGGGAGTAATTGTGAATGTACAGATCATATGACTAAAGAGATATGAGTGTGTTGAGTGCACAGAATCCGCGTGGAACCCGGGGTATGAAGAATTAGTCCACCAAAACCTTCCAAACTGACCGTGAAATACGATAAAAGAGTGTTATAAACTTGACTAGCAGCGTTTTTGTGTAAAACAAATTGCTACAGAAACCACTACTGCTGTTGTTGTTGTTCAATGCCTACAATGAGTAGATTTACTTGTGTGGCCTGAAAAGGACGTTAAGGAACGGTTTGTTGTATCTTTCCTCACATCCCGAACGTGCTGATGAAGGTGGACCGGGGTCCTCCATTCGATTGTGCTATGTTTGGCTTCATCTGCGTCTCACTTAGAACTCGGGGATCAAGTCGATCCCTCACCTTGTTAGACAGGCTGTCATGAAAACAGCCCGTTTCCAGGGACGACTAGGTGGAAGTCGAAGTGAGGGTCTTGCCAGTAAATTTTGCATGATCCTAACTAACATGTGTCTGATCAGTATGTTTTGCCTGACCAGACGTTAGTTTTCCTCCACTAAACCACTCCTGCTGGCGCACACAACGTGTTTTGACGGAGGAATAGGCAATTGTCCAACTATAGTGGTGATACTATGCTCTTTTGAGGGTTAAGCAGAGAAGAACAGAAAATGCAAATACATTAAGACAAAAAAAAGCCAGCATGCAAAACAAAATAATGTTTCAGATCACTCATGTGAACAATTGAAAGTGGACAATTATTAACGCATTGCAAATAATTGTTAACGTGGAGAGAAACATTTGAATGAAATACAAAGAAAAGATTGTACAAACTGCATACCGGCGTGACCAGGAGAGAAATGGCTGTAGAACTAAAAGGCGCCGGTGTGGAGTGAAATTATATAGAATCTTATAATCGGCACAGGGTTGAATGTCGTTTGATGACGCTTGTGGGGGGCAGTCGAGGCAGTTCAAAACTATCGCTGGACTGTTTGGCCCATTTCAGGGGTTAACCGAAGAGATTTACATAATTGCTAAATAGATGCCGCTTGCTCCTACATTCGCCGCGCAGTGTGCAAGCTAAGTTTTTAGTTCTTACTAGGTGTAAAAAAAAAACAACCATCCCTTACTGAGATTCGAACCCGTGTTTACAGACTGATAGACAGACGTCTAACTCCCCAAGCACAGCACGCATTACACAACCAAGCCTGTTTAATACATACTATTTTTGATGCTGAGGTTGTTCGCAATTTGAAGTAAATGTTATTTTTAGTGACTTCCGAATTTCCCCAAGTACTGCAAGTGGTTAATGGTTTGGACTCTAGTCCAGGGTTTCTCAACCAGGCTTCAGTAGAACACTTAAGTTTCGTGAGAGGTCGCTTTGTATTCCTCAAGAGATCGTGTTTGGAAACAACAAATTATAAACGTGTTTAATTTTCAACTAGGTGCTATTGATTAATGGCAACATGGACACATTACTGTAGGAAGACTGTGGCAGTGGGCTGATGGCCGATCATGCTAACGTGCAGTACCCTCAGCGATCATGCTAGCGTGCAGTACCCTCAACGATCATGCTAACGTGCAGTACCCTCAGCGATCCTACTAGCGTGCAGTATCCTCAGCGATCATGCTAACGTGCAGTACCCTCAGCGATCATGCTAACGTGCAGTACCCTCAGCGATCATACTAGAGTGCAGTACCCTCAGCGATCATGCTAACGGGCAGTACCCTCAGCGATCATGCTAACGTGCAGTACCCTCAGCGATCATGCTAACGTGCAGTACCCTCAGCGATCATACTAACGTGCAGTAGTACCCTCAGCGATCATGCTAACGTGCAGTACCCTCAGCGATCATACTAACGTGCAGTACCCTCAGCGATCATGCTAACGTGCAGTACCCTCAGCGATCATGCTAACGTGCAGTACCCTTAGCGATCATACTAGCGTGCAGTACCCTCAGCGATCATGCTAACGTGCAGTACCCTCAGCGATCATGCTAACGTGCAGTACCCTCAGCGATCATGCTAACGTGCAGTACTCTCAGCGATCATACTAACGTGCAGTAGTACCCTCGGCGATCATGCTAACGTGCAGTACCCTCGGCGATCATACTAACGTGCAGTACCCTCAGCGATCATGCTAACGTGCAGTACCCTCAGCGATCATGCTAACGTGCAGTACCCTTAGCGATCATACTAGCGTGCAGTACCCTCAGCGATCATGCTAACGTGCAGAACACTCAGCGATCATGCTAACGTGCAGTACCCTCAGCGATCATGCTAACGTGCAGTACTCTCAGCGATCATACTAGCGTGCAGTACCCTCAGCGATCATGCTAACGTGCAGTACCCTCAGCGATTATGCTAACGTGCAGTACCCTCAGCGATCATACTAACGTGCAGTAGTACCCTCAGCGATCATGCTAACGTGCAGTACCCTCAGCGATCATACTAACGTGCAGTACCCTCAGCGATCATGCTAACGTGCAGTACCCTCAGCGATCATGCTAACGTGCAGTACCCCCAGCGATCATGCTAACGTGCAGTACCCTCAGTGATCACACTAGCGTGCATGACTTAGAAGATACAATAGTTTTAAATATGGAGTTCACTGAGCGAGACTTGGAAATAATTTCAAGGGTTCGGCAAGGTAAAAAAGCTTGAGAAACAGCACGAATACAAAGCTTGAGCAATGTTGCCTCACTATATCCGGTCCGGCGCACTGATATTCACGTGTTAAATTGTGTTTATTTTTTTTTCTTTCCCAGTTTTTAATTGTAGCGTTTCTCAACATGTGTACTTATCTGCGCTATGAGGCACACCTAGCTATTTCATGGGCTCTTTAAGATATCACTTGGAACTTCACGAGCATACAATGAGAATCGATTATTTTAAGAAAAACAATTGTCATTTGTTTGTTTTTGTAAGAATAAAAACAGTGTGATAATTGAAAATATAATATTGTATATAGCTTTAAATATTGTTAATGATGTGAACATCTAAAAATGGAGCTTACATAAATAAAAGCTCATTTGGGGCTCACAATATTCTTTATAGTGTAATGGGTCCTAGAAACACAATCACGTACAGAGTGGCTTTAGCTCCAGGAGGGAGACAGGACAAATGGGTCCAATCACTGCCACATAGATCACGTGTTTATTTTGTAAATGTTTCAATGGTAAGGTGGACAGTATCAAGCACTGTTAAATGTAAAATGTTATCAACAGTATTACTTATCCGCTGTTAATAATACGGTTTTAAAAATTAACAATAAGAACAGGAAACTGAAAACATATGTCTTCTTCATTCTTCTGAGCTTTGTTAGTTGGGCACAAATTTTCGTATTAAAACGTCTAGACTTTTTGGCTATCCTTTTGGCAGCGTCAAAAACAGTTATATTAGACGCTAGCTGAACGACCTTACTACTCGGATCCAGGCACAAAAACGTTTGAGAGTCATTATGGGTTTGTTCCCTCACTGGTTTTCTATCTTTCAGTCCATTAATTTTACAAGTTACGTAGATACTGTGTTCTTGGGACCACATCTTTACACAGTCTCAAGGATGACATGCGCAGTATCAAGAATCAAGTATATACGCAGTTTTGAAGATTTCTTTTGTTGTGAGAAAATGTGTGTTGTAGATTTAGTTATTGGACCAGAACATGAAAACTGTCTGCTCTGGTTTGCATAAATTCCAATGGAGAAATTTGTCGATCTTGCTCAAACCTTTGAAAAATGTAAACACAGGTAAAAATGTATAATAATAATAATGTATTCATATTCTATGTGTACAATTATAATGTGGAGATTTGGACTTTCGCTTCAGCTTTGGGACATATTTAATTCTGGCAGACGTCATGTATAACTCACAATGGATGACTATACCATGAGTCGATAGAGGGCATTTGATTGTCGTCTCCTTTTCATCGCATTAATATCATGAAGATGGGACCACCCCTCACAAGAAGCCTGCACAAAGGCATGTATTTGTTATTGTTAAAGTGGTATCTTAGGTACTATGTTTTACGTAAGACAGTAGCCAGACTCATACACAACCCTAAATACTGGTCTTGTACGACGATATTAGGATGCATTGGTCCTATTCCTTCTTTCGCAGAAAGAAGTCACGTGATCCACCCGAGAAGAATAACGAACAAATTGGTCTCAAACATTCTCTGGCGTGTGTGGATCTACTGTCCTGGTCGTGATTGCATTCGGGACTATCAGACAGTTCACAGGCTCGTTCTGAGAGCACACATCGTAAGGACACAAGATATGACCGCTAGATATGACCGGCAATACGCAGACGACCAGGGTTTGACATCAAAAGTGAGTTAAGCAGAGATGATCTGGGGAATATGTGGTTTTCAACTAGTTAGCTACAGGCGTAATCAGTACGCATATATTTTTTAAAAGATATTTAGCCACCACAGGTCTTCCCAAAGTGCAACTATGACGATTTTAAATACTTATTTACTTTCTGTGTCCAAAGCACCATGTCATACCCCCCCCTTTTCTTCTATCAGTCCTCCCCCCATCCCCTCACCACTTCTATATCAATCTCACTCCCTCCCAGCTTATATCACCTTCTTTTTGTTCTCCCACTTGAATCACTATTTGGTCTTTTCCAGATTTTTGCCAATCTAGCTATCCGGCCCATTCCCCCTCACTTCTTACGCTCTCCTGGCCACCTTATTTGACTGGACCCTTCATTTTCAGTCGAGCTTCCGATCCAACCAGTTGCTTATATAGACTGGGTCAACCATTAGCTAAGTAGACCATTTTTTCCTTATATGTTGATTTGCTAGTGCAGTATTGTTGGTATTTATTTGTCCCTGATGAATGCATATTGGTGGTAACGTAGGTTTTGTTTGTGTTCTCGTCTTGGTGCAGTATCATACCCATTTTTAAATTTTGATTAAACTGAACTTTAATCAACTTTGCATTTTTTTTCATTTATTTTTTCCCAAACGGCAGATGTCCAGTGTTCTGCCACACTGACCGCCTTGCCGTTATGATCTAGCAGGTCATACATCGTTCATGTGTGTAATAGATTTGAGCATATCGTCGCTGCTGTATCCCCATCTATCAGGTTCATTCTGCATCGTGTGACCCCAGACTATTTAAGGTTCTCCATATTGGATATGCTAGATGTGCTCATGGCTCACTCTCATCCTGCATATTTATCCGTGGGGTCTGTTGATTGTCACGTCATATCTCGATGCGACGCTCTCCGTGGACTCACTGGAGAGGTTGTGTTGTTTGTCACGTCATATCTCGATGCGACACTCTCCGGGGCCTCACTGGAGAGGTTGTGTTGTTTGTCACGTCATATCTCGATGCTACGCACTCCGGGACCTCACTGGAGAGGTTGTGTTGTTTGTCACGTCATATCTCGATGCGACACTCTCCGGGGCCTCACTGGAGAGGTTGTGTTGTTTGTCACGCCATATCTCGATGAGACACTTTCCGGGGCCTCACTGGAGAGGATGTGCTGTTTGTCACGTCAAATCTCGATGAGACATTCTCCGGGGCCTCACTGGAGAGGTTGGGCTGTTTGTCACGTCATATCTCGATGAAAAACATGAAGTGCACAGGGAATACCAGAGGGACACACCATCTCCGGCAGCAAAAGCTGCCTTTAATACTGCTCGCAAAGCTGTCCAGGCCAGGCTTAGAGAGATGCAAGACTCCTGGCTCAGCAAAAGAGCTGACGAAATTGAGATTTTCGACGAGCGTCATGACACCAAACGGTTTTACGAGGCACTGAAAGCTCTCTACGGCCCGCAGCCCTCTAGTAATACTCCAGTTCGCAGTGCGGATGGGGCACTGCTAATAGATAAGGTTCAGATTCTAGACAGATGGGCAGACCACTTCTGCAAAATACTAAACCACCCATCGTCCATAAATGAAGAGGCCATCCGGCGAATGCCGCAGGTGGAACTGAACCTGGCGTTGGATGAAGTCATTACTGAGGAGGAAGTCGACAGGGCAATCAGTTCACTATCTATAGGAAAAGCTCCAGGAGCTGATGCAATACCAGCAGAGGTATATAAGACAGCTGGCCCATTCCTCACCAGAAGGATCACTAAACTCTTCTGTCACATGTGGGCTGAAGTAAAAATTCCGCAGGAGCTAAAGGACGCCTCAATCGTTCACCTGTACAAAAGAAAAGGCAACCGTCAGGAATGCGACAATCATCGTGGAATATCGCTACTCTCCGTAGCAGGCAAGATCCTAGCTCGCTTACTGCTAAACAGGCTCAACAAACACCTTGAACAAAGCCACCACCTCCCAGAAAGCCAATGTGGATTCAGAGCCGGAAGAGGAACAGTGGACATGATTTTTACCGCTCGCCAAGTACAAGAGAAGTGTCGAGAACAAAATCAGGCCTTGTACACCACATTTATTGATTTGACAAAGGCATTTGATACAGTAAACAGAGGAGGGCTGTGGAGGATAATGTCTAAATTTGGCTGCCCCAACAAGTTCATAACAATGGTGAAACAGCTACACGAAGGCACGTGTGCTCGTGTACTGGACAGCGGTGCAATCTCTAAAACGTTTCTAGTATCAAACGGAGTAAAACAAGGATGTTTACTCGCCCCGACTTTGTTCAGCATGATGTTCGCGGCCACGATGACAGACGCCTTCAGATCACTGGAGCTTGGCATACCCATAAAGTACCGCACAGATGGCAAGTTACTCAATCCAAGAAGAATGAAGGCCAAAACCAAAGTGGCTGGCGACATAATCAGGGAACTTGTATTTGCTGACAACTGCGCTCTAATGAGCAACTCAGAACTGAACATGCAGGTTGGAATGGACCAGTTCTCTGCCGCATGCGAAAATTTTGGCCTGACCATAAAGGCCAAAAAAACAGAGGTCATGTACCAACCAGCACCAGGCATGCCGTACACAAAACCAGAGACTACAGTCAGCGGGCAGACGTTGAATGCCGTAGACAAATTCACATATCTGGACAGCACGCTGTCGAGATCTGTCAGCCTAGACGATGAGGTGGCAAGCAGAATAGCAAAGGCCAGCACAGCCTTTGGTAGAATGCGCTCGATGGTCTGGGCACGTCGTGGCATCAGCGTCAAGACCAAACTCAAAGTCTACCGTGCAACCATCATTCCAACCCTACTATACGCTTGCGATAGCTGGACTGTATACTCTGGACATGCAAGGAGGTTAAACCACTTCCACACAGGTTGCCTGAGGCGAATATTCCACATCCGATGGCAAGATCGTGTCACTGACATCGAGGTTCTCTCGGGGGCTGGCATGCCCAGCATCCATGCACTGCTAGAAAAAGCACGACTAGGATGAGCCGGACACCTCGTCCGTATGTCAGACGAGCGGCTCCCAAAGAAGCTTCTCTACGGCGAGCTGAGAGAGGGATGGCGCGATAAAGGGCGCCCAAAGAAACGTTTTAAAGACGGTGTGAAGGACTCACTAAAAAGTTGCCAGATAGACATCGACACCTGGGAATGTATTGCGCAAAACAGATCTGATTGGAGAAGCGCAGTCAAATCGGGTGTAGCTGCCGTTGAAGATGACCGTGTTGTGAAAGCCCAGAATAGACGCGAGACGCGGAAATCCCGAGCAGCGGGAACACCATCCCCTTCTACAAACCTCGTGTGCCCGATATGTAGCAGATGTTTTCGTGCTCGCATTGGCCTGTTCAGCCACATGCGCACCCACACCCAACAGGGAAATCTGTGACAAGGATGATGTCGGCGGTCCTCATCGACAACGATGGACAGCTATTATTAGATCTCGATGAGACACACTCCGTGGCCTCACTGGAGAGGTTGTGCTGTTTGTCACGTCATATCTCGATGCGACACTCTCCGGAGCCTCAATGGAGAGATTGTGCTGTTTGTCGCGTCATATCTCGATGCCTCGCTCTCCGGAGCCTCACTGGAGAGTTTGTGTTGTTTGTAGGAAACGTCGTCTAGATTTAAGTCTCGGTGCCTGCAATTGGTTTCCGAACATTAGGTGTCTTAGACCGTTTGTCTGTTTGTATCTCGCTGTTCCTGGAAAAAAAGGGGGGGGGGCAATATCGAGTATGAGATATAATATTCTTCAATAGGGGTTGGCTTAAGGCGCGCAGTCACTATCCGGGCAGTTTCATTGATGGCAGTATCGATATGTTAGTCATGTGTGGACTTTTCCTATACTGGTGCCGCTTGTTCCGCTGTAAAAAAAAAACACATGTCAATGTCCGGAAGATAGATGGCTGGGCTCCCTATGTCGTGCTGGTAAGTATTCGAATATGTTATTCCTCGCACAGGTTTGACATGTGGTGTGGCAATGTGCCACGAAGGACAGTGCGCGATCTAGTTTAACACGCATGTATTTGAGGGGCAATGCAGAACTCCAGCTCATACCCTTGCCATGTGGTGTGGCAATGTGCCACGAAGGACAGTGCGCGATCTAGTTTAACACGCATGTATTTGAGGGGCAATGCAGAACTCCAGCTCATACCCTTGCCATGTGGTGTGGCAATGTGCCACGAAGGACAGTGCGCGATCTAGTTTAACACGCATGTATTTGAGGGGCAATGCAGAACTCCAGCTCATACCCTTGCCATGTGGTGTGGCAATGTGCCACGAAGGACAGTGCGCGATCTAGTTTAACACGCATGTATTTGAGGGGCAATGCAGAACTCCAGCTCATACCCTTGCCATGTGATCTTTATTTTCCTGTTGGCCTCTCTGGATCTCAGATGGACGACATGTACTTTGGTTTAATTGTGGTTTTATATAAGGTGGTCAAGGTAATAGCTCGTCAAGGTAATAACATATATAGAGCCTCTGATAACTAAGTATGAATCAGTCTAAAATAGACACCGTTCTAGCGTACGAAGAAGAAGAAGAAGAGCGTACGAAGAAGACACCGTTCTGGGATTAGATACGATAACAATAATCTTAAGGCAAGGGAGAACCTCTAGCATTTCATCTGTCAAAGCTGTTCAATAAATGCCTCTATTCGGTAAAAAATTCCTGACCCGTGAAGTTCTCAAAGACTGTTCTAATTCACAAAAAGGGTAATACTAAACATCTTTGGAACTACCGTCCAATGTGACTATTACCGATAATATTTAAGATATTCACTAGAGTCCTTGCCAATATACTCGACAGGCAACTTGATGAACACCAACACAGAGAACAAGCCGGATTCAGAAAATGATTCTCCACCATTGACAACCGTCATACGATCAATCAACAGACGGAAAAGCCACGTGAACTGCGTATACCCTTATGTCTTGTATTTATCGATTACGAGAAAGCCTTTGATAGGTATCAAGACCAATGTTGTAGTAAATGCTCTCGGATACCAGAGTATCTCTGAAAACTAAATCACACTTATTGAGGAAACCAATAAAGACTACAATACAGCTAGAATGTTATACTAACCCTCAGTATATGTTCCGATAGCAAGAGGAGTCCGACAGGGTGATACCATCTCCCCAAAGCTATTAATATCGGCTCTCGAAGATATTTCCAACAATCACATTGAATCAACAGAGGGTGTAAATATACGAGTAGGTTACTCATTTACGATTTGCAGATGACGTCGCCCTTATCAGACATGCCATTGAGGAAGCCCAACAACCATTGAACGACTTAAATGGGATCAGCAGAGCTGTTAGACTGAAGATAAATAATAGTAAAACATAATGCCCCCCCCCCCCCGAAACCCTTACTGCCCAAAGAAGGGCATCAAGCTATGAAAGAAAGCCATCAAGGATATCAACTCCTATATCTACCTAGGCCAAGAGGTAAATGACAACAACAAAATCGGCCACGAAATCTCTAGACTATGAAAAGCAGCTTGATATTCCTTAACTGCATTATTTAGCCAATACTCCAAAAGATGAAAAACACCACGGCAGGAGCACACACTTTCAATTCCTTCTTCATTCAAGCAATGATTTCCGGACACAGAGTGTGGAACGAGATGCTGAGAAGCTCAGAGTAACTCAGATAGCAATGAAACGGAGCGTACTAACAAATTCAAGACGGGATAAGATCGGAAAACGAAAAATTCAACATCAACATGTGTTTCGGGGTTTGTGGAAGCACACAAACATCGTTGTGCTGGCCATGTGGTATTTATGGCTGACAACAGATGGACACGCAGAACAACTTGTCGGTGGCCCTATGTCTGTACACGTCCTATGCGATGGCGAGATCGACTGACCAAAGACCTAGGCCCGCGTTGGAACAGCGTTGCAAAAGATCGGGACGCATTAAAAATACTGTTGAGTTCCTCAATGAAGACCGAAACACTACTGACTGACGCCCAGGATCCCAGGATACTGTGATGTGGGCCTCTGAGAGGAATGTTTTCAGGATGTACCAAGTTTCTTTCGCGCCCTTCCTCTTCTCCAACAGTCGTTCTTCTTTTCTCTGATCAATAGTATTTATCCGACTGCTAATCATTCTAAACTAGTTGTCAAAAGCCTGCTAGGTTCATTCACATTTTCTCCAGCGTACAATCATAAGGAAGCATTTGAACTTGTTACCTCATATACTTGTGCGTGACACACATGGCTCTGTCACGTAGTAGTAGTAGTATTAGTAGTAGTAGACGTAGTCGTAGTAGTAGACGTAGTCGTAGCAGTAGTAGTAGTAGTAGTACAAGTAGTAGTAGTAGCAGTAGTAGTAGTAGCAGCAGCACTAGTAGTAGTGGAAGGAAGAGTGGTGGTAGTAGTAGTAGTAGTGATAGTAGTAGTAGAGGTAGTAGTAGTGAAAGTAATAGTGGTAGTAGTAGTAGTAGTGATAGTAGTAGTAGTAGTAGCAGTAGTGGAAGTAGTAGTGATGGTAGTAGTAGTGGTAGTAATATTGGTAGTAGTAGTGGAAGTAGTAGTGGCAGTAGTAGTAGTGGAAGTAGTAGTGGTAGTAGTAGTGGAAGTAATAGTGGTAGTAGTAGTAATAGTAGTAGTAGTAGCAGTAGTGGAAGTAGTAGTGTTGGTGGTAGTAGTGGTAGTAGTAGTAGTTGTAATGGTAGTAGTGGTAGTGGTGGAAACAGTAGTATTGTAATGGTAGTAGTGGTGGTAGTGGAATTAGAAGTAGTTGTAATGGTAGTAGTGGTAGTAGTAGTGGTGGTAGTAGTAGTAGTGGTAGTAGTAGTAGTGGAAGTAATAGTGGTAGTAGTAGTAGTAGTAGTGGTGGTAGTGGAAGCAGTAATATTGTAATGGTATTAGTGGTGGTAGTGGAATCAGAAGTAGGTGTAATGGTAGTAGTGGCAGTGGTAACGTGTCCTACATTGTTATCTAAAAGAACAAGCTACTAAAACTAAGTTCAAGTAATGTCAACATCAGCCAGCCAACAATAAATACAAATCCGACTTTTTAATAGTGTGGATTAGTAGACTCTTTAGCTCCTCATAATTCCCTTATAAAATGAACGCTGACTTTAGTTTCTTGGGGTAGCATACAATCATTGACTTAATCAGAACGTAAAATATGCTGTGCATGATCAATTGAATAGACTACCATGCTGACGATGCCGGTTATCGCCATTATACAACAAGAGCTCTACTGATAATCTTTGAACTGTTGCTTTAAAGCTCAATATAGGTCACGGAAATTATTTGTTTACCTCTTGCCTGGATACAATGAACTCCCTGTGCCCGACTTTCATTCGACCTGAACATAGGTATATCAGGTTAGAGCAATATAATCCAGAGTACGAAATACACTCCAGAATAGTGTTTCATTTTGTATCATTTGTGAATAGGCAATTTCTAAGGATTTTGTCATCTCTTGTTGATTACAGTATGTGTTACAATGGTCTTTAAATATAATTAACATACCAATCTAAAGTGTAAAATAATCCTCAATTGGAAAGTGGCGAAGAACTACTCTATTATCTATAATCTATATGACAGCTGTAGCAGTAGTATGTGGTGAAGTCCGAGCCAAGATGGATTTAATGAGGGCACTGGTTGACAGAACAAGTCAAAATGATAATAAGGAAAACAAAAAGGCACAGAAACAATACTTAGTGGCAAAGAATACAGCATGACAAGCCATAGACATACAAAGACTATGTCACACTGCGAACGAAAGCCAAAAACAAAATCCTAGGACGACTTTGGAGAAACATGAAAAAGAATGCCAGAGAAAACTCAGAAGCTCTTCTATAAGACCATACAAAATACCAGGAAGTAAAACGGGCGTCCTCTGAGATTTGTAAAAGACAAACAAGGTGCTTTGTTTAGCTCTGCCTGTGAGATAGTGGGTATATCAATATCCTCGGTGTAGAAGATGACCACATTCTAGGTACGACAGGCTTTAAGACATAAGAGAAAACATTTGACGAGGATAACTTCACGATGGAAGATCTGAAGGCGACATTCGAGAAAGTTATCGTTCGCAAAGCAGCTGGGCACGATTGTATAATACCAGACATGGTCAAGTATATGGGAAAAGCCGGTAAAATGTTATTACTGAAGGTTCTCCTGGCAGCCAAGATCCACAACCACAAGATTGTACCAACGGATTTGGATATAGTTCTAGTCGACCTGTACTTCTACAAGGGTGGTTGCCCTTGTGCATGTCCCAGCTTTTGTGTGATCTGATGGTAGCCGTTAGTGGGGGCTGTACTCCATGAAGTCTCTTTTCGCTGCGCGGGTTGCTGTGCTGTAACTTTAGTTTTTTCCTGTGAATACATGGCCAGCCCAGAAATGCGTAGAGTTGTTGGCATTCTGTTTGACATCTTTGATGTGTGACATTACTCGATGTCACTGATGTGTATGCTCATCTGTTGCCTGATAGGAGCACGAGACGCCGCTCAAGCCAGGCATTTGTTGTCCTTAGCTGGTTCTCCTAAACGTGTCAGAGACCAGGTTTCACTTCTATAGCATAGCGCTGGTAGAACCACTGAGCCTAATAGGTCTGCTCGTAGTCGGTTGTTTTTCGTGACGTCCGTTGTCATCTTAATTGCGTTGAAGGCTGTCCAGTCCGCTTGCCGGCGCCTGACAATTTCAGGCTTCATGGTTGAGGAGACGGCCGGGGTAGATGTATTTCTCAACATCCTCTACGGGGGTTTCGTTTAGGGGCACGGGGCTGGCCTCCGCAAAGCGGTTGCGCATGGCTTTGGTTTTTCCTATGTTAATGTGATATAACCATCTGTATGGGGCGACCCAGTGGTCTCAAGGTAAGGTGTTCGCCTCGGGAGCTGAAGGTCGCGGATTTAAATCACGGTGGAGACACCGGGATTCTTCACATGTAATACCCGGTAAATATTTCCCCTGATCTCCGAGTAGTGAGATTAGACACCCGTATGCAGTAGCGCGCACGTTAAAAATATCTTAGCAGTTGAACATCGAAAAGAGTAGGCGTAATGGCCGCTGCTCGGGCAAAATTCAAAGTTAAAAATCTACTGAGATACTGTACAGAGAGTGCCGCGTGTCTGTGGTGACACGCATATAGGCTTTGACGTTGTGCCAGTCTATGACTTAATGTCACCGATAACAATCTCAACATGTACCGCATCATCACAATCTCTAGTACAATCTTGAACCAGTCGCATACCTTCGATCTGGATGCGTTCCAACCTTTCACTCTGTGTTCTTGATAGTGTAAGGATATAAATACATTTGTTTGAATATCCCTATTGTTCTAAATGGCAATTGGTCTCTAACCACTGTGCAGTTGGATGCTTTTTATTTCCATATTAAAATGTAAAATATCGATGCATGTTGTTAATACAGATGTTGGTTTAAAATTAAAAGTAATATCAACTTCAATTACTTTATTTCTTCCAAGTTATTGGTGTTCACTGGTAAATTGATGCTTACTATTGACACCGCCATCACGCCCTTCGCGGTCGAGGCTGAAGACCTGGTATTCTCTTACTAAAAACCTATGATTGCTGTTGTGGTGGGTTTCTAGAATACATGCCGTATCAATTTAATGTTCATCCAATTGTTTTGAAAATGTTCCCTTTTTTTTTTTTTTTTACTGAGGACCCCTTCCACATTCCACTGTAGTGTGTAGAGTGTTCTTGGTGTTTTGATCAATACCTCGCACCCCTTCCCTCTGTACTTGACCTCGACTGATAGGAGGAGGATAACCAGCAGGGGTATTGGGTGAATCCCTTCGAGGTGGGATGAACACTAAGCAGCATACTCTCTATTCGTGACATCATCACAGAGCGAAAATTACTTTACACTGTTTCGTTAGACCTTAACTTAACTTAACTTCATTATACTGGTTTAAAAGACTCTACAGAGTTTATTCCACTTTAAAAATGAATGTGATCATCCAATCTATTCTTGAATGCATCAACTGACCCTGCCTCCACCACATCCTCCGGCAATGCATTCCAATTATTTATCGCTCTCTGGCTGAAAAAATGTTTACTAATATCTAATCTGGACCTGCTTTTAAATAATTTGAAGCTATGCCCTCTAGTTCTTGTAGTCGGTTGAACTTTGAAAAACTTATTACAGTCTAATATATCATTTCCATTGATTAATTCATTAACCTGTATTAGGTCACCTCGAATTTGTTTCTTTTCTAGACACAGTGGACCAGTTTTTCTAAGTCTCTCCTCATAACTATAATTCTGAAATCCTAAGATCCCTTTTGCGGCTCTTCTTTGTATCCTTTCTATCATGTCTACATCCACTCTGTGATAAGAGCTCTACACCTGAATACAGTTCTCCAACTTAGGTCTCACCAATGATTTATCTAGTTTGACTATCATTTCCTTGCTTCGATGTGTAATGTTTCTTTTAATCATACCCAACATTAACATAAGCCTTTTCCCCAGCCGCCTATCAGCTCGAATCATCTCCCCCACCTACCACACAGATACTTCTGTTGCAATATGAACAGGACGACCAGGTCAGGCTTCGTTAGCAATTCTTGATTGTTCTTGAGAAAACTTATCAACCCAATTATGCACCACTTTATGCAGCAAACCGTAAACAGGAAGCATTACTTTCTAAATATTTTTTGGGATGGCGTGGGCTCGTGGTTAAGTGACACGGCTCACAACCCAAAGGTGCTGGGTTTGGTCCCCATCACAGCACCGGCCGTTACTCCAAGGAAGCAAACCCTTAGAAAATGCAGGAGGAAGCAGCCCTTACATAAAATAAATGCCGAAGTCGGATGCACTGGGCCGACAGGCGCAAAATAAAAACATAATGTAACGCACACCGCCTTGGGGAATAGAGAAATAAGACGAACACAAACAAAATTGTTTTTCAAATATCCTTTACAGGAAGTCATTTTGCTCTTCATCAAAAACATACAACGGCACATTGTTCTGTGTTTATGCACTCTTTGAGCCTGTGGCCCAGTACATCAAATTTAACAAGCGTATCTGTCAGGTTTGCCTTCCATAACCTGTCTTGACTGTTCCCAATCAGCCTATAGGACAGCAGGTGCGTGTCTCTGCTTGAAGTAGTCCTTACCCTTTAACCTGTCCAGATGGGCATTGGGAGGGGAAAGTTGAGGGACTTTATTCCCAGCGTTTGAGGTGGAGATTTTATTGGCTGATTGAATTACGTGATGTTGTCATGTGGGCCAAAATGGCGCTTTGCACAAGGCACTAGCCAGCATAATTATGAAATTCTTCTTCTTCTTCTTCTTCTTCTTCTTATTCTTCTTCTTCTTCTTCTTCGTTCTCAATCTCCCACTACCGAACCCTGAAAGGGTAAGTAGCAGAATGTAGTCCAGAGAACGGAATGCGTTGTGTTGTAGTTTACAACTTGGCTGCGATAGTTGCACCTTTCGGTCCAACACATCCGACTTCAGCAAGTATTTTTTGAGTACCGGGTTAGCATTCTCTCTTCGATCCCTTCTCCTTAGCCAGTCTGCCCTGCTGCAGCCTGTTATCCAGGATCACCACATGGAGGTGTAGAAGGGTCTTGGCAGCTCTGGTTCGCTGGCCCTGACGCTAGCAGTCAGCTATGGGTCGCTGACTACTGCAGCTCATGCGCTGCTCAGCATCTTGATCCCATAATTATGAAATGATGCAACTGGAAAACAATTGACACAGTTCTGAGTCTGAAACAAGCATGGACGAGTTGAAATGAGGCGAAGCGACGGAAAGGTTGATTAGTTAGGGGGAAGGGGGGGGGGGGGTTTGCGGTGTTTGGGGTGAGGGTTGAAAAAGGGCGGGTTGGAGGATCGAGAAATAAGTGCAATCAGATTGTGAGAACCTGTAATTGTTAATCTGCTGCTGACTCTGCCATATTGTGCAGTTCGGCTGACGGGCAGATGGTCTGCTAGTATCTCTTAAGGACATAGTGGTACACAAGCTCTTCACATCGTCCAGGTGGAGACACACGAGAGTACAATTGGTTGTATAAACAGAGGTGGAGACACACGAGAGTACAATTGGTTGTATAAGCAGAGGTGGAGACACACAAGAGTACAATGGGTTGTATAAACAGAGGTGGAGACACACAAGAGTTCAATGGGTTGTATAAGCACTGTCCCTTGAAAATCAGAACTTACTGATTTATGTTCAGAAAAGATATCAGTATTTTCTGTTATTTATGAAGTTGTACTGTTATGGTTATTGTTGGTTCCAAAAGACTCGCAATCGTCAGATTCACCAACTCCAGCTTCATCGAAAATATGGTTACGGTATTTGGCTGTACATGCACATACAAAACTGTAAGAGCGTCTGGCTTCCTTTGCTTTACTTTGAACACGTTGTTGCGTTTACTTACATTTTTGAAACACGTTTGTGCTTGTAAATGATTAAATTTTGTATTTGTTTGTAGGCCTATACAATTATACATACCGCCTGAGTGGTTTCCGGGACTAACAGAATAGGCCACTGTTTCCTACCCCGCATGTCGTAAAAGGCGACTAAATGCTTTTCTTAGAACTTGTTAAGGTTGCCAAATGTAGTGTTGGGCAAATGATTCAACAAATATAACGATTTGTTAAATTGCATTATGCATACAATATGCATGCCACAAACCGCGAAGATTAAACACAGCGCGCAACCAATACTAAATATCCACGCCGCACGAAGCAATAACGTTATGTAAAATAAAATGTTTAATGGAGATCTTTTATTTGGCTGGTATGTATTATGTCCTTTAAGTCTTCATTTTAGAACGTGAAAAATAGGAAAAATCAATACAATATATTTTTGTAACCTTATGCACAGGCCGCAAAGACGTGTTCACATAAACTTCAGCGTACTAAGCCAAACAGATAATTTGACCCTGGTTCTAAGCTTGTTTGTTCCATAGAATATTATATAGCACGTTTTTCAAAATACAACCACCTCAAGAACAAGAGGGCATAGCTACAAATTAACTAAAAAAAAGTCCAGATTAGATATTATGATATATTTTTTTTAGTCAGAGAGTGGTGGATGCTTGGAACGTATTGCCATAGGAAGTAGTGGAAGCAGGGACACCTTATTGCCTTAATCATAATGCATTTAAGAATATATTGCATGCACATAGCTTTTAGAGAAAGGAAATGTAAAAGAAACTGGTTGTTTACAAACTCTGCAGAGTCTTATAAACCAGTATAAAAACGTTAAGTTAAGTTAAGAAGCACAGCCTTGACCTTTGTATCATAGATTTTGATTCTAGAACGATGAGTAGACCTGACAAGAGCGACGCAATTAGAATGTAGGCTACATTTGAATATTACTGGACAGAAACTTTCAAAGATAAAACGGTTTATTAGACGTGGTGGTATGGGAGTGAGAGTTGCCATTTGGGTGTGAATTGGATGCTTACTTCCAACTTAAATACCCCTCTCCCCCCTCCCCAATGCCCACTTTTAACAAATCCATCCATCTTTCATCTCATATGGACGTGCATTATTTGAATAGTCCATACGCACGTTCTCACTATGTAAGACTAAAACAAAAAATTTGTCTTTTTCAATTTACCACGCAAAGAGAAGTTACTCTAACTAACAAAATATGAATGACATGTTCCACAGCATGTTTCACAATCACGATGAATGTTTGGACTTTGTACCACAATTCTCGAACCATGTTCGTCATTATTGAAGTGTTGCATCATCAGGTTTTGTTTGCTACATTATTTACGTTTATTTAAAGTTTATTTAAAGCTCATACCTCATTGCACCACCATGACCATGTGTATTTATAAGCCGAGTCGGCGAGTAGAGAGCAGTTCTGCTCGGAAGCCTGCCGACAGTGCCGATGTCACTAGTAGTACTTAAAAGCTTAATTATGATCCGTGTTGTGTTGGTTTTTATTTTAGTATTTAGAGGCTTATATTACAGAGAAATGTACAATCTCCGATACTTGATTTGATACAATCTTTTGACTACGGCAAAATGAGAAGACTTCAGAAGAAGGATGCACATTCTCCTCTAATCAATCATGACAATAATTCAATATAGTTCAATATACTATACTAGACCAAAGTCACTATAAACTATAATACTTATTCTACATAGTATAGTTGACATAGATAGCATGTCCACAAGTAACAGACTAGATAAATCTCTGTTTTCGAAAATGGTCACCACAATACCTCAGTTTCTGTGGGATGATTAATTGATTTTATCATTCATGTTTTTATTTTTACATTTGAATCAAGAGTAGCACCAAGGATGAAAAATAATACCTCATGAAGTCATGCAACCTCGTAAAAATCATTAGTTAGATCTTGGAAACCGCAACCATCAATTGATTAAAAGTCTAAATGTAGACTTAATTTGAAATGGTTAATGGTTTATATAAAGTATAAAGAGCATTAGCACACTATCATTACTATTAAGAACACAGTGTGAAAGGTTGGAACACATCCAGAATGAAAGTATGCGATTGGTTCTGGGGTGCACTAGAGATACCCCGATTGTGATGATGTGGTACATGTTGGGATTGTTATAGGAGTTATAGGTCTAGACATAAGCTGGTATAAGTTAAAGCCTATATGCGTGTCACCACAGACACGCGGCACCTTCTGCACAATAGTATCTCAGACACCAAGGGATCAAGAATCAAGAGAGGGTCGTCATGGATGGCACAGGCAGAGACAACAATTGGACATGTCACTCCAGCTCAGACGATAGCCAAAGGGGAAGAATGGGTCCACACTGGTGATACCAGAGAATCATCATAACCTTCGGCAAGGAATGCAGAGTACAGAGCAACCGGAGAGCAGAGCACGAGGTGAATCAGCTGATAACTGAGAACACGCAGGAGAGTGGTGCCGTCATATACACCGACGGATCAGTGCTGCGCAGTGGGACATCAGTCTGGGGTTTCTCGGCTAGACGCTGAGCGCAGTAGGACATACATGTCAACAACCTCCAGTATGAGAATGGAGATGGAAGCAGTGAATTCAGCGCTTTGATGGATATCTGAGACTTCAAAAACAAGATGCGAAAGTCATACTTCAGAAGGGATGGCTTAGGTACGAGTGGATAACAGCTTTGAGGCCTCAAACCTCCAGAGGTCCAGGGCAATGAAAGAGCTGACATCATGGCTTCACAAGCTCCCATCATGGGCACATTAGTGATGGATAGAAGTGACATTTTGAAATCAATCAATGACTTCTTGCTAGATGAGGATATTGCAATAGATGAAGCAGCAATCCACGGACTGCAAAGTTTCGACATTAAACGAGGTTTGAGCAGAGTATGGTGCATGGGAGGACGGAGCAGGAGAGTGTTCGACCAGCAAGGTACAGGGACCATCAGCATCCATACCTTACCATTTGATGAGAGAGACTGAGTACCTATGGGTATGCCCGGAGTGCAGTGACATAGATTCTTAGAAATAGAAATAAAGGACCAATTGTTCATCCCGTGCTTCAATGCGGGAATGAAAGGGTATGAAATGCATTGCAGTTGCTTAAATGCAGTTTAATCAACTGAGCTTAAACTCTGACATTCTCGCCATATCATATTAGATTAGTAATTAGTATTAGCTGTGCAATAAATGTGATGGACTCCCCTGCAAGGCTTGTTGTCACATTTATGTCCCTGACCATCTCAGAGATTTCTTGTCTGTTGGAGCAAGTCATGTATGTGAAAATATTGTTTACAAATGTCAGCTGTCATCTGCAAATATCAATTGTGACAATCTTTTGGGAGCCATTTGCCACTAGGCAAACAGTGGGCATAATAAGGAGTACTCTTAATCGTGTGAGGTAAAAAAAGGATTGCCACAGGGACCAAGTTTGTTCTTGATTTATATTTAAATGATTTTGATATTGAATCCATGATTTGCAAAATTTACGGATGTCACAAAACTGCACTAGTGTCTTATCTAAAGCAGAGGTGGATATATTGATGAAGGATTTAAATACAATTTGGGAATGGCCTGAGAGCTTCAAATGAAGTCTAATGTAATGTACAGTCATCCACAT
Organism: Ariolimax columbianus; assembly: GCA_036924085.1. Lineage (NCBI taxonomy): Eukaryota > Metazoa > Mollusca > Gastropoda > Stylommatophora > Arionidae > Ariolimax > Ariolimax columbianus. Next base: position 31,008,301 of record JAVGWX010000003.1, read on the forward strand.
GGATAGATCCAATATGGAAGATAATTACAGAATGGGTGAGAACAACATTAGAAAGATAGAAAATGAAAAGAACCTAGGGGTTATAATAGATCATACGCGAAAGGTGAGTGAGCAAGTCCAGGTAGCAGTGAAAAAGGCAAATGGAATGTTAGATATGATAAAGAAGAAATAATAAACATAGGAGCATGGAAGTGTATAAAGCATTAGTTAGACCTAGATTGGAGTAATGTGTACAGGTGTGGTGTCCTTATTGTGTCCTTATTATAAACATGCTGGAAAGGATACAAAGAAGAGCAGCAAAGCTAATAGTGGGATTTCAGAACTACAGTTATCAGGACAGACATAGAAAAACCGGCCTACAGTGTCTAGAAAAGAGAATAATTCGAGGTGACTTAATACAGACATGAGATACTCAAGGGAAAGGATATATTAGACTATAACAAGTTTTTCAAAATACAACTGCATACAAGATTATACACAAATTATGGTTTATGGCTTCTTTAGTTGTTTATCATTTTGCCCAGTACAACTGAGGGGGAAGAACCTTGGTGCAGTCCCCGACATACATGCATAGGTTTGGATGTCCATGGTCCCAAACAGAATGCAACTTCTTTCCAGCTACTATCAAGATCACTGGCCATGAGTTGATTTTTGCCAATCAATCAATCATTGCCCTTCGCTCCTCTCGATGCATAGACCATTGACTACATCTTGCCAGCATATATGTCTTGGGCTACTCTTTCTGCCTATCTCCAGACCAAATCATTTAATTATATTTCTCTCTTCGATCTCTAATCTCTTAGCCAGGCTTCATGGTTGCAGTCTGTTTTCAAGGCCGTCACTTGAAAGCGTAATAGGGTCTTAGTCAGTTATGGGTCATTGACCCTGATATAAGCAGTTAGCTATGAGTTGTTGACTGCTAACAGCTCATCCACTGCAGTATATTTCCCCGTCAGAACATAATTGCAGTGTACCTCATTACTGTTGTCCCTTACGTCGCACATCAGCCAGTCCAAGTACCCCACCATCAAATTGATCATAAAGTCTACCAGATCCAGCTTGTTTGTGCCCAGCCCACTGACATTCAGTGTTGTAATTTTAGTAAATTATCTCATTCACAGCCTACGAATGTCTTTCCGCGATTTCATGTGACCAGGCAAATTAGGCTCCCGTGTTTGATTCATAGCAGAAGGATATAAGATTTTGGCTTGCTAGGTCAGTCATAGCATAGGCTAGTCTGTTGTTACACTAGGTGCAGCATATTCCATTCCCAGCAGTCAAGCCAAATTAGCCTGAATCTTCAATGTAAAAATTGCAGGTCATACAGGGCTGAACGAACCACACTTGCAATGCGTTCTCATGGTGCACACAATGAAATATTCCTCACAAAATCTTGTTGTTTATATATAGGGTTGAGGCAATGCAAATTAACACTACATACCCAAAAAATAAACCACAGTTATGAAATTATATCCAGGGGACGGCATTGGCTAGTGTTTAAGTGACACGGCTCACAATCCAAAGGTGCTGGGTTCGCTCCCTATCACAGCACTGGTCGTTTCCCTGGGATAAGCAAACCCTTACAAAATGCATGCCGAAGTTGGATGCACTGGGCCGACAGGTGCAAAATAAAAACATAGTGCAACGGACACCACCTTGAAGAAGAGCGAAATAAGGCAAACGCAAAAAAACAAACAATTATGTCCAAAAATATGCAGTCTTGTCAGAACTTTCTAAAGTGATTATCGACGGCCGCTGCTGAACCATAGGTAGATAGTCCGCTTAGGCAACAAGGGCTTGTTGTGCCAACCATCCATGAACATGATGTGTGGCTGAGTCCCAGACTGCATGCGATAAGGATGATATCTTTCTGATCTTGCCTAACCAGAAGGTGCATAGACTACTGTAGGTGCGGGGTCATGATGGAGAGGGTTGTTTCCCATCTCTGATGTCCATGGCCTGCTTTAAGAGTTGATGGGCGAGGACGTCCTCAGCAAGGCGGACCACATTTCCAAATAGTGCTAAATTGTGATGGTTTAGCATGAGCGCATTTAAGGCCTGTCCGTTGGATGACTTCGTCATTTGAGACCCTGTCATACCAGTGGATCATAAGAATGCACCACTGGCTACATGCGTGAAAGGCTTCTATGCTCTTCTAATCGTTCTGCAGAATAGTCTAGGTTTCAGAACCGTTCAGCAAGATGGAGACACCACTGGTTATGTAAATTCACAGCTTGGTTTTCAGTGAAAGCCTTTGCTAGTTCCTAACTCAATGGAGGACGTTCATAGAAGCAGCAGCCAGGTTGTCTCTTCAAATGATGTCCGGGCAGCACCGTGCTTCTAAGTTTTGTTTGTTGCCCAAGTAAATTAAATTCTCAGTGGAGTTGTGGTTGCCATTGACAATAATTTTTGTTGTTTTTGGAGTTGCAGTTATGGTTTTGTATTTTGGCATTTGCCCATGAGATATGAAGACCTAATCTAGATGCAAGGTCTTCTAATTGCTCCAGTGGTTTTATCAGTGTTTGAAAGTGGGAGTCTGGTATGACTACGTATTTGCGCAGTGACTGCTGGGTTATGCATCTTCAACTGACCAGGATCCAGTCTGTGGCATGACAGAACAATTCCGGGACACAGACACATCCCTGTTGGAAACTGGATGATGTTAAGAACATGTCTGAGAGATTGTGACCCAGCCGGACTCTTGCTCCAGTGCAGCGGCTCGATTAGCCGTTGCATTCTGCCAGGAAGTTCCACTTGTTTTAAAGTGGTTCACAATGCAGATCTGTCCACAGTGTCTAAGGCTTCCTTGAGGTCGACGTAAGAGACATGGAGGGGGCGGTTGAATTCTCTGCGTAACTCCATGAGTATGTGAAGAGCAAGAATGACATCAATGGTAGAATGGCAGGCAGTGGAGCCAGGCTGTTGGGAGCTCTTGATTTCTTTTCAGTAAAGGCTTGATGCGTGGACGAAGCATATAGGCAAATACTTTTCCAGGGACAGAAAGTAGCATGATGGGCCTATAGCTGCTAGAGTGAGATCCTTTTGTCTTTGTATAGGGTGAAAATGATTCCATCCTGCCATGCAGCATGAGCCTGTTCAGTGGATCAAACAGTTCGTGCAGGGTGGTGCTTATGGGGTCACTTGCATATTTATACAGCTCAGTAGTAATGACGTCAGATCCTGTTGCTCAGCCGTCATTCAACTTATGTACGGCAATGGCAGGAGTGTCAGAATCCAGGTCGTTAACAGTCCACCCAGTTGTATGCGTTCTCCGGGTCCTGATTCACAGCATCTGGGAAGTCCTAGTAATCATCATTAGCTAATCTTTCACCATTGCCTGAGGTCTGCTTCATTTCCTAATAGTTACTTAGGGTATTGGGCAACATGTACTCTTTCTGTAGATGGTACAGGACTTTTCAGGCCACTGTTCTTGAGTAATTTGCTATAGACATTCTTTGCGGTCTTTGTTACTGCCTTCACTGAAAATACAAATGGCAGAGCATGAGCTCTGGTCTCCATTATGACATCAATTTTTTTTAAATTTTGCATAAACTACTATTAAGTTGATTGTGGTAATATTATGTTGAGTTCTGAGTTGTGTCTGTATGCAAAGTCACTACATTCATTATCTTAATGATTTTAATATCTCCATGTCTGGGAAGGTATAACAAGTCACTTCATGAGCAAAGACGTGATAGTCAAACTGTATAAAGCATTAGTTAGACCTAGATTGGAGTACTGTGTACAGGTGTGAGTCCATATTGTAGAGGAAATATAAACATGCTGGAAAGGATTTAAAAAAAGAGCGATAAATCTAATAGTGGATTACAGAATTACAGTTATGAGGAAAGAAAAACCGGCTTACAGTGCCTAGAAAAGAGAAGAATTCGAGGTGACAATACAGGTTTATAAGATAATCAAAGGAACAGATATATTTGACTTTAACAAGTTTTTCAAAATACAACCACCTACAAGAACAAGAGAGAATAGCTACAAATTAACTAAACAAAGGTCCATATTAGATATTAGGAAATATATTTTTAGTCATAAAGTGGTGAATGCATGGAATGCATTGCCACAGGAAGTAGTGGAGGCAGGGACAATTAATGCATTTAAGAATAGATTATATGCGCATAGCTTTTAGAGCAAGGTAATGTAAATGAAACTGATTGTATACAGACTCTGCAGAGTTTTCCAAACCAGTATAAAGACATTAACCCATTACACCCCAAGCCTTAAAATGACTCGCCTTTATCCGTGATCACACTTTGTTTCAGAGTAGATGCCTTATCCATGCTTATTTTCTTCATCTAGGCCATCGCTGTCTTCACATTTTTGGTCCATCTACCCTGACTGGTTGGTTAAAGGGAAAGTACATAGGCCTTTTTGTTGGTGGTTTCAGGCATACTAGGGTGTAAAGAGTTAAGTTAAGGTTAAATGAGACACTACTGCTTAGTTTTGTGCAAGCGAATTTTACAATCAATGATCCAATATCATAGTCCAAATCGTTTATATATATCAAGAACAAAATTGGTCCCAAAACTAAGCCCTATGGCACTCGCACTATTTATTTCACACCACTCAGAGTACTCCTTATTTATGCCCACTCTCTGCCTTTTTCCCGTTAACAAATTTTCAATCCATTTGGCAGCTTCTCCACCTATTCCATGTGATTTTAACTTCCTAAATACACTTTGAGGAGGTACTCTATCAAAGGCCTTTGCAAAATCTAGATATATATAACATGTACTGGCTCCCCTTTATCTATCATTTTAGTAACCTCCATGAATTCTAACAGATTTGTTAAGCACGATCTTCCTCTAGTAAACCCATGCTGATTATTGCAAATCTATTATTATTCTTGTATATTAGTACATATACTTGGATTACTTTTTATAGTGTTTAACAAATTTGATAGCAAGAGTTGATGATAACTTGAATAACAGTTGTTTAAAAAAATATTCATAACTAATTACTTTAATGGACTAAACTAAATCAGAAATTAAAATTTCAATAAATGCCAATGTATTGAAATTCAATTTGTTTAGACAAGAATTACAGTAAATAGGAAACCTGTGATTTTTTTTCTTTACCAGTTCTCAGATATGCAGATGAGGCCTTGAATTAGGCACTAAGCAGGCCATTTTCAACCTCCAGTCTACTTCGCTGCTTTGTTTTCACTTGCAACAGAGTTTAAAAGACTGACTTATCAAAATAAGTTGACACATGTAAGCAATGAATGTGTAGCTCTTTCTGCCACTTTTGGGTAGAAATCACACATCAAGAGCCAATATTCTGTGATTGATTTCCCATTGACCTTATCTCTTGCTTCCAAATCAAGACTTCTGTTCCAGAAATTCATCTTGGCAATCACCAGGAACTTTTTCAACTGATAATTTAAATGGAATTTACACTAAATACAACTTCTCATCACGAGTTCAAGAAAATATAGGCTGAATTCATTTTTCAGTGCTTTCAAACACTGCACAATTTTTGTTTTCTGCAAATTCTGTAAGCAATTAGCCATCGCCACTAACAATAAGAACTGATAATTTCTCAAACATTGCAACATTTTGTTATTTTGACCCTTCTCTTCCAATTTTCCAGCTTGCTCAAGACAACTTTCAAGTATATCATGAATTGTATGACGTTTGTATTCCTTCCTTGCATCTGAAGATTCAGTGTATTACGTTGCTCAAGAATGTCAATCAGATAAACAACGGGCATGGTATATTCCACACCTTACCAGACAAAAAATTCCATCTCACCCTGAACTACAACAAATAATTTGACTTCAAAACCTAAGCTCAAATACTCATTCAGTTACATTCTTTCATGAGCGACATTGAACATTTGTGTAGAAAATAAGCAAATAATGTACTGCAGTCATGTCAAAACATGAAGTACTTGAAAAGTTATGATATGAGAGCTCCTTCTTTGAAAAAATTCACAATTTGAATTGTTTGATCCAAAACCTTCCCAAGTGGAGCTTGAAGTGCTTTTGAGGCCAGTGCTTGACAGTGGATCATATAATGAATGCCTTTTCTTCTTCTCTGTTTGTTCTTAAACTCCCGCTACCATGTCCTGAAATGGGATTTGCAAGTAGCAGGATTTGGTTGGGAGAGCGGAATGCATTGTGTCATAGTTTACAGCTTGACTGCGATAGTTGCACCTTTTGGTCCGACAGATCTGACTTCAGCAGGCATTTTTAAGTACTGGGTTAGCCTTCCATCTTTTATCCATTCTCCTTAGCCAGTCTGCATTGTTGCAGCCTGTTATCCAGGATCACCACGTGGAGGTGGAGAAGAATCTTAGCAGCTCTGATTCGCTGGCTCTGAAGCTTGTAGTCAGCTTTGGGTTTCTGACAGCTACAGCTCATGCACTGCAAGGCATCGTGATCCCATGAATGCCTTTCACTTTTGTAGCTCACCTTTTCACATTAACTTGAAATCCATATTTGTTTCCCTAACAGCATTTTATCTGTACATCATCCACATACATTATCCCATCAAATATTTTCTAATTCAAAGAAAGATTAAACATTTTCCAAAATGAAAGAGAAACTACTCTTTAAACCCGAATTAACACATTGTGAAACTCCCAACAACTTGGAACACAATGGCTCATTAGCCGATTCAAGTTGAATTGAAAATAAACAAAATGCTGCATACTTGACCTCCAGAGCAACTAAATCCTTCATGTCAATGGCCATACTGCTGATTCTACTTTGAACAGTACTGTTTTACATTGAAAGTGCAGCATGTTTTTTCTCCAAATTATTTCCCAACACGGTTCATACCATTTTGTGAGCGTAATATCTGATCAAAGTTTCCTCAATTTGTATGTACGGATCTAAGGGTTTCTTGTTCTTAACAAAACAAAGTGACAGACGGGAGTGAAAGGCCATGTCACCACAATACAATAAAGTGTGATTTCCTGTAGGTTTTGTAGAATTGTAGTTTATAGAAAGATGAATATTCCAACAGTTTTAGACATAGTCCCAAATTCCCCATTGGAATCTAAAATTTCCCTCTATTGGAATAATTCCTCTCCCAGCTGAGAACCCCTGATATAATATATTGTGAAAACCAACTCATTAGCTATAAACTTTTGTTTGAGCCTGAAATATGTAAATAGTATCTAATTTTGGTTTAAATATTTTTTCATCATAGCTTACTACTTTACATCACCAATGGAAAATGAAGGCCTTTGACCTAACGTAGCAGAATATTGCAAGCCGCAACACCATGTCTGAATACGAGGCTGTTCTGAAGCAGATAAGACCATTTGGTCCGTTCCAAATTCGAACATTCATTTTGGTATCACTCTTTGAGACTCCCCTAGCATGGGCCATGCTGGTTCCAATGTTTACAGCTGCCAAGCCTAGGTTATTCTGTTCAGCACTGTCAGAGGACAAACAGACAGAGTTTCTCAACAGCAATAGCACAGATTTAAATGATAAAGAAATATGCAGTGCGAATGCCAGCACATGTCCAGGGATTGCATTTGATGCAGACTTCACTTCTATTATAACTGAGGTATGGCTCATTACATAATTGAAAGTTGATATGTATAATCTTTTTGTATTTGTTTAGGATTTATGATTGAACTAAATTTAATATGTTAATTATCTGATTATGAGCTGTGAACTGACATTAGTTCTTTTCTATTAAATCTTATGACTGATTTTAAATCAATTTTATTTGGTCATTTCACGAAACAACAAAATGAAGCAAATGGTGGAAAGCTTAAGCAAGGCAATAATGCAAGCCGCCACTGAAACCATCCCAAGAGGCGCTAGGAAAAACTATAAGCCCTACTGGAATGATGAGTTGCAGAAAGCGGAAGATGCAGTAACAAATGCTAGGAACATGGCAGAGCGAGAACAATCCATGGAGGCAAACATCGCCCTCAAAGCCGCCACGGCAAAATACAAATACACTCTCAAGCAAACAGCAAGAGAAAGCTGGAAAAACAAAACGGAAAGCCTAAACCTGGACAAAGACGGGAACAAGCTATGGAAGCTAGTCAGAGCCATGAACGACGAAACCCTGTCAAACAAACAAATTACCATCAAGCAGGGCGAAAACTTGCTCACAGGTAAGAAAGCCACAAACGCTTTTGTCGATCACTATGCCAGAGCAAACCACATTGAGGTCCCTGCAGATAAGCATACAGACATTAGCGAAGAGCTAAAGGGGCACGACAACATCAATACGGCACCTGAAGAGCACATGATGGCCAAATTAACAATGAGCGAAATGGAAGAGGCTATGAGAACATTAAGAAAAGGAAATCTCCCGGAAAAGACGGAATAACAAACGAAATGCTGATGGGGCTGGGCCAAACAGCGAAGAGGAAACTGCTATCGGTCCTGAACCAAAGCTGGAAAAGGGGAATTGTACCCCAGGCATGGAAAGACGCAATACTGGTACCAGTACCAAAAACAGGAAAGGACAAAACAGATCCAAATGGATACAGGCCCATCAGCCTACTGAGCTGTGTCGGCAAGCTGATGGAACGTATGATAAACACCAGACTGATGTGGCACCTGGAAGAAAAACGAATACTAATTCCACAGCAAGCCGGCTTTAGACAGCACAGATCCACTGAGGACCAGGTCATCCTCATAGCCCAGGAAATAGAAGATGCCTACCAGGCACAGAAACACACAGTAGCTGTTTGGGTGGATCTGGAAAAGGCATTTGACAAAGTCTGGAAAGACGGACTTAGAGTCAAGCTAAGAAGAAGTGATGTTTGTGGGAAAATGTACAAGTGGATCAACCACTACCTCAAACAAAGAACGGCCAGAGTCCAAGTACAAGGGCAGATGAGCAAAAAGGTGACACTCGAGCAGGGAGTACCCTAAGGGGGAGTATTGTCACCCACACTCTTCCTGGTATATATAAACAACATTACAGAGAATATACCAAGGAGAGTCCATAGCTCAATGTTTGCAGACGATCTGGCTATGTGGACCTCTGAAAAGAATCTCACCATAGCAAGAAATCGGATGCAGCAGGCCCTAACATCGCTGGAAGAGTGGGCGAACTCATGGCTGGTCAAAATAAACGAGGAGAAAACCACATGCACAATATTCTCGCTGTCAATAAAACCCCAAACTACCAAATTAAGTTTAAATGGCAAATTCCTGCAGCCAAACGACAACCTAACCTATCTGGGAGTCACATTTGATCAGCGCATGACATGGAAAAGTCAGATCGAGAGAAACCGAATGAGAGCCAGATAAAGAATGGCAATCTACTAAAGAAACTGTACACTGGAAGAGTGAGACCAGTTCTCGAGTATGGCATTGCGGCATGGACAACAGCAGCGAAGGCGAACTTCGATAAAGTTAACAAACTTCAAAACCAAGCCATGAGAATCATAACAGGTGGCATGAAGTCAACGCCAATTGTAGAACTTGAAAAGATTACAAGACTGCAATCCATGACCGATAGAAGAGACTGCAGAGCCCAGCTGCAGTCAGAGAAACTCCGAAGACTGACGGACCATCCAATGTACCAGAGACTAAACAATCTGGGAAATGGGAAACTGAAGCGGAGAAACTTTGCAGAAATAGCCAAAGCAAAGATGCACGAAGATCCCACAAACGCACTAACAACACCAAAACCCATCACTACTGTACGAAAACCTACTTGGAGGCAGGATATATTTCCAGAGGTGGTAGAAAATATACCAGGTATTGCAAACAAAAACTGCCAGAGTGAGAAAGAAAGGAGAGACACTACCCTAAGCTTCATAACGAAAAGCTACCCAAGCATGGACTGGACCCATGCATACACCGACGGTTCTGTAACAAACACTACACAGAACGGAGGGGCAGGAGCATTCCTGAACCTACCAAATGGCACAAATATAACACTGTCATTCGCTACTGGTAAGTACACAAGCAATTTCAGAGCAGAGGCAGAGGCACTGAGGGCGGCAGTGGAAGAAATGGCAACACACAGTGAAAATGAGAGCCATATAGTCTTGCTGACAGATGCTCTCGAAGTAGTCACAGCGCTAAAAAGCCAGAAGAACACTGAGCTTAATGACTTAAGAGCAGCACTCTGCAAACTGTGCCAGCAGTCCGCACCAAAAAGGGTGGTGATACAGTGGGTTCCGTCACACTGCAACATCCAAGGAAACGAGGAGGCCGATAGACTGGCAAAAGAAGGTGCAAGGCTACCACAAACAGATACCAGTATGACGTACGAAGAGTCAAAACGGCTTATCAAAGCCAGGTACATGACCAAATGGGAAACCGAACATACTGGTTACACCAAAAACGATGCCTATTACCAGTTGAACAGAAGAGAGCAGGTCGTTGTCTTCAGACTTCGCACTGGCCACAATAGACTGAGGTACCACCTATTCAACAAATTGAAGATAGGTGGTACCGACGAATGCCCGTGCGGTACTGGCAAAATGACCGCTGAACATCTGCTGCAGAACTGCCCGACATACGAGGATCAGAGAGAGCAGATGTGGCCATCACCAGTGGAACTGCAAGACAAGCTCTATGGCAGTGGCGACAGCCTCAGGATGACCGCCGCTTTTTTCGAAAGAATAGTGGTTACTGTCTGACTGCGTAAGAAGAAGATTTGGTCATTTGCTGCAAGAAAATAATTTAGTATTGGAATATTAATTATCTTTTGAGGCAAGTCTTTTTTTATTATCTATAGTAAAACAGCCACTTTGTAGGCTAAGTTTTAATAATCTTAGTATTATTTAATTTGTTGGGAGGTTGATTTGTCCGTTCATTCCTTAAGTCAGGTCTTCCAGCCTCTTTTTCTTTCCACTTCTGCCATTAAACATCATCAGGAGCTTGATACACTTTTCTTGGGCCAAGTGTGTTGGGTTACTTGTTGTAAGCCCGTGTTCTTGTAGTATGTCTGTCATTCATCTATCCATCTGCCATGTGGGCTTCTTCATACTTGTAACAATTTCCTTGTGATATATGCATGCAGGGGTACTTAGCAAAGTCACATTCTCATGAGATGTCCAAATCATATTTTTCTCTGTCTTGCTACGTATTCAGCAGAAGGAACAGTCCTTACAATATTTCTAAATAGGACAAAGTCACATACTGGTATCGAGGAGTTGGTATGAATATCTGGTTTATTGGTTGCTGGTTTGTGACCAAGCTGATGTTTGAGTGTTTACAAAGATGAAGATCTCGAGCAATGTATGTTCTCCCAGACACAGCTCTTAGCAGAACACCCAAGGATGGACATACAGTGGATCGCTTTCCACTGCAATATTGCAGGCAATGAAGCTGCAAACATACTAGCAAAGAGTGGAGGAGTATCAAATATAATGAGGCCAAGACCATAATTAAAGTGAAATTCAGGAGAAAATAGGCTGATCAACACCCCGACTTTCAAAACGAAGACAGCTACTTTAACTAGAGAAGAGGAAGTTATCATCTTCAGACTGAGATCTTGGCATAACAGACTCAAGGGCCATCTTTACAACAAAATGAGGATTGGGACAGATGACAGGTGTCCATGTCGGGAGCATATTATGATCGTGAAACCTATCCTGCAAAGCTGCACACTCGTGTAGGAAAAGAGAGAACAATACTGGCCTCGTGAGACAAAAGCTGTATGGAGATAAAACAGCCTTACAAACAATGGTGTCCTTTGTAAGAGAAACTGGGACCTTGATCTGATGATGAACGGAGAAGAAGAAAGATGTGAGTGTTTAAGTAGCCTTGATGGCCACTGCAGGCACTTTCTGACATCTAGTTTCAAATTTTCTATCAAACAATTTAACACTTTCCAGGTATTTCAGTTTGGTATTCTTGACATTTATGTTAAGTAGACCTGGTGTTCTGCTAATCTTCATAATCTTCATTTTTAATGTGTCTATTATACCTGTCGAATGATTTAAGATCAGTACTCTATCAACTATGCCAGCAGTCCACACCCAAAAGAGTCATGGTACAGTGGGTTCCATCTCACTGTAACATTCAAGGCAACAAGGAGGCAGACGGACTGGCAAAAGAAGGTGGAAGGTTACCACAACCAGATTCTAATGTGATCTATGAAGAGTCCAAAAGGTTTATTAGGGCCAGATACATGGCCAAATGGGAAGCAGAACATACTGGCTACACAAAAAAATGATGCTTACTACCAGTTGAACAGAATAGAGCAAGTGGTGATCTACAGACTCCGCACAGGCCACAACAGACTGAGGCACCATCTATTCAATAAACTGAAGATATGTGCTACTGACAAATGCACCTGTGGTACAGGAAAAATTACCTCTGAACATCTGCTGCAAAATTGCCCGACCAACGAGGGCCAGAGAAAGCACATGTGGTCAACACTAGACAAGCTCTATGGTAGTGTCAACAACTTCAGCATGACTGCTGCTTTCTTTGAACAAATTCAAGTTGACAGCGTATGCAGAAGAAGAAGAAGATTATACCTGTCATATGCTATCAGTGATTCTATCAGTCATTTCTATTTCATTTTGATTCATATGTTGCAAGACTCATTATCTAAAGTTGTTCTTGTATTCTGTAGTCCTCTAATATTGGCCAAAGTTTATTCCTAACAATTCCATCAAAAGCTTTCTGCTGACCAGTAAATGTCATACTTAGATGCTTGTCATATACTATTGTTCTTTGTCTTAGTTGTCTTAAAGTGAATACCATTCCCTTGCAGATTTGAGTGTTGCTTATTTGAGGCTCCACAATTTGCCTTATTCTTTGTTCAAGTAGTTTCAAATACATGGTTTCTGTAAGATTTAGTGGAGATTGCTTGTATATGTATCATAATATTTATTTTGCTTTCAGATTGGTATTATTGTGATTTATTGCCAGATGTCTTGTACTTTTTGTTCCTTTCATGCTCTTGCAAAGATTCTTTCCAGCACTTCACTCCTTTCTCCACACAAGCTTGAATTGTTTCGTACTTAGCGATTAATTGATTAATTTCTGAGATCGTTCTTTATAGCTCTTTCTATTTATCATATCAATATATCAGGTTCCAGCTGATTTTTGTTTCTTGGTTTATATAATAATTGTCTATGAGTGCCTGTTGGATTGAGAAGTTCTTGGAAATATTATCTCCATCACTGTTTTCTTATGTGCTCATTAAATATTGGCAATAAATTTTTCTCACGAATGATTGAAGTAGGATTCAAACTCTCATCTCTTATAGTCAAACTATATACAGCATTAGTTAGACCTGGATTGGAGTACTGTGTACAGGTGTGGAGTCCTTATCATAGGGGATATAAAACTGGAAAGAATCCAAAAAAGAGCGACAAAGCTGATAGTGGGATTCCAGAGTTAAAGTCAGAAAAACCGGCATACAGCGTCTAGAAGAGAGAAGAATTCCAGGTGACAATATAGGTTTATAAGATGATCTAAGGAATGGATAAATTAGACTATAACAAGTTTTTTTCAAAATACAGCCACCCACAAGAACAAGAGGGCATAGTTACAAATTAACTAAAGAAAGGTCCAGATTAGATATTAGGAAATATTTTTTTAGTCAGAGAGTAGTGAATGGTTGGAATGCATTGCCACAGGAGGTAGTGGAGGCAGGGACAACGAATGCATTTAAGAATAAATTGGATGCGCATAGCTTTTAGACCAAGGTAATGTAAATGAAACTGGTTGTATACAGACTCTGCAGAATCTTCTATACCAGCATGAAGATGTTAACTTTACCCTCAATGCTGTGATAGTTTTACATAAAACTCTAAAGCAGTTGTTGCATATGGATGTAAGGTACCCATATTTCTTCTGTGATTCTTCTTTCGTGATTTTGGTTACTTGTTTGGAGTTTTGTAGGTCATTTTAAAATAATATCTTCTTGTTCTTTAATAGTTCTTCTTCTTACTAACCCATGAAAATTAATTATTCATATTTTAAATTTCATTATCAAGTACGAAGGCAGTAAAAAAAAAAAAAAAAAAAAAATTTGTGAAAATGATTTTTTTCTAAACTTGCAATTTGTTAAAGCCTGTCTCCTTTGAAATAGTTCCCTCTACTTTTGATACACCTCTTCCAACATATTTTCATATTTTTTAATACATCCTGGAACTTGATTTTTGGGATATCATGCATGTCTCATAGCTAATTTTCTTTTTGATCTCTTCTATGGTCTGAAATCAGCAACTTTTAAGGGGGAATTTCAACTTTGGTAACAAAAAAGTATGCAGAGCCAAATCCTGAGAATAGGGCGACTGTGGGACAAAAGTTATCTCATGTATTTTCAAAATGTCAGGAATAAGCAGTGACGTATGCGCAGGTGCGTTGCCATGCTGCAGCATCCAGGTTTTGTTTGTCCATGCTTAAGGCCTCTTTCTTTATATTGCCTCATAGAAACCTTGCATAACATGCAAGTAAAACTCTTTATTTATCGTCTTACTGCTTGGAGCAAACAAACTCATGATAAACGATGGTCCTCCAATAAAAAAAAAGGCAATCAACTGAACCTTCAAATTTGAGTGATTGACGTGCTTTATTTGGTTGCAGTGATGCTGTTCAAACCCACTGAGATGACTAACTTTTTTGTTTCAACATCTATCCATAAACCCATCTGTCATCACCTGTTATGACATTTTCTAGAAAGTCTCTATCAGCATTCAGTAAATGGTTTTACCTAGTTTGAAGCAGAACTTCACGCAAACACGTTGCTCTTCAAGACCCTTCATTCCTCAGTTTTGAAAAAAATTGCTATTTGCACTAAACGTGTATTCACTTCAACCAGATGCACTTAGGAGACTAAAGGTCATAATGTGATATGTTTATTATTAAAGTGAAGGTCAATGTTACTGGTACACATATGAGCAGTAACTAGTTCGCTGTCTCACTTGTTGCTGCGATGTTTTAAAAGTCAGATTTCTTTTTGGAATGCCCTTGTATGTGTTGTTTCTAGAGCTTTTGATCAAACCCAGAGGGTAGACTTTTGACCTGTGTTCAGTGCCAGTGTAGTTGCTCTTACAACATGATCACAGTATGGCTGTGGTCCTATTCACATCTCTGTCGCACACATAACCTTCTCAGAAACCACAACGGCATATTCTTTTAGCTTTCATATTTATCATGCAGCAAAACGGCTGGGTTCATGGTCTGGTCAAGACTTGCCCTAATTTACCCTGCTGTAAAAATGGAGGTCTGACTTAGGAAAGGAAGGCAATGTATAAGAACCCTATAAATAAGGAAGATCTGGGATCATTGGGGTCTCAATCACTTTATACACTACAATAGTATGTTTCAAAGAACTTATTTTGTTTTTTTATATATTTCCAAGTAATATTAAATGTCAAGTTATTCAATGTAAGCCATTTTTAAGATTCCATTAATTTTGTTTGAATGAATTTTTATTTATTTTAGTGGCATCTGATTTGCAATGACAATTATATTGGAGAACTTATAACATCAATTCAAATGTCTGGGGTCTTGATTGGAGCAGTGATTACTGGACAGCTGGCTGATATTTTTGGTCGCAAGAAGGTCTTATTTGTGGAGTATGCCCTGCTCATCGTTTTCTGGTTCTCAACAGCATTTGCTCCCACATGGCAGATTTATGCAGCACTCAGATTTCTGGTGGGAGGACTTGTGGGAGGTGAGTTCAGGAAGTTTTCTGGCATTATATTTTGATTACGATATCAAGTTTTTAATCACAGTAAACACATCAAATATTAGTTATCATGTTTTAAAAAAATTTTGTGTTCTTGAAATATGAACCTGAAACAAGCGTTTAGAGAAAAGAATTGAAGCATTTGAAATAAATATCTATGGATGCACACTCGATCTAAGCAGTGGCATCTCGTCGACTTATGTTATCACTTGATGGAGGGATAGGCAGGATGGCCCTGTGTGGAGCTGAGTGCTGGACAGATTCACAGGCTCATTGTCAAGCTCAATATTCACGTGGAGCCTTTGCGTCGTCATCGGGGACGGGAGTGTGTGAATAGTTTCAACATCTCCAAGCTGAAAATGACAGACCCTTGCCAGGGAACTGAAGAGTCATCTGATGAGGATGAGAGAGCAATCTCCAGTGAGCACTGTGGAAGACTAATGGGCCCTTTACAGGGATGAATTCCACATCCCTGCAGTGGAGTGCTTGGGACATATGACTTGTAGCAGAAATGATTGGTTTTACAAAAAGGATGCAGCTATCAAGATGAAAAGCATTGCCTGTTCGAACTTTTCCAAAGTGACCCCTCATCATTCAAAAGGACTGCATTCAACAACATACATATGGTTGTACGCAGGCCCATGTCCATGCAGGATGCCAGACCTCATGACAAGGCGGTGGAGATTCAAGGGTATACTGATGCCAATGACTCGAGGCGGTTTTTTTTAGTGTCCTGAAGGCTGTCTACAGTGCTTCGCCCCATCACTCATCTCCTGTTTTCCATGGCGCTATTGACCGACAAGATTCCGATTTTAGAGCGCTGGGCGAATCATTCTGATACCATCCTCAACTGTCCATCCATCATCAGCGAACAAGTCATAGCGCTAGTTTGCCTCAGGCTGCTATTAACTAGGGGCTTTACCTCGAGCCTAGCCAGGTTGAGGTCAGAAACACTATCAGCTCAATGTACAGAGGCAAGGCCCCTGGGTCAGTCCCGCTCTGCTGAGATTTACTAAGCAGTGATTCCTGTGCTGCTTCAGGAACTGACTACACTCTTTCGTTGAGAAAGTTCCACAGGAGATGAAAGATACCTACACTGTACACTTGTACAAGCAAAACGGCAACAGTCAATCCTGCAACAATCACAGTGGTATCTCCCTGCTATAATTCATGTGCAAAATTCTGGCCCCAGTCCGGCTCAACCACCTAACTGGTCACTTTGAGCAAGGTCTACTACAAGAGAGTCAGTGTGATTTTCATTGCGAGTCATGGGGTGGTTGGTATGATATTTGCAACATGTCAACAATAAGCAAAATCTCAAAAACAGAATTAGAACCTGTACACGGTTTTTCTGGATGTGACCAAAGCCTTTTACACTGTCAATAGGGATGGAAGTTTGGCTGCCCCAGCAGATTCATTGCGGCTGTCCGCTAATTTCATAATGGCTCATGTACTGCACAATGGAGAATTGTCTGTAGCCTTTCCAGTCACCAACGGTGTCACAGGATTATGTGCTGGCACAGACACTCTTTAGCATGGTCTTTGCAGCAATGCTCACTGATACTGTAAATGGTACTACTACTGGCATGTAAATCAGGTACAGGACGCAAGGTCAGCTGTTTATCATGAAGCATCTGGTCCTACACCAAGGCGGGTGAAGCTACGATATTGAATCTCCTTTTTCGCTGACAACTGCGCACTTAACACCTGCTCAGAAAAAGATATGCAGTCCACCATTACGGATTTTCGACTGCATGCAATAACTTTGGTCTCACAATCAATACTAGGAAAACGGATACTCTTCCAGCCTGCCCCTGTACATCAAACCGTTCTTCTTCTTCATTCGTTCTCACTCTCCTGCTACCAAGCCCTGCAAGTAGCAGGATGTAGTCTGGAGAACGGTATGCGTTGTGTAACTAGTTTACAGCTTGACTGCGATATTTGTACCTTTCGGTCTGACACATCTGTCTTTGACGGCACATCGAACCAAGCGTTACTGTACAGAACCAATGACTCTAGGCAGTTGATAGCTTCACCTACCTATGCAGTACCCTTACCTGAGAGGCGAATATCGACTTAGGTCAACAACAGGATTGCAAAGGTAAGCTCTGCGTTTGGGAGGCTACAAACAAATGTCTGTAACTCACAAAACATCAGTGTCACAACCAAGGTAAATGTGTATTGTACTGTAGTGTTAACCACTCTGTTGCATACCTGTGAAACATGAACATGCTATATAGCAGACATGCCAGACAGCTAAATCATTTTCACTTGAGCTGTCTGCATAGTCTGCTCAGGATCAGGTGGCAGGACGAAGTGCCTAACTCTGAAATTCTTAGCAACGCTAACACGTTGAGCATCCATACACATCTACAAGTAGCTCAGAAAAGATTGACAGGACATGCTGGTGGCATGCCAGATGAACGCATCCCTAAGCAGCTGCTATATCTGTGAGCTCACAACAGACCGATGCTCACCAGGGGAGGCAAAAGAAATGCTACAGAGACTTGTTGAAAGTATCTCTGAAAAGCTTCAACATTGATGTAACCTCTTGGAAGTTGCTTGCACAAAACTGTACCACCTGACGTGCTTGCATCACTGAATGTGCTCAGATCGTAGAGAGAAAATTCATCACGGGGGCTCAGAGAAAGTGTGCTGCCCAAAAAGACAAGACCCACGATGACTCCATAGCCGGCTCCCCACATGTGCATCCTGAATGCAGCAGGGTATGCTGTTCCTGAATTGATCTTTACAGCCATGACAGAACACATTTCACAGCACAAGTCTGATGCCGTCATCATCTTTGCTTGCAATGGGTAGCTATTAATATCATTGTTATATAAATAATGACAATTGAATTACTTGAAATGCTAAGTTTTTCATGTTTAAGTAGCACAAAATATTCTGGAATTAATCCATCAATTTTTCCTATTGTGCAATTGAAGTTTATACATCCTTTTGCAGGTTGTCTTGTAGTAAACTTTGTTCTTCCATTGGAGTTTGTAACACCAGAGTGGAGGACGTTTTGTGGATGTGTTGGGTTCTGGGCTGTAGGCCTCATGACTTTAGCTCCCTGGGCTTACTTCCTGCGGGACTGGAGAACTCTCAACATTGCTATGTCGTCTACAAGTATTGTTCTTATACCTTTGTGGTGGTGAGGCTTTTTTTTTTTTCTTCATTTTTATTATCTGCTTCCTAGTTGTTTATTTCCTGAATTGGTGCTAATTCTATGTTTATCTTTCTGCTCTGTAATTCTTTGCACCATAAGACTTTGATTAATATAGGAAATATAATCTATATTAAAATGGAAGTTAAGATGAGGTAACTTTTTTATCCACCCAAATATTCTTAAAAAAAAAATATTTTAATAATTATAAATGAAAAAAAAAATGTATTGTATTGTGAAGAACGGCTCATTTTCAGAGAAATATTGCTGCATATTAATTTTCAATAAATTATTTGCATTTTTTTAAATGTGTATATAGTCTGTAAAAAAAAACACTTTAGCAATTTTGTGTGGATTTGTTTGCTGTACCTGAAATGTTAAGTGTTATTGCCCATCTATACAAATGGACACAACCCAATAAACAGCCAAAAATAGTCTGTACACAGGAACCACAGAACTTTAAAAATCACATGTTAACTCCATGTTTCATACTATTTGTCATATACAGTCAATGAGATTTTCTCCGTCATAATTATTTTTTAATTCTCATAAACATCTACGTCTGATTCAGTTTCACTTTCTTTACTAGTACTGTCATTTTGATTTAGCACATTTGTTATATCCTGAAACTAGCCATTTATCATTGTAAAGTCTGTATTTTTCACACAGGAGGCTGGTCATTAAAAAATTATAATATATGCCAAGCTAGTTAGTTGCCAGTTTGGTCTCAAATTAAACTATGTCATGTGATTTAAAAATGTAGGCAGGCCTCATTTCTGATTTAATATCTGCTATAAAAGTGAAATTAAAAGGAGACGGTGCCTGTCGGGGGGTTTTGATTCTGTTAGAATGTAAGCATACATATTTTTATCTGCTGTCTTTGACCACATTACACCTCAGATGGTTAACAGTTGGTGCTTCCACTACTGACTTCTGTGTCAGGATCCAACTCTGTCATTTTCTCAAGGCTTTTTCTTGTGTTGGAAACATTTAATATCTTACAGCAATTATTTGTTTCCTGTGATCTTGAGTTGTTTGATTTCCTTTATATTCTTCATTTTGCAGCAGTCAAGCATTATTGATACCTGAATACACTATGTTTGTATCTGTGAAATACCCTTTTTTTATTTTTCTATTTATTTTATGCTGTTTCTTCTAAGTGCATATAGTCTACTTGTCATTAATGTTAGTTCAATGTTATTTCTGACTATTTTTCATAATTATTTACATTCATTGGAAGATTTTAAAAAAAATGTTTATGCAATTATATATTTACATTTTTTTAGCATAAAATTGTGAAAACTTAGAATTTGTTATTAGTGCTGACATTGATATAATAAATCGCCTGATCACAAACTTTCTTCCAGATCCATTAACAAGACTTAGAAATGAGATCGAAAATGAATGTACATTATCAGCTTATTTTGTTTATATTTGTTGATTTTTCCCTTTCACTTGTGTCATTATGAATAGGAAATACGAGGAGCTGCAGCTACCATTCAATGTTTTTTAGCATTTCATTATATGGTATTTTCATATTGTTTTTAAGTCACTCCTGTCCTGAAACAACATATGGTTTTAGAATAGTACAGTCAAGACAGTCAAAGCCAGCCAATGGACTAGCCAAATTGCGCAAAAAAGATTTAAAAAATAAAAAAGAATTGCATTAGTATGCACAAGTATAGTAGTACAAATTAATTATTTTGGTGTTTTTTAGGATTTAATTTTGGATAAAATATTGTGTCCAAAAATAAATTATTTTGGCAAGGCAATGTTTTTTAAAGCGCCCAAGGTTTGCCAATGATCATATCTGGCTCTTGTTCACCTGTCATGCTGGTACATCTTCTTCATCAGAAGTACATCTTCATCAGAAGTACATCTTCTTCATCAGAAGTACATCTTCTTCTTCGTTCATTTTCAATCTCCTGCTACCAAGCCCTGAAAACGGCTTTGCAAGTAGCAGGCTGTTGTGCGAAGAACAGAATGGTTTGTGTTGCTAGTTTACAGATTGAATGCGATGTTTGCACCTTTCGGTCCAACACATCTATCTTCAGCAGATGCTGGTACAGATCGTTATATTATTTCTTTACTTTTCTTGCCACCAGTGAATTTCTCAGCATGAGAATAAAATGTTTTGTCAGACATTGTCTTAAAATATAGTCCTGTCTCATCAATATCTTTTGTTTTTTTGTTTGCTGGCATTATTCATCTATTCCCCAAGGTGGTGTGCGCTGTACTATGTTCTTTATTTTTGCACCTGTCTGCCCAGTGCATCCGACTTCAGCGTGCATTTTAATAAAGGTATGCTTCCTCCTGCATTTTCTAAGGGTTTGCTTTTACGGGGTAATGGCTGGTACTGTGATTGGGGAGCGAGCCCAGCACCTTCGGATTGTGAGCCATGTCACTTAACCGCTAACCCACGCCGTCCCCTGTGTCATCAATATTAGAAATGTCTCTTTCACTGACCCTTTCTTCAAGCGGTAGAATTTATGTGTGGGGTTTCCATTGACATGATCTAGTACCTTACGCTTGTGTAATTTTGTATTTTCTTCTACTTCTGGGGAAGTATAGTTAGCCGTGTCTTCATTTCCTGTCTTATATAATATTTGTGGAGAAATCTTTCCAACCCAGTAAGGTTTTATTACTCAGTGATGTGTGTGCAGCCAAGCATTGGGTAGTCTTCTACCCTGGCAAGCTTTGTGGTGTTGCATTTGTGACTTTCATTGAGAAGCAAATTCCCAACATAAATATGAATGACCTACAAATGTCTGTATTAATATCCTTGATATGGGAATATATCTTCAGGTTTGTAGATGAAAGTCCCAGATGGTTGTTGAGCAGAGGAAAGCTGCAAGAAGCAGAAAAGATCATTGTCAAAGCTGCCAAGTTCAACAAGAGACCAGTTCCAAACTTGGTTCCTTTACAGGAGTTTGTTAAAGTAAGTGGAAAGTTTCCCCAGTTTCTTGTCCAAATCAAACAAAGTTGATAGTAAACCCTAATAAGACAGGACATGCAACAAGACATATAGTATGATAACATGATCAGGTATTTTGCTGGGGCTCAGTGGTCTCAAGGTAAGGTGCCCGCCTCGAGTGCCGGAGGTTGCTGGTTTGAATCATGGGGGAGGCCGTGATTTTTTTCACATAGATTTTCTGGTAAAAATTCCCCTGATCTCTGGGTAGTGAGATCGAACTCCCATGTTCAGTGTCGAGTGCGTTAAAAATCTCTTGATAGTTAGAAATCGAAAAGAATAGCGGCCACTGCCTGGATAAAAATTATAGTTTTAAAAAATCTACCCAAAATTATTTGTATCTTCCCCCAGGCCAAATAAGCCGCAGGAAGTTAAAAAATATCTATTACATATAGCCGAAACATTTGGCTACTTGGCAACAGATATTAACATGCCTGTCTGAATACCAGGATTCCAAGTTTTGCTGAAAGAGATTGACCATTTTAAAAATAACAGAATAATAAAATATAAAGTGGGAACACTTATGGAGAGAAGTCCTTATAAATGCAGCAAATGTGTCTGCATGTAAAGATATAATTGACAGCCTTGAAACAAGTGAATATTAAAAAGTATATTTCCTGTTTCATGGCTTCTGATGTAATGAAAACAATCAACTGAAGACCAGTAGGTAACTTCACCTTCTTCAAGGCTGTCAATTATATCTATACATGCAGACATATTTGTTATATTTAGAAGCACTTTTCTCCATAGCGTTCCCATTCAGCATTTTATTATTCCGTCTGTTATTTTTTAAATGGTAATTTTCTTACTTTCTACTCTTTTTTGCCCAGATTTACTTTTTAGAATTAAATACGTTAATGTAATTTTAAGTAAAAAATATAAAATTGCATTGGGTATCAAAATGGTTAAATTTTTACTAAAATGTTTCACACTCCCTCACATCAAATAATTTGCACGACAAAATATGAAATACAAATAATGTTTTCTTGTTTTGTCCCTTTATCCCTCCATCTGGAGTATACAACCCCTACAAGTGGCCTCCTTTAGGAATTTTGCATGCTTTTGCAGTTGTGGTTTCTGTAGCATTTCACTTTATATTATGAAGTTGCTGGCCCTATACATAATTCTCTTTAGGCACCTTTTGCAACATATCTGGAGATGCAGTGGCTCTATTCTTTCCTCCACAGTAAAGGCCCTATGATCCACTCTATGAAATATATTTTATAAAGAGATAATAAACACGGACAACCAATGCAGAAGAAGATAAAAATAGAAATGTATAAACCAGATGCAAGTAAACATACCTACAAATGTGTCCAGACTAGAAACCACTAGGTAATAGAAGAGTGGGAATGGAAATCTATAGAAAAGGTGATCAAAGAAACTGCAGGCTATAGCTGAAAAATAAATCTGTAGCAAGCGATATATGTAGCAGCAATATGTTTATCAAGAAAATGATGGATGGCAGAATCTTCTGATTCTGTAGTCTCATTTTTATAACAACTTTGCATATTACTAAATTTTTCTCTTTAGCTGTTTCCTACATGACTCTTAGTGTCTGTCATTTACTATTTTTAAAATATCTTTATGAAATAATGTGCATATGTTATAGGTATAATAGTGATTAACTTTAGATTTGGGTGTCTTTGTTCCAGATATGGTGGCATATTTGCATTTGAGTTATCAGTTTTAATATTTTCCAAAACGTTTTCTTTGTTATTGCTTTTTCTGCACTTATTTCGTGCAATGAAGTCATAAATAAACATTGTTACTATATTTAAATAACATTTTCATACTGGAATGCTAGTTTTCAATTAGATCTTGTGTTACATAGCCAAAAACTGAATTTCATTCTGGTCTATTGCCTTGGAATACAATATTGGACCAAATGCTTTACTCAGTCCATCTGTCTGTCTTATTGTTGGGTGGCTGAGTTCAATTTTTCAGTTGTAGAGCTGCCTGACCTCATCTTATACTCATTTCTAAAAGTTTGTATATTTGTTTGAAGGTGCCATAACTCATGAATGGAACAATATATAGAGCTGAAATGTTTACTGAACATTCTATGGCCAATGTCTAGATCAGCACAACTTGTTTCAAGTCATATGTCATTCCCTTCTTGAGTTATGGGCATGTGATTATATGGTTACTCAATCAAAAGATGTTGTTTACCGGCAAAAATTGACACAATGAACATGACCCAATTTGTTTGGTCAAATGCGCATGGGACCTTTATATTTTTTGACATCATAGTACCAATATGGTACATGCGTAAGACATACACTCAAGATAATTTGAGGATGAGTTCAAAATTAATAAAACAATTGTTCCTCGATTGTAACATGTAAGTTTTTCATTGTTTCTTTCAAGACACAATTTTAATTTAAAGTATTGCGGTTGTATTAGGGCAGGTTGGGTGTGGGAAGGATAGTGAAAGAAAGGGGGGGGGGGTGGTGGTTGAAGAGGTTTAAACAATTAACTACTTTGATAATTATCCCTAGCAACGCCACGCCAGGTATCACAGCTAGTAGCTCATAAATTGTAGTGCAGCCAGCATGAAATAATATATTAAATATTTATCCAATAGTTTGACTGCATTAATACATTACTTGTTTCAGAGAGAACAGTTCAGACGAGATGAACATAATCAGTATTCATACTGGCATCTGTGTAGCAGCTGGCATCTTGCTTCAGGTACCCTCATCTGTATGTTTGGCTGGTGAGTACAACTTTTATGTGCAATATTAGATATTATATGTATTATAATTGTCACTTCTCTGAGTGTTGTGGGGAGCTTGTAAATCTATGTATTATGAAATAAACAAGGGTATTTGAGAATTACAAATAGTGGGTTAGAGCTTGGACAGACTACTTGAATTCACAAACAGCTTATGCAAATCTCATTTATATTTATATGTAAATATGGCTGTTAATATTTTTTTTAAAAACCAGTTTATGCAGATCTCATTTATATTTATATGTAAATATGACAAGTTAATTTATTTGTTTTAGCAACTACTGGTGTTTAGTTATACTGCAGGCAGTTCCATATTGTTAATGTTGGGCGAGAACAATATTAGAAAGAAAGATAAGGAAACGGACCTAGGGGTTATAATAGATCATACAGGTAAGGTGAGTGAGCACGTTCAGGTAGCAGTGAAAAAGGCAAATGCAATGTTAGGTATGATAAGGAATATGAAACATAGGAGCAAGGAAGTGATAGTCAAACTGTATAAAGCATATAGTTAGACCTTGATTGGAGTCCTGTTTACAGTAGTGGAGTCCTTATCATAGAGGGGATATAAACATGCTGGAAAGAAAACAAAAAAGAGCGACAAAGCTGATGGTGGGATTCCAGAATTACAGTTATAAGGAAAGATCAGAAAAACCGGCCTACAATGTTTAGAAAAGAGAAGAATTCGAGGTGACCTAATACAGGTTTATAAGATGATCAGAGGAATGGATAAAGTAGACTATAACAAGTTTTTTAAAGTACAACCACCAACAAGGACAAGAGGGCATAGCTACAAATTAACTAAAGAGTGGTCCAGACTAGATATTAGGAAATATTTTTTAGTCAGAGAGTGGTGAATGGTTGGAATGCATTGCCACTGGAAGTAGTGGAGGCAATTAATGCATTTAAGAATAGATTGTATGCGCATAGCTTTTAGACCAAGGTAATGTAAATGTAACTGGTTGTATACAGACTCTGCAGAGTCTTCTAAACCAGTATAAAGTCGTTAAGTTAACTTTATGCTATGCTAAGTTTAACTGATATCAGGATATGCAAACTTGAGTTTGCTGGTTTTACATACTTTTGTAGTCTGTGTGTTCATTCATAAATTGCAATATCATTATTTAACAGCCAGTCATAAGGAAGGAGACGTCTAACATCTGTTCAAGGTTAGGCAAAATATACTGGCCAAGACCCTTA
Source organism: Ariolimax columbianus (assembly GCA_036924085.1). Taxonomy (NCBI): domain Eukaryota; kingdom Metazoa; phylum Mollusca; class Gastropoda; order Stylommatophora; family Arionidae; genus Ariolimax; species Ariolimax columbianus. The sequence goes on from JAVGWX010000003.1 coordinate 31,033,983, forward strand.
ACACGACTTCCACGTAGTCCTTCCTGGAAACAAGTTTTTTTTATAGCAGCCTGCTTATGAGATGGGGGATCAACATGATCCCTGTAGTAGTGAGCAACAGGCAGATGACGCCAAGCATAGCATAATCACCTGGAGAACCCCAGTCCACCTTCATCAGCATGCTCAGGATATGAGTAAACCTTTTGCAACTGGCCACTTAACGTCATTTTCAGGATGCATAATCCTACTCATTGTAGACATTCGCAACAACAACAGGCAGTCATTGATTTGAGTTTATTCCCTTTATCCCTATCTAATATCCTCACTAGGAGGTATTTTGAAGCCAGCTTATCAACTTGTTCATTTCCTTGTACATGAGCATAGTTAGAAGAACAGAAACACAAGACCCTGAAGGAGTGAAGTCTCACTATCCACTTTTCACTAAAACTATGACCATCCCTATTGGATTTTCTGAAGCAGGGACTGAGAGTTCCACATACTATTTATCCCAATTAATTCTGTCTCAAATAACCACCCCAGAACAGCAGTAGCCAAATCAATCTTTAATCTCATAGTGGGGGATGTTGTCATCTATCCACTGATTCTTTCTGCACGGCCTGGTCTTGATTTTTTATTCCATCTGTAAATCTATCTCCATACGTAACCTTACCAAGGTTGGAGAGCTTGCGCCCCTTTATGATTCAAAGAGTTATGCCGGCTGGAGTTTTACTCCTGGCAGGATCACCCAAGCCGGACAGGTCCTTGGAGAGGGGCCAGACAAAAGGGCTGAGGAGCAGGTGGAGCCCTGTAGGTGTAGCTGCAAGATGCACCAGCGAGTGGTACATACTCTGGACTGCACCAATCCATCCCCACTTTATGAGTGAAGTGGATTTTTGTTTCATATTTACTTTTTGTCCTCTATCATTTATCCCCATGGATGACGAAGAGATGCAGACCAGCTGACATTGCACTTCTGCCCCTTTGTGACGAACTTTTAGGTGGTGGGGAATGCCGTCACTACAGATGGGCTATCGAAACCGACGATCCTGGGACACCGTCACACTGGACTGCCTTCCTTCAGGGATACTCAAAAGATGCGCCCATAATCCCCCTTAGCAATCATCATGCCTCTAAAACAACAGACTTTATACTAGATAGAAGGTCACCTCAACAATTGAGGAGGATGTGTGCTTTTGTCCAGGAGGCATTGGGCTGTCAAGATCTGCCAGCTCACCGCTAATTGGATTATATCATCATCTGTAAATCTCCATTCAAATTCTCACCAAGCAACACAAATTCACCAGTATAAACAACAAAATCATCTTCCAAAGTATTACCTCATTAAAGAGCCAGCTTACCTGTCAATATGGCATATTGGAGATATGGTATTAGGTCCATATTTTCTTGACCAACAGCACACTAGAGGATGAATGGTTAGTATCACGCCAGCTACCTTTATTTCTCAGACTTGTTCTGGAGTGGATGGTGTGGCCTAATGGTTTAGTGGCAAGGCTCACAACTCTAAGGTGCTGGGTTCGATCCCCATCACAGCAACGATTTCCCCAGGGAAGCAAACCCTTAGAAAATGCAGGAGGAAGCAGAGCCTTACATTAAATGCATGTTGAAGTCTGATGCACTGGACTGACAGGCTCAAAATAAAAACATAGTGCAATGCACACCGCCTTGGGGAAATAGAGAAAAAAGGTGAACGTAACAAATAAATATGAATTGTTTAGCTTCAAGCTCTCTTACCAGTCACTGCACTACTAGCCTTATCAGTTTGTCTACCTCAGGTTTGTGTCCAGCTCTGTATACTACGGTCACAACTTTAACAGCAAAAACCTTGCAGGAGATCGCTACTTGAATATTTTTATATCAGGCCTCGTTGAAATCCCAGCTCTGATCTTTGTGCTGTTTGCTAACAACATGTGGGGCCGTCGTGGAACTGTGTGCCTCCTCATGCTAATGTCGGGCCTAGCATGCTTTTCCATTCTCATTATTGATATGACAGGTAAGAGGTTAGTTAAAAATCATCTCATGTCATCTAAGCAGTAACATTTTGTTATCACTATTGTCATCAACAAAAGTCATCATCATCATTACTAAAAACACATTCTCACCTCTATCTTTCTCAATGTATCTCATCATTGCATCTGTTATTTCTTATTTCACCACAAAAATGTTGGCCAGCTAAATGGGGCAGAGTGGTTAGGTTACCATTCTTTTAATCTGTAGTCATGTTTTTGAACACTTGGTAAGACCTAGATATTTTTTTAAAATTTGGGGACAGGGCAATAGAAACCTGGCCTGCACACAGCACCGTGACAGCAGGGACAAGTCATCTTTATTCCTAAGTTCTATGAAACCCTATGGTGGACCATAGCAATGAGAACAAATACTGTAGTAATAATTTTACAAATATTGGTTTGTTCAAAAACTATTATAAACTTGATGCATGTCGTCGTCTTTTTTTGGCATTCATCCTGAAAAGGACGTTTGTATTGTAGTTTACAACAAGGCTGCAATATCTGCGTCTTTTGGTCTGACACATCTGATTTCAGCACAGCATTTTTAGAACTTAGCTTGCCTTCCCTCTTTAATCCCTAATCTCTTAGCTTGTCTCATTTGTGCAAACTAACTCCAGGGAATAGCCAGTTTAGTTTTAAATATCAGGTGAGGTCATCCCGTAACCGTTGAGGTCGTTGGGACACACATGAAGACATCCTCACAATGCCATACCACCCTTCTCTGTCAGCGACCGCTGCCTGTGACTCTTCTGGTCGGAGATTGGTCCATTCTTTTATGTTGTCCTCACATCTTTTTTTTGGGACGGCCTCTTTGTCGTCTGCCATGCACCTTTCCATGGAGGATTGTATTTGCAAGACCATTTGATCTCGATATGTGACCGTACCAAACAAGTTTCCTTCTTTTGACAGTTGCCAAGAGGTCCTCAAAAGGCCCTATTGATGTTGTAATTCTATCTCGTATTTCCTCATTTGTAACTCGATCTTTGTGCGTGACATTTAAAAGTCTTCGGAAACATCTCATCTCCAAGGCCTGTATCCTTCGTTGAAGGTCAGCTGTAACTGTTCATGTGTCACAAGCATAGAGGAATATTGACAGGACCAGTGTACGCATTAATCTGATTTTCGTGAATAGTGCTAACCGTTTATCTTGCCAGATTTTGTTAAGCCGTGCAAGCGCTGCTATTGTCTGTGCTATTCTGGCCAACACCTCACATTTTGATCCTTCATCACTGACAATCGACCCAAGATATTTAAAATGGTCAACCACTTTGAGTTCCTGACCTTTTATATATAATTTTTGGTTAATTCTCCCGTTACCTGATCTACATGATCTCTGGACTTTATTCTAACATAATGTAATATACTTCTAGGCAAGCTGGGGGAATTGTCAACCATGACAATCACCTTGGCCATGATTGGCAAATCTTGTATATCTGGCGGATGGGCTGCAGTCCAGATCTTCTCAGCTGAAACCTTTCCTACTGTCATACGGTAAATTTGTGAAGAAGTTTAAACATTTATTAGATGTTGGAATAACTATCACACTGCTAGAGGTTGGGTATTTTTATTTGGAAGGTTCCCTCTGAGAATTGAAGGATCTCATATTCAGGTGAAAAGAGCAGTGCCAGTGTACTCTACTGTGCATGAAATGTAATGAGGGTTTTGCATGAAGCTAGCACCCTCATCTTGTAAAACAAAGTGCTATAGAAACCATCACTGCAATAACACATAAATGCTTTGGTGCAGACTTCCTGCAAGGCCCCATGCTCCTATTTGAGCAAGAAAGGACAGGGTGATGATTTGGCACAGTATGGTAGTATTCAAAATGTGAAAATAACTAGCGAAGCCAGGCACACAAGATACAAAATAATAAATAAGATACTGTATACATATTGAGCTGTCAATCACCAGTGTCTGTGGCTATCAATGTTTTTACTTTTCATTTCTGAATACTATATGTCCAAGGTATCTTGTGGTATACCCTCTTTCTCATTGCAAGGGCTGTTTCCTTGATTGTAATGTTGGACAGCCCATTCAATCTTAACACATGAATATACAATTAGGGATTGCTTGTCGACTATTCCACTATTGGGGGGTAGCAAGGTCTGGACTGGACATCCCGCTCATTAAAGGAAAGTGAAGCGTCTGATATAGGCTCTCCTTTCCAGGTGTGGAGATCGCTGCTGGATTCACTGTTCAATGGTCTGCAATTACTGAGACGCCTATGATGTACTGTCCACTATCCCAATGGATTGTATTGTGTATATTACCAAGTAGATATGTTCTTAGTCGACCTGTATTTAGTAGCAGATGTCCCTGTGCAGGTCCCAGCTCTGGTATGAGTTGGATGTAGCCAGGAGGAGGATTTCCTGCTTAGTGGGCTAGGCTCGAGCAGCTTATTACTCTGCTACGTTGGGACAAGTGCCGCGGAGGGGGGTTAACCAATGTGTGAGTTCATCTAAATAGACTCAAACACTAGAGGAAAGTAGACTCCAAGCCTGCTAGGCACTATCTATGCTGCTCTAAACAAACCACTTAACCATGGCCGGTGTAATGCCATGTCACACAGTTAGTCGCCTTTTATGACATGCTCTCTGTGGGGCAGTGATGATATTCTTGTCCTTGTTATACACAAATACCCCGGCGGAACATTCGGGATGTAGATATGATCTTTGTTTATAATTGAAAGAAACTGCTTTAAACATCTCTGTAGGTTAAATTTTATGTGCTGATTCTGCATTCAATGTCCATGTTTCACTCACAGAAAGATATACAGAGAGAATCTATGTTTGCATTAATTTGACTTTTTGTCAATATTTTCTTTTCCTATACTGGACTGCTTATTGGAATTAACGTTTGTTGTGCAGGATCCTTGGTTCTGTTTTTGTTCCACTTTCTCCTATTATATATACCAGATAATTTGGGTTACTTAATTAAAATGTTGTCTATTTAGTGATGTTTTAATTGATTTCTGCCTTGTATTTTTTAGTGAATTTAAAAGCGTATTTCTAACATGCCAGCTCAAACTTATTATTACATAATCTGCTAAAATGTGAATCCACTTACAATGCAATGTAACTGTGGCTTCCAATTTTCGTAAACTGATATATGTTTTTAGTTCATAAACAAAAAACATACGGATTTCTTCTGAACCTGTGTTGACATTTCCAGCTTTTTACGAAAACTTGATAACCATTCTCATTTGACTTGTGTGCTTGTGAGAGGGGAGACGGCTTTCTTCTTGGTACGCGTAGTAAACACTCCCCATTTGTTGAACTGTCTATTCTATCGACAAGATAGCGACTTGAGACGCAAACAAAAAGTGAACTCTCATTTATCCTCATTGGTTGAATGATTGTTTTCCCTTGGTTTTCTTCTACATTTCAGACACATAGTTCATTAAAAAACACGAGTGTAACTGTTAAATGTCAATATATAATAAATATTGTGGCCGAGAAGTTTTTTTGTTTGTTTTGAGTTCATCTTATTTCTCTATTCCCTAAGGCAGTGTGCGTTGCACTATATTTTTATTTTGCGCCTGTCGGCCCAGTGCATCCGACTTCGGCATGCATACATATTCTGTAAGGGTCTGCTTCCTCCTACACTTTCTAAGGGTTTCTTCCCTGGGGCTGTAATGGGGAGCGAACCCAGCACCTTCGGTTTGTGAGCTATGTCACTTAACCACTAGCCCACGCCGTTCCCCGGTCGAGAAGTAAGGCACCCTCCTCTTAAAGCAATGAACGGAAACAGTATTAGTTAGAGCCCCTCTCAAAGAGGTGGGATCAGAGTGTCTGCATCCTGAATCACCTCCAGTCGTCTTGACTTATGACTTGCCACTGGTCCAAGATAGTTTGGGACCAGAGAGTGAATTTTCACAGCACCGGCCGTTACCCCGGGGAAGCAAACCCTTAGAAAATGCAGGAGGAAGCAGACCCTAACATAAAATGCATGCTAAAGTCAGATGCACTGGGCTGACAGGCGCAAAATACAAACCACAGTGCAACGCACACAGCCTTGGGGAATAGAGAAATAAGGCGAACGCAACAAAGAAACAAAAATTCTATTTGTTATATCAAAAATCAGCAAGACTGATAATATTGCTTGTTTGATATGTTTCAAAAATATAAAAGATTTTTATCACTTCTTATTGGCTGTCCATGAGAGCTAAGTTCTGTAACGGACCTGCTACATGATGATGATCACTTATTACTTCCAGTATAGGGCCAACTCTTTATATTTGTGATGTCCATAATGTCCCTTATGTGGTTGCGTGTTCAATGAGTCAGACCAGCTTTATAAAAGCAAAATTGCATTTTAAATGGGGATGGGAGACTAACATACATTCAGGCAAATCGTACTGACCAGACTATGTTAGTCAGGGTCAGGTCAAACATGCTGATCAAGGTCATCACCTTACTTACAAGCAGTTCACCCTGGAAACAAGACTGTTTCTATAGCAGTCTGGATAATGAGGTGAGGGTCGGCACAGCGATCTCAGTACGAGTGCGCTAACTGAGGAGCCTCGCATTGATCTACAGCCAGAAGGATCCCTGCCCACCTTCTCAATTACACCTTAAGATGTGAAGAAAGCAACTGTTACCCACCACCAAAGAAAGTCAAGAGTACAAAACTCAAGTACGAGTGGCATAAGCAACAACACACTTTACATTTGATCTAAATAATAAATGGTCATATTTAAGTTCAGATCCAAGTACTCTCATTCGAGCAGCTCAACGAATTATTGATGCCTAAGCCAATGAATGGATACATGTATATACTGATAGATCTGCGTTTAAAGCCACCATCATAGCACGTTAAGGCGTTTATATAAAATACCCAGACGGATCCTCTGATGAACTGTCTGATGTGTGCGGGGAGGTTTGCTCCAATTGCACCTGAAGCCACTTTGTACCATCTGGGGATAGTTTTTGATGCCTTTCCTTCAAAGGCCCAAAACATTGATATTTCTAGATATCCAATGTCAGCTCTTCAAGCATTTGAAGTTGCTGGTCATTGTAGACCTGACCTTATCCAAATATCTCTAGACATTGACCACATTATCACTTCCAGTGCTGTCAAAATAGTTCTGCAGTGGATCCCTGAGCACTCAAGCACACCTGGCAATGACAAGGCAGACATACTAGCAAAGGAGGGATCAAGACAAGAACAGCAACAACTTTACAAACAGCTCATCAGATCAGCAAATAAAGAAACTTGGCTGAACAGATGGCCCATGGGAAACATGGGAACGGAGGTCTACAGACATATGGCAAGCCCCAATCCAAACGACAGTGTAAATCAACTCACAAGGAAGGATCAGAGCACCCCTTTCCGACTGTGAACCCAACACATCCCACTAAACAAACACCTGAACAGAACCCAACACATCCCACTAAACAAACACCTGAACAGAACCCAACACATCCCACTAAACAAACACCTGAACAGAACCCAGCACATCCCACTAAACAAACACCTGAACAGAATCCAACACATCCCACTAAACAAATACCTGAACAGAACCCAACATATCCCACTAAACAAACACCTGAACAGAATCCAACACATCCCACTAAACAAACACCTGAACAGAACCCAACACATCCCACTAAACAAACACCTGAACAGAACCCAACACATCCCACTAAACAAACACCTGAACAGAACCCAACACATCCCACTAAACAAACACCTGAACAGAATCCAACACATCCCACTAAACAAACACCTGAACAGAGTCCAACCACAACATACTCCTGAGTGCCAGCTGTGTACACACCCATAAGAAACCGTTGATCATAATCTCTTTGAGTGCTCAGCACTCAATGATTTTAGGAAAATGCTTCTTCCTCTGTGGCCAGATACATGGAACACTTTGTATGGCACTAGACAACAGCTGATAAACACGTGCAGATACCATTACATGGCATTGGGCTGAAGGGTGATAGCCCAGATGCTGCTGGATCTGTAACAAGAAGAAGTTGATTTCATAATTTAAAATTCAATTTTTAAAATTAATCACAAAATAAAAAATTTTAAGTCATCTGTCGAGTAGGACATATAAAGTTTTGTTCATTATTTTTGTATCTGTTTGAAGGAAGTGTTGTATATGTGTCAATTTGAGGTACATAAGTTAATGCCAAATCTCAACTTTGAACATATGATATAAAATTCATTATCAATAATTGGTTGTGTGTGTAATTACTTGTATCCTTTGCCTTAAAATATCTATACCATATTTTTGAAAGTGTGTATATCTGAAGATGCCATAATGGAAAGACCTTTCTAGCTGAAAATTTGACTGAACATTCTATTACCAATTTGTAGATCAGTGCAACTTATATCAAGTTGCTATGTCTTCTTTTCATGAAGTTCTGAACATTTTTCAATATAAAAGTAATGAAATTTAACCCGGCACGGAACATGACCAAATAAATTGCAACAATAAGAGTGTTATCTCCTCAAAACATTTGGCATGTGGGGTACCAACTTGAGTGCTTGAATATTTATGTTGTTCCCTTTACTAGTTATGGGTCTATGATTATATGGCAGCAGAAAGAATATTGTTTATTAGCAAAAATTTGAAGCTATGAACTAACACCATAACTAATTTTGATAGCAAAATTCAGCATTTAAAATTTGCTTCTGTTTATTATAAATCAATTTTTGTCTTCATTTGTATTTACTACTGAATTGTGTTTATTAAAAACTTAAGTCATTTCCTGGTCGAAATTGGGTACTAAAGCACTTGTTGTGAACAAATATATCAAGGCTTCAAACATTCACCAATTGAAAAATTGCATGTCTAAGCAGATTTGTTTATTTTCTATCATTTCCACCCACAGAAATATAGGTATTGGGGCTTGTTCTATGGCAGCAAGAATAGGGGGTATTGTGGCACCTCAGTTTGTGTTTATGGTGAGTCTGTTGTCATTGTTTATATATAACAGTAAAGCATAGCACCTTTTATCTGCTTGTTAATCATGATCTTCTGCAGCATATTCTGTCACACACATTCACATTCTCTATTTCTCTCTCTCTCTCTACATACACACATAAAATAAAGATCACATTAACATGTCCAGTGTGGCATATTGGGAATATGGTGTTGGGCCCATATATTTTCATTTGTCCCAAAATAGTTTGGTATTTCCATTTACAACTTTCAAAATTCATTTCAATTTTACTGTAATTTAGATTCTGTTAGTCCCTTGTGCATTCTTATTTCATTGTTAATTTACAACTTCAACAGGGGGAATCATCAAAACCAGTCCCTTTTACCATATTTGGTGTGCTGGCCATAATGTGTAGTCTGTTGATGTTGCTGCTTAAAGAGACTATGGGGAAACCACTCCCAGATAGGCTGCACCATGAGGAAGCTTTTACCAGTTCTTCGCAGTGTAAAATGCTTGTCTCAGACAAAATAGACAGAAGAACCCAGGGAGCTGGAGATTTGCAAAACGGTAAAATCAAACATGAGCTCAGGTCATTAGAACATGTCTCCTCAGTATAGATTAATGATATATATATACTTTTATGAACAGTTTAAAATAATGACAGTATTCACTTTTTTCTGATTTGTGAATACAAATTAAATGGAGGTGATGTAATTTATTCACAATACTTGTAATCTAACATTTCAGTCCATGCAAACGAATGAAAATGCATAGCACTGACATTGAACTTTTACAGTCTCGCCAAATGTGTGTCTGACAGTCTAAGACAAGTGACACAACTCTGTATGTCAAATAGTTTTTTTCAAAATAAAATAAATATATTTTTTTAATTGAGCTGCAATTATGATCTAAAGTCACACAATTAAAATATTTATGACATACATTATTCATAATAATAATATATATTAGTATCAAGCGTTAAATGTCATGGCCACTTTTTGACAAATGTCTGCCACTTAAATTGTATTGTATTCCTTGTCTAGTTCATGCTAATTGTTGTTGTGATTCATTTTGTGTTTTCATTTGTTCTTTGTCCGATGATGAAAGACTTGCAGTTGTAACTAGATTTAAATTTGTTTCTGTCACGGTTCCAGCAACTTTGCAGTACCTATATATGTTATCATTGATATAGGTAAAAAAAAACAAATACATAAAAGAAGTAATTGTCAAAAAGAGATAGAAACTCAGGGAGGTTGGGACAATTATATTATATTATATATAATAAAAGCTATTGGTTGTAATATAAACACATTTTTCATTGTCAAAAACTACTGTTTGTTTCAGTAACTTAACATCTTTATACTGGTCTAGAAGACTCTGCAGAGTCTGTAAACAACCAGTTTAATTTACATTTCCTTTCTCTAATAGCTAAGTGCATCCAATCTATTCTTAAATGCATTAAATGTCCCTGCCTCCACTACTTCCTGTGGCAATACATTCCAACCATTCACCACTCTCTGACTAAAAAAATATTTCCTAATATCTAATCTGGACCTTTCTTTAGTTAATTTGTAGCTATGCCCTCTCGTTCTTGTAGGTAGTTGTATTTGAAAAACTTGTTATAGTCTAATTTATCCGTTCCTTTGATTATCTTATAAACCTGTATTGTCACCTCAATTTCTTCTCTTTTCCAGACAATGTAGGCTGGTTTTTCTGAGTCTTTCCTCATAACTCTAATTCTGGAATCCCGCTGTGAGCTTTGTCGCTCTTTTTTGTATTCTTTCCAGCATATTTATATCCCCTCTACGATAAGGACTCCACACCTGTACACCATGAATTCATGAGCAACCATGAATATGAAATTGTTTCTAATAATCGATTAATTCTTCATTATTATAGTTACAAATGTTGTGCAGTTGTACATTGAATGAATGGATAACACAACATGTCATGCCATAATTTTATTCAAGTATAGTTTATTGGGTATTGTTTACTTCTACAAAAAGTATTAATGATCAACATATGCCAACACATATATCTCCATGACATATCTGACAGTGGAAGAGAGATTTTTCCATTTTTTATTGAAATATTTGTTGCAGGTTTGTGTTAAATTGTTTGATCTAAGTGTAATATTTATTTATATATTATTGTTACAACAATGGCAGTAATGTAGAATCTCACAGTTTATTTAGCAGGAATCTCAACACATTAGATCACATATGACCTCCCTGATATGTCTTGTGTAACATCACAAGTTGGTGCAAGTATAACTTGAGAAGAATATGAAGAGTAGCAATGGTCATAGCAAAAGTAACAATGGTCATAGGAAGAGTAGCAATGGTCATATGAAGAGTAGCAATGGTCATAGCAAAAGTAACAATGGTCATAGGAAGAGTAGCAGTGGTCATAGCAAAAGTAACAATGGTCATAGGAAGAGTAGCAATGGTCATAGGAAGAGTAGCAATTGTCATAGGAAGAGTAGCAATGGTCATAGCAAAAGTAACAATGGTCATAGGAAGAGTAGCAATGGTCATATCAAAAGTAACAATGGTCATAGGAAGAGTAGCAATGGTCATAGCAAAAGTAAAAATGGTCATAGGAAGAGTAGCAATGATAATATTAAGAGTAGTAATAATCATAGCAAGAGTACCAGCACTGATAAACATAAAATTTAGATACCATAAGAACTGACAATTTTTAGAGCTTTTGGAACCCTCGTATTTAAAGATATGATAAATATTAAAGGAAAGGTGATCTCCATGCTATGACCAACATATTTGCCATAGTGCAGCATTTGGGTCATCAAAAGCACTTTTTGTAGCCATTAGGTCATAAACATGACTTTGTGCATTTTCAATCAGTCAATCAAAATATTTTCATTTGCCTGTTTCAACGAAGGTAAGCCAGTTTCTTCTGTCCTGAGTCATCTGGTCTGGCTCTCTCCACATCTTCCCTGTTTTCTTTTTGTTTGTCTTGAGTGGTCTGTAGGTACCCACAATTGTCTGCATGCTGGTCTTGGGAAATTTAATGTGATTCTTATGTGGCAATGAGGCTGCTTTTAGTTTGAGACACCTGATCTAGATTATATTTATTCCTATTATATTTATTCTTTTTTATTTATTTCTGTTCTATTTATTTATATTCTTTTTATTCCTATTCTGTTTATTCTTATTCTGTTTGTTCATATTGTATTTATTCCTATTGTATTTTTTACGATTTGATTTATTGTTATTCTATTTATTCCTATTCTGTTTATTGCTTTCTATTTATTTCTAATATATTTATTACTATTTTACTTATTCCTAATCTATATAGTTTTGTTCTATTTATTCCTTATTATTTTACACTTTGCCACCAGTTTGAATGTATTCACATATAGACATTATTATTCTTATCCAATAATTTTTCTGCTATCCTGATTGGACCTCCTGCTACTTGTCAGTCCTTGACAACATTAAGTGATCAGTAACCACTTCTTATGACCGTAAGAATACCCCAAAAGCAAATTTCAAACAGATAACTCGCCAGAACTTCTAATAAGTGAACGTGGAATTATTCCAAGACACATCAGACCATCTCCTTACAAATGTTGTTAAATCAGTCAATGTGAAGGTGGCAAAGGTAATCTAGAAAGCAGCTTCAGAATGTGCTCAAAAGGGTTGTTGAAAGTCAGATAAACCATTCTGGAATAAAGAAATTCCAAACGGCTATGAACGGTAAAAAGAAGACCATCACACGAAACTAAAATGCAACAAAACGCGTGCCAAATGAGCAGTTAAACAGCCAAAAGTGAAAAATAAGTAAGGACATGAAATGGTAACATCTGAACATTCTGTGACAGCTGGCTGCTGCAAGTAATAACTATACAATCTGTATATAATACAAATTTATGGTCATGGCTTTATTTCATAACATCTGTTGACATGCATTTTTGCAGACTATCAAGTGATTATCATTAAAATATATGAAAAGTTAGATGTGTTATGAGAAGTTAGAAAAAAGTTGAGTTGTAAGAAGTTTAATGAAAGAGGAGTTAAGAGAGGTTAAATGAAAGATGAGTTATGATAAGTTAGAAAAAAGTTTAGGTGTAAGAAGTTTATTGAAAGAGGAGTTGTTGTTTGCGAATGCCCACGATGAGTAGGTTACTCTTTTGTGTGTCCTGAAAAGGACGTTAAGTGGCGGGTTGCAGTAGCTTTCCTCACATCCCAAGCGTGCTGATGATGGTAGACTGGGGTCCTCCCTCCAAGCGGTTGTGCTATGCTTGGCTTCATATGCGTGTCGCTCACTACTACGGGGATCACACCAAACCTCACCTTGTTAGTCAGACTGTTGTCCTCGAGAACAGCCCATTTCCAGGACGACCAACGAGGAGGTCAGGTGACGGTCTTGGCCAGTATATTTCTCCTGACCCTGGCTAACATTGTCTGATTAGTGTGTTTTGCCTGACCAAACGTTAGCCTCATTGTCCCAATGAAAGAAGAGCTAGGAGAAGGTAAATGAAAGATGAGTTATGAGAAGTTAAATGAAAGATGAATTAAGAGAAGTTAGAAAAAAGTTAAGTTGTACGAAGTTTAATGAAAGATGAGTTACGAGAAGTTAGAAGGAGGCAAAGATAAAAAGTTAGGAGAAGTTAAATGAAAGCGTGATCATGATGGGTTTGAAGAAAGCTGATATACAACAGTACTTTAAGATCAGTTGTCATACAAATGAAGTTTAGCAAATATCAACATTTTGAGTACACATGATATCATGTTTTGTAAATATGAATGCTAAGGTGTACCTGGAAGAACTCTGTGTGACAGGCAAGAGTAAACCACTGCCGGACTGAGTTGTGACTAACAGTACATTTTAAGGTACAAGATTCTCCAACTTATAGGTTTTAGCACCCAGCCATTCATAGAAACTAAAATCCTGCTGGGTTTGAAAGAAATCTCTAGAAACAATACCTCATATATGATACAGGAACGATACATTCCATTAAACATACCTCAGAAGAGTAACAACAGTTCCCATGGGTTGCTTTTAACAAATAAAATCTGTAATTTATTGTGAACAGTTTTGATTGCCTGAATTTGTTTGTTCACTTTTGGTCATTAGATATCAGATCACAGTGTAAAACACATCATGCCATATTCCACCTATTATCCAGCTAGTATTTCTAGAAGAACATTTGTTTTAGATGTCTATTAAAACTATTGTATGTTTGCGCTTAGGAAATGTCTTAATTTGATGATTTTGTTAAATAATATAAAGTTTGTTTTGTAACACCATTTATATGTTTGTATTTGAGTTATGGAAATGTAATAATTTGATGATTATGTTACATAATATAAAGTTTATGTTTAAAACACCATTGATATATTTGGACTTGAGTTGTGGAAATGTAATAATTTGATGATTATGTTACATAATATAAAATTTAAAATGCTAGGTAAAACTATTGTATGTCTGAACTTAATTTCAAGACTTGGGTTGGGGCTAGTGGTTAAGGGACATGGCTCACAACACCTAAGGTGCTGGATTTGCTCCCCATCACAGCACCGGCCTAGACCCTGGGGAAGCAAACCTTTAAAAATGCAGGAGGAAGTAGACCCTTACATAAAATGCATGCCGAAGTCAGATGTACTGGGCCGACAGGCGCAAAATAAAAACATAGTGCAATGCACACTGCCTTGGGAATAGAGAAATAATATGAACGTAACAAAAAAAAATGTCAAGACTTATGTTGTTTATTTGTTTTAGTTTGGTAACTTGTGCTCTGTAACAATAAAATTCCAAATTTGATTTGTACTCTGATATATGTCTTTCCCTTGAAACACTGGGTTGCAGTAGATGATCTCTATGTGTTTCCATTCTTGGCCACCTTATTGAGTTCTGCCCATGCCACTCCAGCTGCACAGGTCTTCCTTCTGGAAAATACGTAACACATCATCATCATGTTAGATGTAAGTTGTCTTATGTCAATTAGTTAAACACACACTACATTTCTTTGTATAGTTATGTGTAGTTATATGATTTATTATCTTCTTCTTAGTTTCTTGGTCAGTGACTAACAAAGTGGTCAGTGAGAGCCATGTCTAATGGTCAGTGACTGACAAATGGTCAATGAGAGACAAAGTGGTCAATGATAGCCATGTCTAGTGGTCAGTGACTGACAAAGTGGTCAGTGAGAGCGATATCTAATGGTCAGTGACTGACAAAGTGGTCAGTGAGAGCCATGTCTAATGGTCAGCGACTGACAAAGTGGTTAGTGAAAGCCATGTCTAATGGTCAGTGACTAACAAAGTGGTTAGTGACAGCCATGTCTAATGGTCAGTGACTGACAAAGTGGTTAGTAACAGCCATGTCTAATGGTCAGTGACTGACAAAGTGGTTAGTGAGAGCAATGTCTAATGGTCAGTGACTGACAAAGTGGTTAGTGAGAGCAATGTCTAATGCTCAATGACTGACAAAGTGGTTAGTGAGAGCAATGTCTAATGGTCAGTGACTGACAAACTGGTTAGTGAGAGCCATGTCATTTTATGCCAGGTAGCCAAATGTTGTCTAAACTCATCTCTGTCCTTTGCCATTAAGCATCATGTCAAAGGACATCTCTTCTACTTAGTTCAGTCCTCCGATGGTGGAGTATACTGGCAGCTACCATACTTAGTTCAGTCCTCAAGATGTATGGATTTAATCTCCCTTGAGGGCTTGTAGTACATATGTGAAGACGACTACCTGTTGACACTAAAAAATGGCTTTTGTGTTTCACAATAGCAGCTTGCTCAAGAACTTGAACCTCACCTCTATAGTTTCAGCAGAATTCCCCAATAGGAATACTCGTCTCACAATAGTGATCAGGATACAAGACAAAGACACCAACTCCTCTATTCTTAGCGGCTGATGTTGCTGATCGATCTGTGCAGACACGTAACCATGGTTGTCTTGCATAGTTTGCTTTGATCATATTCAGTGTAGCGGTTTGATTTTTAAGATCATTATGTTTGTACCCCATTGTATGACCTCTGATCAGTGCCTACAACTGGGATGTCCTGCTGAAGCAACATTTCCTTCCAGATATTCCAGCGTTTTATTTGTTTG
Source organism: Ariolimax columbianus (assembly GCA_036924085.1). Taxonomy (NCBI): domain Eukaryota; kingdom Metazoa; phylum Mollusca; class Gastropoda; order Stylommatophora; family Arionidae; genus Ariolimax; species Ariolimax columbianus. Next base: position 31,049,968 of record JAVGWX010000003.1, read on the forward strand.
TCTTCCAAGATGGGGTACCAGCCCATCAAGCTTCAGAAACTGTTCAATTTCTTGATTGTCACTCCTGTTTTTACTTTGGCCACTGAACAGTTCCAGCCTAAATCCTATTGACAATAATGCATTTTGGGACCTAACTGTTCAAATCGTGTATCGCTCAAAGATACGCGAGTCAATGAGTTAAAACAAACGAATTTTAGACGCTTGTAACGAACTCCATAAAAACACTATCAACCCAGCAATAGCTCAAACATCTGAGGACTTCAGTTTCAGCTAAAGGAAACAAATGTGAACACAAAACGAAATAGCCAACATCTTTGTTGTAATAATTGTCATTAAATTTCATCAACTAATAATCATTTTATGATGAATTTGTATTGGTCAATTTATATATATATATATAAAAAAAAGCTATATGTCCTTTTGACATCATTTGTGTCATACAGGGGATCAAGATGCTGAGCAGCGCATGAGCTGCAGTGGTCAGCGACCCATAGCTGACTGCTAGCGTCAGGGCCAGCAAACCATAGCTGCCAAGACCCTTCTACACCTCCACGCGATGATCCTGGATAACAGGCTGCAGCAGGGCAGACTGGCTAAGGAGAAGGGATCGAAGAGGGAATGCTAACCCGGTACTCAAAAAATGCTTGCTGAAGTCGGATGTGTTGGACTGAAAGGTGCAAATATCACAGCCAAGCTGTAAACCACAACACAACGCATTCCGTTGTCTGGACTACATTCTGCTACTTGCCCTTTCAGGGTTTGGTAGTGGGAGATTGAGAACGAACGAAGAAGAAGTATCATACAGGTTATCGGACAGTCCAGTGAACATGGCATGGACATTCAAACATCCCAGTTTAACTTACAAGGCAAATATGGCGACACCACAGGGCGAAGCTGAAAATCCTCTCCATGAAAAAGCTTGGACATGTGCAGAAGGGACAAAAATGGTGACTCAGGGTTTATATCACTGTGACACTGTTAACAGATCGTGTCCGTGTTTCCATTCAGTTTAAACAGGAACAGAACTATTTGAAACGAATTGAAACTAACTGGTCTCCATTTAATACACCACAATGTGCTGATTTGTAATCCTAAATGCGAAAATCACAGGAGCAGTTTTGTCCGTGACAGCCTTTGCAAGAAACATTGCTCTAGAAGGATAAGACACACGCCAATGAGACCAAACGGTCTGCTTTGATTAATTACAAGCAAGTTTCAAATGCAGCTAGCCTGTACACCATCAAGTCCCAAAGAAGCAACCATGTTCAACAAAAATCTCATGGTTGCTTAAATGATTACTGACTACAGCTCAGTAAAAACATCCATACTGCAGCATAAATATGTAACAACAGACAAATGTTTGATAGCATAAAGAAAGATATTGGTCCTGTATGTAGGAAAACAGAACCGCTTAAAATTATCACTAGCGAGAAAATAACAGACACAAGAAAGTAGATGCAGTGATGGGTCAAGTAATATCCTGAGCTTAACTCGAATGACAATGTTGTCACTCTCACAGTCATTCATGCTGTCTAAACCTATCCCAGTATGGACGAGTTGGACATCGAATAGCTTAAAAGATCTTAATAAAGACATTGACAGCTTGGCCACAGGCAGAACAAGAGGCATCGACGGGGTCCCACCTTAATTGATCGAACGTGGTTATGGTGGACTCTTGCATATCTGTATATGATATATGTAAGTGCTGGAAAGATGTCATTACATCTCAAGATGTGAGAGATGCACGGATTGTAACAGTATACACAAATATAGTTGCTAGAAGCGACTGTAAAAACCATTGAGGCATCTTTCTGCTCTGTGTTGCATGCAAATTCTTCGCCAGAATAATCTTACCATGGCTAACAAAATTGCCTGATAGCTGATAATCTGTATCCGGAGGCACAGTGCGGATTGAAGGCTGAAAGATCAATGATCGATGTAATTTTTTTTCTCTTCAGCAACTTAGAAAAATATCAGGTGGGCAAAATGAGCCCTTCTATGTCGCCTTCATTGGCCCGACAAAGGTATTTGATTTGGTAAGTAGGGACGGACAAATTCTTAGCTAAAAAAGGCTTCCCAAGAAAACGTCTACAACTAATAATATCATTCTATGAGGCAGCTGTGCACTAATTTGATGGTAGAAAATCAAAGCCGTTTGGTATTCGCAGTGGTGTTATAAAAGACCGCGTCCCAGCCCAGACACTGTTTGGATTTATTTGTTTGTTGCTCAGCCCCTGAAACATGCATTTGGTAACGCAAATGAAGGAATCTGCCGTTACACTATATCCTATGGTCGGCTGTTTAACCTTGCAGCACTGAAGGCCAAACAGAAGATCTGGGAGATCACCATCAGGGACTTGTTTTTCGCTGAGATGATGCTACCATTGTTACCAACATACAGAAGGGAATTCATAATTTGACAGATAGCTTCTCCCAGGCTTGCAAAGATTTTGGTATTAGGATAAGTCTCAACAAAACAAATGTGCTGGGACAGAAAGTAGATGCCACCCCAAGTCTTAACATCGATAATTATGAGCTGGCAGATGTGCACCAATTCACATACCTTGGATCCCCTATTCACATACCTGGGATCCTTCATCAACGACAAACTCGCTCTAGACCCAGAAATAGGCAGTCGCACTGGCAAAGCTACTGCTACATTTCTCGGCCTACAGCGGGGATTCCGTCGGCCTCGTGATCAGGTGGTGTGGGTTCGACTCCGGACTCCGCCGTCGGCAGCACGAGACGAGAGAGTGAGGATTAAGAAGTAGCGCAGTTAATCCTTACTACAAATAGTGTAAGCAAAATTAATTATGCCATCATCGTCTACGATGGACGGCGGCCTTTGCCTGAGTTTCTGCTATAGAAATGCCTTGACCTTTTTACGCCTGGCTGAACTAGACGCCAATTTCTTGAAGTAATAAAATCTCTTCCAACCACAACATAAGATACACATCTCACGTACCTCGTGCTTCACGTCCAGACACGTTTCTATATTAATGGCAGTCGGTGACTTTAAAAACATGGATCAGCTAAGATCGTTATCGTACCGCAAAATTGCCTGGAAAAACAAGCACAAGCAAAACATGAATCGCTTTATGGCTTGAAACTGTTTTACTCTTGGGTCTGTTAAAATGAAACAATAATTGACTACTACACTTTCAAATCGGTTTAAAAAACAGGATATCACCAGAAGGCTAAACAACCAGCCATTTCATCCCCAAATAAGTCCTTTTCGGAAATAAATAACTCATTTTCAGGGCTTAATTAGATATTCACTGCTAAGTAAGTCCTATTCAGTTAAATAAGTGTTTTTGTTTAAGTAAATAAATATTTTGCGAAGCTGAAAAAGGTATTTTTAGAGCCAAGTAAGGCATTTTCAGGTCCAAACAAGAGGTAGACAGTAATTTCCTGGGCTAAAAAAGTTATTGTTGCCCGCCTATCGATTATTTGAAATGCGGCCGGAAAGACAATCTGTTCCCGAATCCGCAACACCACGTTGAGGCAGACAGTAAGAACAAACCCAGTTAGATCCTACATTGACGCCCACAACAAATCAAGTGGTTTGGTCATTTAGTCAGAATGTATTATGACCAGCCTGCAGCGAGAACATATATGCAGGTCTCCGATCCACATGCAAGGGTAGGTAGAATGTATGTAGGTAGATCTAAGGTGTCTCTGACACACACAGGAAGTTCCACCTGGCGACAGTACAGGCCTTCCACATGGCGATAAGATATTTGCGCATCCCTCCTCACTGCGACACTTCATGACAAGGGCAGTACGACAACATGAGAAGAAGTTATTTTCGTGGCTAAGCAGGTCTTTTCAGGCCAAGGAATTCCTGTTCAGTTCCAAATAACAATACCTTTCACGAGTAATACGTCCTTTTCAGGGCTAGGCAGCAGTTCTTTTCAAGGATTTATACGAGGCGTGTTCAAATGAAACTGGATCTAACTGCACCAAGTGAACATGCGTATGATGATGTTAATTCTGGTATAAACAGCACATACCAACCGTCAAGTTTGAAGAATTTCAATATCCTCCTACTCAAAGTTTCCTCAGCAGACCGTTGGAAACATGGCGGGTGTGATACGGAATCCGTCCAAAGTTAATCAGCGAGTGGTCATACGGTTTCTAACAGCTGAAGGATGTCGACCAGCTGAAATTCATAGCAGAATGCAGGCAGTGTATGGTGACAAAAGAGTATCGAAGACAGCAGTGAAGAACTGGACAACGATGTTTAAAGCAATACGTGCGTTAACGAAAGATCTTCCGAGTCCAGGTCAGGCTCATATTGTTGCGTCAGAAGTTGCCATCGCCAAAATTGATGCAACAATTCGGGTCATCCTACACTTCCTGCATTCTGCGATGAATGTCAGCTCGGTGCTCCAGATCTGGTTCACGATTTTCATTTATACTTTCGTAGTTGTCTGCCAACTTGTTTTGTGTCGGTCTCTAATTCGCATCTGGTGTCTATAGCATGTGAGTTCTAGAGGTGATAAATGGGTCTGTTGTAAGGACATTATCAATCTAATTGTCGACCAATTATGATGGTGCGTATGTCTAGTCGATTGCTCCTAAGCCTCAGAAATTAGGTACTTAAAAAAGGAGATACACTTATAGAAAGGACAAGGTCTGAAATCAGACAATACAACACGATGGTGAAAGCAAATCACTTCAGACTCGAATGAGACAAACTTAACTGCGGAAATCTATTGATATATGCAAAATGAGATCAGATATCTCAACAAAAAACGGGACACCAAGATCCATTCTTCTTCTTCGTCTTTCGTTCTCAAAATCTTGCTAGTAAGCCCTGAAAAAGGCCTTGGCAAGTAGCAGGATGTTGTCCGGAGAACTGAATGCGTTGTGTCGTAGTTTATATGTTGACTACGATATTTACACCTTTAGGTCCGACACGTCCGACTTCAGTCGGTATTTTTGGGTACCAGGATAGCTTTACCTCTTTGATCCCGTCTCCTTAGTCAGTCTACTTTGTTGCCCAGGATCACCGTGTAGAGGTGTAGAAGGGTCTTGGCAGCTCTGGTTCGCTGGTCCTGACGATAGCAATCAGCTTTGTGTCGCTGACCGCTGCAGCTCATGCACTGCTCAGCATCTTGATCCTACCAAGAGCCATGAATCCATTAATGGTAGGAAGAGTCGAAGCAGCTGGGACAACAACACAATACAGACTCATAGAGACGGAGAACTGGACATAAACCAGACAATAGATGGACAAGTATTCTGCGGCTGACCTCGATTTCTCAGGGTAGGAGATAAGGGACTTAGACAGATGGTTAGTCAGAAAATTCTTGCTGGTGATGGTACCAGATTCGATAATTTTCATTCGAAAGATATTATGTCTGTAGAAGAACAAGAAGTCGAAACAGTCATCATTTATCCACCTGGCTCCCTTAGGAACTGAGGTCCGCAATGGTTGCTCCATATATGCCCATATTCTGCGCCGCCATCTTAAATTTAATCATGAGACCTCAACGGAAGCGATTTCCTCTTCCCTCAAATGTTTCTTGGTCTTCCTACTCGCCTCGTTCCATGTTGGTTCCGATCCAGCGCATGTCTGGTTTTACTGTTCAGCTTCTTTCTGAGAGCATCTCACATCCATCTCCACTTTCCTTTCCCAATTTCCCGTTGTAGTTGTTGTTGCCGTGTCCTTCCCCACAAATTTTTGTTAGTTGTTGCCGTGTCCCTCTCCACAAATCTGTGTTGTTGTTGCCTTGTCCTTCCCCGCAAATCTGTGTTAGCTGTTGACGTGTCATTCCCCACAAATCTGTGTTAGTTGTTGACGTGTCCCTCCCAACAAATCTATGTTAGCTGTTGACGTGTCATTCCCCACAAATCTGTGTTAGTTGTTGACGTATCCCTCCCCACAAATCTGTGTTAGTTGTTGACGTGTCCCTCCCCACAAATCTGTGTTAGTTGTTGACGTGTCCCTCCCCACACATCTGTGTTAGTTGTTGACGTGTCCCTCCCCACAAATCTGTGTTAGTTGTTGACGTGTCCCTCCCCACAAATATGTGTTAGTTGTTGACGTATCCGTCCCCACAAATCTGTGTTAGTTGATGCCGTGTCCCTGCCCACAAATCCGTGTTCTCTACTACCTCTGATAAGCTAATCTGAAGTATGCAACGAGAACATTTGTTGATGTCTGTAGTCTGGTTATGACACCCTTAATCACGTGTTATGTTTCTGTGTCACACATCAAGAGCGACTATATATTAATGTTAAACAAAGGATACTTTGAAAACGCATCTGTGTTGAAACATTCAGATGTGGGTGGAAGCGTATTTAAATAAATGACAAGTAGGAAGGAAAACAATTTCGGAAATTATTATTACAAGATTGAAAAAAGAGGAAAATCAATAGATCGAAAAAGGTAATCGTTATTGAATCGATTTATCCGCTTAAGTAAATAAAACGCAAAAAAGTATTTGTAGTTTGTGTTTTGTTCTACGAAAAAAAGCAAATTTTAAATAAATAATGAGTAGATCGTGCGGCGTGTTAAATAAATGATTGAAATGTAACAGGCGGAAAAAGTTAATATTGCAGCAGCAGGAAGAAATAGATCAGTTGCATAGTTGTCTTGATTTCAGCTAGTTATGGAGATTGACGTGCTATGTTCCTGATTTACAATTTACCTGATGAACTGTCGTTAACCTTGGTACAGAAGTAGTCGATGCACGTAGTAGTCTTCACAAAGCAAGTGTCACGAGAAAACGTAGGCTATTCACTTTTATCCAGGTGGGAGAATTGTGTTTTCCGATTCACGTTTTCTATTCGACAGGGAGACAGTCCACTGGATTTTTTCATTCGATATTTTCTAAGGTTTCTTAATTGGTAAGCATGTTGGTTTTTTTGTTCCATGTTTTTGTATGCTATTAATCTTTACAAACCGAAGCTAATGTTTTAATTTGATGTGGAATGTGACAGATAAATAAATTAGTGGGAGACGATTTGCATATTTAAACGCCAAATTGTGTGCAGTCAGTCTCTTCAGGGCCAGGTGCTACATGCGGGCAGAGACCCACTTCACATCTCCACTGAACACATGGAAGCAGGCTGCGGCATATTAACATGGCCAAGGAGGCGGGGAACGACACTATGTAGCTGTGAGCCTGCTGAGAAGTCTAGCATTGTATTACAGACAGGATGTTTTCACATTTTTTGGTTGTTGTTGCTTAGATGTTTGCTTCACTAGTTTCTACTGGCGGAGGCGCGCCATTTTCCACCCCAGACCGTAGTCCATTGGGCGATATAAGGACGCATAAACCAGTGCTTGGATGAATGTGTGCGTCTGTATGTACCTATGCTAGGTTTGTGCGCCCTCAGAAGCTAGCCCAACCAAAGTGCCATGGAAGGGCCTCACCATGAGGGCGCGTGTGAAAGTTGTGCAAGAGTGTGACTGTAGGACATAGTCAAATAAAATATATAGGACTAAAGCTCCAAGAAAAACATCCACCAAAGAGTGGGCAACTCAGCACGTGTATGCTCAATGATAACAAAATATATCACCAATTGTGATGTAACACGATCGTAAGTTGGACCCAGCTGGTCAGAGTTATTACCCAATTGTGTTGATATTGACTTTTAACTGCTGCAGCTTCGATCTAATAATTTGTCCGTTTCTGTACAATCACGTTCAATATTCAGATTGAGTCTGCTATAGTTCTTTAGCTGAACTTTCGATTAAAAAAAACATCCACTGCTAAAATAACCGGAAGGTGTTTTGTAGTTTTAAGTTAACAACAAAGTTAAATTAGATGTGATTCTTCCGGTTCCCACGGATAGTTATTCATTGTTTGTCTTTTATCATTATTATGATTATAAAGGGGAATAGTTGGTACTTGCTTCAAAATTCACCCCAAACATGTTCTCTGGGTTCCCATCGTACGTCACGAGACTGGTTAAGGGCAGAACTGGTCGACATAATTGTATTTTAAATAAATAAGTAAAGACGTAAATTAAGACATAAATGTAGAAGATGTTATATTCAGTTTAACGAACTGTTATGGTTATAGTTATGGTTATAGTTATAGTTATGGTTATAGTTATGGTTATGGTTATAGTTATGGTTTTAGTTATGGTTATGGTTTTAGTTATGGTTTTTGTTACGGTTGCCGTTAGGGTTAGATAATAGGGTTATCACATCGCCTGTCAGCATGGATAATGACATGGTGCTGAGTAACTGAATGATAATCTCCTTATCATCGACCGACGTTGAAAGATTCAGGATATTCATCGTTAAGACAGCAGGAAAAAGCGGTAGCAAAAGAGAGACATGCATTCCCGTCTGTTCTCGCAGAATGTTCGACACAGATTTCATGTTAACCAGCTGTCACTGCAAATAGTTCCCAGAGAAAGTCAGTGACCAACTGGCACTGCAACCAGCTCACAGAGAATGTCAGTGACCAGCTGGCAATACAACCAGCTCCCAGAGAATGTGTCAGTGACCAGCTGGCAATACAACCAGATCCCAGTGAATATCAGTGACCAATTGGCAACCAGCTCCCAGAGAATGTCAGTGGCCAGCTGGCAATACAACCAGCTCCCAGAGAATGTCAGTGACCAGCTGGCAATACAGCCAGCTCCCAGAGAATGTGTCAGTGACCAGCTGGCAATCAGCTCCCAGAGAATGTCAGTGACCAGCTGGCAATCAGCTCCCAGAGAATGTGTCAGTGATCAGCTGGCAATCAGCTCCCAGAGAATGTGTCAGTGATCAGCTGGCAATCAGCTCCCAGAGAATGTGTCAGTGATCAGCTGGCAATCAGCTCCCAGAGAATGTGTCAGTGACCAGCTAGCAATCAGCTCCCAGAGAATGTCAGTGACCAGCTGGCAATCAGCTCCCCACGGAAATTCTTCAGTGAACCGTTCAGTACGAATAACTTCTGACACCAGCATACTTGTATTCCTAACGCTATAAGGTAGACGCTATTGCCCTCTTCAATAAGAAAGTATCCACTATCATCCTTGATATGACTAAACGCCATCTTCTCCGGCTCGCGTCACGAACCTCTATCTTTAATAGTCTCGGCAAGCCTTCATTCTACTGCTTCCCAAGTTTCACAAACCTAACAACCCATACGTCCTATTGTCCCCGCTTGTTCATGTCCTATTATCCCCGCTTGTTCCCATCCCACTGAACTGGTATACGACTTCCTTGATAGTATCTTTCAGTCTATGGTTGAGAATCTCCACATTTCATTCCACGCCTTGATAACTTTCTCTTCCATTGTACTCTACCCCGACAGCACCCCGACAGCACCTATCGACTCTTCTTACTTGATATCAGCTTTCCGTTTCTTTCTTGACCAGAGTCAACCCATCTATCTGCTATCACCCGCCTTCGCGAACTCGTCCTCACCTTTGAGCTCAATTGCCAGTTCTTTTATCAGATCAGCGGCGTAGCTAAGTGCTCCAGCTACGTGTGTCTTCTCATAGGACACCTGGAATACCTGATTTGGCATCAGTATCAGGGCTCTTTCCCCCTGATGTACTACCGAGACATCGACGAGGAGATTTGTATTACAGACATGCCCAAACAGAACCTCTTCAGCTTCATTGACGTTGTTAATGACTTCCATGACTTCCAGTTAATCTGTTATCTCTCTCACGTCTGCCCACTTTCTCGAAATCACGGTCTCCATCTGTCCTTCTAGCCCTCCACCACTGTTTAGTACAAACCTACTGACGCCCTCCGAACTACCTCCTCTACACTTCTTCTCTCCTGTCGTAACTCGCTCCTATTCTTCCAGCTGCTTCCCCTCTGACGCCTCTGTCAGGACGATGATGATTTCTTTCTCATGGCCCACGAGATGCTTGACTTCTTCCGTGAGCGACTCTAACTTGAGATAAATATCTCCTCCGCCCTCCAGCGGGTTTTCCCCATCTCCCGTCACGACTCCTCACTCCCAACCACCGGCCTCCCTTTGACCGTGTGAAACTTATCACGCATCACCCTCACTGCGCTTCTGTCAGGAATATCTTATTCTCTTATCTTGCTATTCTGCACTCTGATCATTCCGCTCTTGAGTGTTGTCCCGGTCCTCCACTTGTCGCCTACAAACTGGACAGAAACCTGAGGGACTTACTGGCCAGTAGCCGTTTGCATACGAGCCCCACTGCCATCCAAGGACCAGGCCGTACCATAACGCATATGGCTGTGTCACTTGCAAGCACGTCATCCTTACTCGCTCGATTACCTTCCCAAAATCCAGGTTCATCAAGGAGGGTTACTGATGCAAGTCCTGCAACTTCATCTACTCTATTATATGTCGTCAGTGTAGTATGACATACAATTGGGAGATTGGTCTGGAACTACGTGAGCGTTTCCGTCAACACCTCAATATCTATAACCAAAAGGGCTTCCCTATTGCCAGCCATTTCAATGGTCATGGGCACCGGAGTAAAGCATATGTTGGTGTCACAGGCTTAGTTTCTTGCTTCTCTGACGATCGTAATCTATTCGCCCTTGAAAACTAACTGATCTCCCGCATAGGTGCCTCCAGCCACGTGACATTATCCTCTACACTTTTTCTGTAATCCTCATCTCATACCGGCTTCCATCTATTTTTATCCCCTTTCTTCTTTCTCTACTTAAATAATCTTTTGGTCTTTCTGTATCTGGCCGCCACTCGCTTACCCGGCCTTTTTTCCATTTCTTACGCCCTCCTGGCCACTTCTTCTCGCTGTTGTCCGGTTTGGGTTCCTGTCCAGTCTCGAAAAGGGTCAATTTTTTTTCTCAGTTAAACTTTTTCACTCCTATGTATTGACATCCCCCATTATGTATTAATCCCTTAATTTTTATTTTTTATTTAATTATTGTTGCAATTCGTTATCCCTGTAGGCCTATTGGTCGTAACGTAGGTTTTATTCGTGGTTTCGTCTCGATGCTGTATCTGATCATACATATTTATGAATTTGTTTTCACTTTGCTTTTTACATTAAGATAAACGAACTGATCTCCATTTCTTCCTTACGAATTATAACCACACTACCATCCCGGGGGAAAAAACTAGCTTTCCAACGTGTCTCTGTCATGACTAACGCATTGTGAAAACTTAACAAATCAATATGGCTACTCCACAATTAGCAATGACTTATGTGGATGGTAAGGTGATCGTTGTCAAGAGTTGAGTGTTCTACCATAGACTGATAGGAGAGAGATCTGAGTGCTTGTGTTTGGTTTCACTGTGTATGAGACATGGATGGATTTGAAGATGGTTTGATAGTGTATGAGAAACATGGGTGGACAAACAGATGGGTTGGTAGGGTTAGTGTCGTGTGTGAGACATGTATGGACAAATAGATGGGTTAGTGTCGTGTGTGAGAGACATGTATGGACAAATAGATGGTTGGTAGGGTTAATGTCGTGTGTGAGAGACATGTATGGACAAATAGATGGGTTACTAGTGTTGTTGTAGTGAGAGAAACATGGGTGGACAAACAGTTCGGTTGGTAGATGGTGTTGTAGTGTGGGAGAAACATGGATAGACAAGCATTGGGGTTGACAGTGTGTTGCTCTCGTGCTGGAGAAATATGGATGAGAAAAGATGGGTTGGTAGTTAGTATTGTTGTAGTGAGATAAAAATGGATGGACACACAGTTGGGTTGGTAGATAGTGTTGCTGTCGTGTTTGATAATTAAGGATACACAGGTGGATTGGTAATTATGCAGTTAGTACTGCAACAGCAGAACGCGCCGACAAGGCATAAGATCTGTCTGTCGGCGATGAAATGCGCGATTCTGTCGGCGATGAAATGCGCGAGTCTGTCGGCGATGAAATGCGCGAGTCTGTCGGCGATAAAATGCGCGAGTCTGTCGGTGATGAAATGCTCGAGTCTGTCGGTGATGAAATGCTCGAGTCTGTCGGTGATGAAATGCTCGAGTCTGTCGGTGATGAAATGCTCGAGTTTGTCGGTGATGAAATGCGCTAGTCTGTCGGCGATGAAATGCGCGAGTCTGTCGGTGATGAAATGCGCGAGTCTGTCGGCGATGAAATGCGCGAGTCTGTCGGCGATGAAATGCGCGAGTCTGTCGGCGATGAAATGCGCGAGTCTGTCGGCGATGAAATGCGCGAGTCTGTCGGCGATGAAATGCGCGAGTCTGTCGGCGATGAAATGCGCGAGTCTGTCGGCGATGAAATGCGCGAGTCTGTCGGCGATGAAATGCGCGAGTCTGTCGGCGATGAAATGCGCGAGTCTGTCGGCGATGAAATGCGCGAGTCTGTCACTGAGGAAATGCGCGAGTCTGTCACTGAGGAAATGCGCGAGTCTGTCACTGAGGAAATGCGTGAGTCTGTCACTGAGGAAATGCGTGAGTCTGTCACTGAGGAAATGCGTGAGTCTGTCACTGAGGAAATGCGTGAGTCTGTCACTGAGGAAATGCGTGAGTCTGTCACTGAGGAAATGCGTGAGTCTGTCACTGAGGAAATGCGTGAGTCTGTCACTGAGGAAATGCGTGAGTCTGTCACTGAGGAAATGCGTGAGTCTGTCACTGAGGAAATGCGTGAGTCTGTCACTGAGGAAATGCGTGAGTCTGTCACTGAGGAAATGCGTGAGTCTGTCACTGAGGAAATGCGTGAGTCTGTCACCGAGGAAATGCGTGAGTCTGTCACCGAGGAAATGCGTGAGTCTGTCACTGAGGAAATGCGTGAGTCTGTCGGCGATGAAATGCCCGAGTCTGTCGGCGATGAAATGCTTCAGTCTTGATCTTGATGACCCGTTTCTCAGCGTAGCTGAGAGCCCCAAGATTTCTCTATCAGACTGCCTTGGACCACGAAAGTCCAATGGGTAGTGAGCACTCCACGAGAGGCGTCTCTGATGTTCTGGACAGCAAGAGTCTCTGACAAACGCATTTTTGTCCTCGGTGGTGCCAGATTTCTGTCGCCGTGCTCCATCGTTTCGTCGCAACATGTGACCTGCTCATCTGTTTTGTCATGTCTGTATAAGTTACCTCACCATTCACCAATGAAAATCTTGTGTCCAAATTGTGGAAACTTTGCCTACGTTGGTTGCGTAGGTGATTCCGACCAAGCCTTTGTCAAGAGGTCTGGATCATTCAATTTGTCCTCCAGTGATTGTACTCAAAGAAGGTAAATGTCTGGGGTGTCTGAAACTCTTGGACTACCAGGTTGATCGACATGTTGCGAGTAATCACGAGTGGTGTGGACTCCGGCAAGAATGCATTTCGTAACCAGACGTTTGGCTTGTATAAATGGCATGTGCAATGAATGACATCAATTCGAGTATTTTATCCAAGAGTAATTAAAGCGCCACATACTTCATCTTTTAGGACATGCACTGTGTGGCAGTGTCCCTGTTCTTGTCTGTCTGCCCTTCTGTCTTGCTCTATCTCTCTTCTCCCTGCTCGCGTCTCTCTCTCTCTCGCACACACCACACACATACAGAGAGAGAGAAAGAGAGAGAGAGAGAGAGAGAGAGAGAAAGAGAGAGAGAGAAAGAGAGAGAAAGAGAGAGAGAGAAAGAAAAATAAAGAGAAAAAGAAAGAGAAATAAAGAGATAGTCATCCGGGGCAGAACGTGACGTGTAACATGCGTATTGCAAAACTAACATAACCATACAATTTATTTTAGATCCTCTATTATAATATTTGTACGTCAATTAGTTAAATTTCACTTACTATCCTTCAAACACTTTTGTTTACAGAAGCTGGTAAGAGCACACATCTGCTTACACGAGCTTGTAACAGCACATGTTTACACGGGGCTTGTAGCAGCACACATCTGTTAACACAGGGCTTGTAACAGCACACATCTGTTAACACAGGGATTGTGTCAGCACATGTCTGCTTACACGAGCTTGAATTGTGAAAGCAGGGGAGATATTATATAAATCCACTTAGAGCATGGCTCTGTATGATTTAAGAGTATAAGAAAATGGGTCTGTTGGGTTAACTTAACTTAACGTCTTTATACTTTTTTAGAAGACTCTGCAGAGTCTGTATACAACCAGTTCCATTTACATCACCTTCCTCTAGAAGCTGTACGCATCCAATCTGTTCTTAAATGCATTGACCGTCCCAGCCTCACTTGGCAATGCATTCCAAGCATTCATAACTCTCTGGCTAAAGAAATACTTCCTAATATCTAATCTGGACCTCTCCTTAGTCAACTTGTAGCTGTGCCCTCTTGTCCTTGTTGGTGGTTGTACTTTAAAAAACTTGTTATAGTCTACTTTATCCATTCCTCTGATCATCTTATACACCTGTATTAAGTCATCTCGAATTCTTCTCTCTTCTAGACACTGAAGGCCAGTTCTTTTTAATCTTTCTTCAAAACTGTAATTCTGGAATCCCACTATTAGCTTTTTCGCTCTTTTTTGTATTCTCTCCAGCATGTCTATATCCCCTCTCTGATAAGGACTCCACACCTGTACACAGTACTCCATTTTAGGTCTAACTAATGCTTTATACAGTTTGACTATCACTTCCTTGCTCCTATGTTTAATATTTCTTTTTATCATCCCTAACATTGCATTTGCCTTTTTTACTGCTACCTGAACTTGCTCCCTCACCTTACATGAATGATCTATTATAATCCCTAAGTCCCTTTCTTTATCTATCTTTCTAATATTGTTCTCTCCCATTCTGTAATTATGTTCCATATTGGCTCTACCCATGTGGATGACTGTACATTTATCTACATTAAACTCCATTTGCCAGATTACAGACCATTCTCGAATTTTATCTAAATCCGACCTCAATATATCCAATTCTGCTTTAGATGAGACACTACTGCATAGTTTTGTGTCATCAGCAAATTTTGCAAACATGGATCCCATACCTATGTCCAAATCATTTATATATATCAAGAATAAAATTGGTCCCAAAACCGAGCCCTGTGGCACTCCACTTTTCACTTCACACCACTCAGAGTACTCCTTATTAATACCCACCCTTTGCCTTCTTCCCGTTAACCAATTTTCAATCCATTTGGCAACTTCCCCACCTATTCCATGTGATTTAAATTTTCGAAATAATCTTTGATGAGGTACTCTATCAAAGGCCTTTGCAAAATCCAGATAAATAACATCCACTGGCTCCCCTTTATCTAACATTTTGGTAACCTCCTCCATGAATTCTAATAGATTTGTTAAGCATGATCTCCCTCTGGTAAACCCATGCTGACTATTTCTAATTAGATTAAATTTGTCTAACTGTGCCAGCAGTCCGCACCAAAAAGGGTAGTGGTACAGTGAGTCCCATCACACTGCAACATCCAAGGCAACGAGGAGGCAGACAGACTGGCAAAAGAAGGTGCAAGACTACCACAAACAGATACTAGTATGACGTACGAAGAGTCAAAACGGCTTATCAAAGCCAGATACATGACCAAATGGGAAACCGAACATACTGGTTACACCAAAAACGATGCCTATTAACAGTTGAACCGAAGAGAGCAGGTCGTCGTCTTCAGACTTCGCACTGGCTACAATAGACTGAGGTACCACCTATTCAACAAATTGAAGATAGGGTGTACCGACGAATGCCCGTGCGGTACTGGTAAAATGACCGCTGAACATCTGCTGCAGAACTGCCCGACATACGAGGATCAGAGAACAGATGTGGCCATCACCAGTGGAACTGCAAGACAAGCTCTATGGTAGTGGCGACAGCCTCAGGATGACCGACGCTTTTTTCGAAAAAATAATGGTTACTGTCTGACTGTAGATTAAATTTGTCTAAATGCATTACAATGTTTTCTTTGATTATTGACTAACAATTTACAGACTATGTTCGTTAAGCTCACAGGTCTATAGTTTACTGGATCTGCCTTTTTGAATAAGGGGATCACTCCCGCATCTTTCCAATCCCGTGGAACAATCCCTTGTGCAAGTGATTGAGAACATAATATAGCCAATGGTTTTGCTAATTGGTATCTAATTTCAAACAGCAATTTTGGATGAATACCATCTTGACCTGGACATTTATCCACTTTCAACCCCTCCAATTTTTTAAAAACCATTTCCTCTGTAATACAGATAATCCTAATCCTGCTGTATCCATGTCTCTTTGAAAAATATATCTACAGGCTCTGGGATCTTGGAGCAGTCCTCTTTTGTGTACACTGTGCCAAAGTAGTGATTGAGTAGATTTGCTGCCTCCCTATTTTCACTTATTTTTTTTCCTGTGCTGGGCCTACTTTGTCCTTTGATCTTTGTTTATTTCTAACATAAGAGAAGAAGCTTTTACTATCAGTCTTGATCCTCTGAGCAAGTTTCTTTTCGAAGTCTATTTTTGCTGTTTTATTCGCTTTCTGAGATATGTTCTGCTTGTCCAAATATTTTAAATGTTTCTTTTGATTTACCTGCCTCTATATATTTTTTCCATGCTTTATTTTTAGCTCTTCTACATTTAACTACAATTTTAGTGATCCACTTTTTACGCTTGGGGTTTACTATTATGGAACACATTCCTCTTTTAGCGTTTCGAGAACTGCTTTAAAACTCACCCACTCCTGTTCAACATCTGTTCCTCTGACAATATCTTCCCAGATTATGTGGTTCGCTGCCTCTTTCATCCTCTTAACATCTGTCTTAGAGTAGTCATATGTTCGCGTGATTATGTTCACTTCTTTCCCTGCAATAAGATCCCATCGGATGATTTGATGGTCACTTGAGCCAAACAGTTCCCCTGCGGTAACGTTTTCAATCATATTTTCCTCTGTAGTAAAAACTAGGTCGAGTATGTTTTTGCCTCTGGTGGCTGCTACTACATGTTGAATTAAAAAATTTTCAGTTATGCACTTAACAAAAGGTTTTGACTCTACAAGTGCTTCTGCCATATCCCATTTTATTTCTAGAAAGTTGAAATCCCCCATTAATAATAATTTCCTATCACTTGCCTTTACTATGCTACTAATCAGCTCCTCATCTTCCTCCTTTTGACTTGATGGATATCTATAGCATACTCCAATCACTGTTTTTTCACCCCCACTTTCTATTTCACCCCATACACTTTCATTTTTGTTACATGATAAATCCTCTCTGCTAGTTATATTAACAGAATTTATACAGTATAATAAAACACCACCCCCCTTAGCCTTGTCTCCAACTACCCTATCCTTCCTTAACATTGTATATCCCTCTATTTCAAATTCACCATCTGCAATGTCCTCATATGCCCATGATTCTGTTAACCCTATTATATCTGGTTTTTCTTCCTCTACATACATTATGGAATGTAAGGACATAGCTTTGTTAGATTAAGAAATGTAAGGACATGGCTCTGTTGTGTTAAGAATTGTAAAGACATGACGCTGTTGATTTAAGGAATGTAAGAGCATGGATCATTTGGGTTAAGGAATGTAAGGGTATTACTATGTTGGTTTAAGGAATGTAAGAGCATGGCTCATTTGGGTTAAGGAATGTAAGGGTATTACTCTGTTGGTTTAAGGAATGTAAGAGCATGGATCATTTGGGTTAAGGAATGTAAGAGTATTGCTCTGTTGGTTTAAGGAATGTAAGAGCATGGCTCATTTGGGTTAAGGAATGTAAGGGTATTGCTCTGTTGGTTTAAGGAATGTAAGAGCATGGCTTTGTTGGGTTAAGGAATGTAAGGGTATTGCTCTGTTGGTTTAAGGAATGTAAGAGCATGGCTTTGTTGGGTTAAGGAATGTAAGGGTGTTGCTCTGTTGGTTTAAGAAATGTAAGAGCATGGCTTTGTTGGGTTAAGGAATGTAAGGGTATTGCTCTGTTGGTTTAAGGAATGTAAGAGCATGGATCATTTGGGTTAAGGAATGTAAGGGTATTGCTCTGTTGGTTTAAAGAATGTAAGAGCATGGCTCATTTGGGTTAAGGAATGTAAGGGTATTGCTCTGTTGGTTTAAAGAATGTAAGAGCATGGCTCTGTTAGATTAAGAAATGTAAGGACATGGCTCTGTTGGGTTAAAGAATGTAAAGGTATGGCTCTGTTGGGTTAAGGAATGTAAGAGCATGGCTCTGTGGGGTTAATGAATGTAAGATTATGGCTCTGAGTTCAAGTACAAGGGCAGATGAGCAAGAAGGTGACACTTGAGCAGGGAGTACCCCAAAGGGGAGTACTGTCACCCACACTCTTCCTGGTGTATATAAATATCATAACGGAGAATATACCAAGAAGAATCCACAGCTCAATGTTTGCAGACGATCTGGCTATGTGGACCTCTGAAAAGAATCTCACCATAGCAAGTAATCGGATGCAGCAGGCCCTAACATCGCTGAAAGAGTGGGCGAACTCATGGCTGGTCAAAATAAATGAGGAAAATACATGTACGATATTCTCGCTTTCAAACAAACCCCAAAACACCAAATTAAGTCTAAACGGAAAATACCTTCAGCCAAATGACAACCCAAACTAGCTGGGAGTCACATTTGCTAGGCGCATGACATGGAAAAGTCAGATCGACAGAAACCGAATGAGAGCCAGAGAAAGAATGGCAATCATGAGGAAACTTGCTGGCACAAGCTGGGGAGCAGACGAAAGTATACTAAAGAAACTGTACACTGGAAGAGTGAGACCAGTTCTCGAGTTCGGCATTGTGGCATGGACAACAGCAGCAAAGGCGAACTTCGATAAAATTAGCAAACTTCAAAACCAAGCCATGAGAGTTATAACAGGAGGCATGAAGTCAACGCCAATTGTAGAACTTGAAACGATTACAAATCTGCAATCCATGACAGACAGAAGAGATTGCAGAGCCCAGCAGCAAGCAGAGAAACTCAGAAGACTGACTGACCATCCAATGCATCAGAGACTAAAAAACTTTGGAAATGGGAAACTAAAGCGGAGAAACTTTGCAGAAATAGCCAAAGCAAAGATGCACGAAGACCCCATGAACGCACTAACACCAAAGCCCATCCCTACTGTACGAAAACCTACCTGGAGGCAGCATATATTTCCAGAGGTGGTAGAAAATATACCAGGTATTGGAAACAAAAATAGCCTGACTGAAAAAGAAAGAGATACAACCCTGAGGTACATAACGAAAAACTACCCAAGCATGGACTGGACCCATGCATACACCGACGGTTCTGTAACAAACACAACACAGAACGGCAGAAATGGCAGAAAAATAACACAATCAGTGGCAACTGGAAAATACTCAAGCAATTTCAGAGCGGAGGCAGAGGCACTGAGGGCTGCAGCAGAAGAAATGGTGACAGGTAAAAGGAATGAAAGCCATATTGTCCTGCTTACAGATGCCCTAGCCGTAGTCACATCACTAAAAAGCCAGAAAAATACTGAGCTTAATGATTTAAGAGCAGTACTCTGTCAACTATGCCAACAGTCCGCTCCAAAAAGAGTAGTGGTACAGTGGGTTCCATCCCACTGTAACATCCAAGGCAACGAGGAGGCAGACAGACTGGCAAAAGAAGGTGCAAGACTACCACAACCAGATACTAGTGTGACATAGGAAGAATCAAAAAGGCTTATTAGAGCCAGATACATGACCAAATGGGAAACAGAACATACTGGCTACACCAAAAACGATGCCTATTACCAGTTGAACAGAAGAGAGCAGGTCGTGGTCTTCAGACTTCGCACTGGCCACAATAGACTGAGGTACCACCTATTCAACAAATTGAAGATAGGTGGCACTGACGAATGTCCGTGTGGTACCGGGAAAATGACCGCTGAACATTTGCTGCAAAATTGCCCGACACACGAGGATAAGAGAAAGCAGGTGTGGCAATCACCAGTGCCAACACTAAACAAGCTCTATGACAGTGTCGACAGCCTCAGGATGACCGCTGCTTTTTTCGAAAAAATACAGGTTGTCTGACAGCTTACGAAGAAGAGGAAGAAGAAGAAGATTATGGCTCTGATGGGTTAAGGAATGTAAGGGCATGGCTCTGTTGGGTTAAGGAATGTAAGAGCATGGCTCTGTTGGGTTAAGGAATGTAAGATCATGGCTCTGATGGGTTAAGGAATGTAAGGGTATGGCTCTGTTGGGTAAAGCAATGTAAGGCCCCCAAGGAAAAGAGCTGGTCGTCTCATCCCCACATGCACCTGTTGTAATGGCTAGCTAAGTCACGTCAACTACTACTCTGTCACACTATCAACAGGCAATGAACCCAATGACCAAGATTTACAGATTGCTTGTCTTCGTGCTGTTAGTGTGGAGCATGACGTTATTCATGGCTCTATATACATTGAGGAACGTCTGGATGGATGACACGTCTGGAGAGTTGCGCTGCACACACATCCAACAACAAAACAGTTCTACTTTCCGGGACTGGATACTGAAGTCTGGAAACTGGTGGTCTGGTGTGAGAAAAGATAACTTAATGACGGTTTGTAGACACAAAAGAATAAAAGTAGAAAATGCTGTTATTTTTACACGAACTAAAATGAGTGAAACGTGAAATAAGTATAAACAGTTAATAATCATAAAATGGGATATTGTCTAGTCTACACCACATAAAATGTGATGTCGTCTAGTCTACACCACATAAAATGTGATAGCGTCTAGTCTACACCACATAAAATGTGATAGCGTCTAGTCTACACCACATAAAATGTGATAGCGTCTAGTCTACACCACATAAAATGTGATAACGTCTAGTCTACATCACATAAAATGTGATCGTTTCTAGTCTACGCCACATAAAATGTGATATTGTCTAATCTACACCACATAAAATGTGATCTAGACTAGTCTACACCACATAAAATGTGATATCGTCTAGTCTACATCACATAGAATGTGATCGTTTCTAGTCTACGCCACATAAAATGTGAGTCTAGTCTACACCACGTGAAATGTGATCATGTTTAGGCTGCACCACACGAAATGTTATGTATAAGATACATGTGCAATGTGATACAGGTAATGTCTAGTCTACACTATATTAAATGTTTAATTTACACCCTATGAAAGGCTTTTATAATATCTAGCTTCTTTACACACTGAAACACGATCTTCTATAATTCACATTCATCAGTATCAGAATATGTCAACAAATCAACTGCACCACAAGAAGTTTTGGCCTTCAACAGCTGAACCACAAGACTATGGTAAGTATTTGACATTTATTCTTTTGGTTACTGGTAAGGTCGTACTAGAGTTATTGCTAGTTATTGCTCATTGTTACTTACTAAAACTCTTCCTTGACTTGCTCTCCCCGGACTTGCTCTCCCCGGACTTGCTCTCCCCGGACTTGCTCTCCCCGGACTTGCTCTCCCCAGACTTGCTCTCCCCAGACTTGCTCTCCCCAGACTTGCTCTCCCCAGACTTGCTCTCCCCAGACTTGCTCTCCCCAGACTTGCTCTCCCCAGACTTGCTCTCTCGGGACTGGCTCTCTCGGGACTGGCTCTCTCGAGACTGGCTCTCTCGAGACTGGCACTATCGGGACGCGCTCGCTCGGGACGCGCTCTCTCGGGACGCGCTCTCTCGGGACTAGCTCTCTCGGGATTAGCTCTCTCGGGACTAGCTCTCTCGGGACTAGCTCTCTCGGGACTAGCTCTCTCGGGACTAGCTCTCTCGGGACTAGCTCTCTCGGGACTAGCTCTCTCGGGACTAGCTCTCCTGGGACTAGCTCTCCTGGGACTAGCTGTCCTGGGACTAGCTGTCCTGGGACTGGCTATCCTTGGAATTTGCTCTCCCCGGACTTGCTCTCCCCGGACTTGCTCTCCCCAGACTTGCTCTCCCCAGACTTGCTCTCCCCAGACTTGCTCTCCCCAGACTTGCTCTCCCCAGACTTGCTCTCCCCAGACTTGCTCTCCCCAGACTTGCTCTCTCGGGACTGGCTCTCTCGGGACTGGCTCTCTCGGGACTAGCGCTCGCTCGGGACTAGCGCTCGCTCGGGACTAGCGCTCGCTCGGGACTAGCGCTCTCTCGGGACAAGCGCTCTCTCGGGACTAGCTCTCTCGGGACTAGATCTCTCGGGACTAGCTGTCCTTGGACTGGCTGTCCTTGGACTGGCTGTCCTTGGAATTTGCTCTCCCTGGAATGTGTTGCTATGAAATGATCATAGGAGCTAAGCCAGTAGAAGCGAAATCGTCCAAATGGTCACCTTAGCTAAATACATCATGAGGGATGGAATAGACTAAACACGGAAAAACGCACCTAGAGTTTAATAGGTTAGGTTATGGCCAACCACTCAAATCTATAAAAACTAAGTCAGTTATAAAAACTTTGAGAACAGAGCAAAAGCAAACAGCCATTGGAAGTGAAGGACCTTCGAAAGCATGAAAGATCTACGACTGACTGTCCTTCTGAATACCAAGAAGAAAACAAATTTAGCTACATGAAATGTTAAAACAATGTACCTGGCAGGAAAAACAGCACAGACAGCTAAAGATATTAGAAATTACAAGCTGGCAGTGCTAGGACCGTGCGAAACAAGCTGGACATCATCAGAAAAGACAGTGACAACTGGGGAAATAATTTATTCTGGAAACGATAACAAATGCATTAACGAACAGAGGAAGTGGCACGAATGCTTTCTAGAGACTCATAGAAGGCCCTCATAATGTGCGAGGCTATTATTAATATAATCAAGAGCGCAAGCTTTAGAACTAGGGAAAAAAAAAAAAGTCAAGTGCTATGTCACAACTAACGAGGCCGAAGGTGATAAGAAGCAAAAGTTTTACGAGCTGGAAGAGATTATTTTTTACTCAGAAAAAGACATATCTTAAGAAAAAGACATCTTAATATTCATTGGAAACTTCAATGCCAGAGTGGGAGCAGACAACCTGGGTTACGAACAGATTATGGGGTATAAAGATAATGAGCAGCGCATGAGCTGCAGTGGTCAGCGACCCATAGCTGACTGCTAGCGTCAGGGTTAGCGAACCAGAGCTGCCAAGACTCTTCTACACCTCCACGCGGTGATCCTGGATAACAGATTGCAATAGGGCAGACTGGCTAAGGAGAAGGGATCGAAGAGGGAATGCTAACCCGGTACTCAAAAAATGCTTGCTGAAGTCGGATGTGTTGGACCGAAAGGTGCAAATATCGCAGTCAAGCTGTAAACTACGACACAACGCATTCCGTTCTCTGGACTACATTCTGCTACTTAAGCTTTTTCAGTGTTTGGTAGTGGGAGATTGAGAACGAACGAAGAAGAACATATTATGGGACAGATGAACAAAAATGAGGAAATGTTTTTTCAGAGTCATATACGCTAAACAAAATAATTCGTGGAAGGATGTACCCACACACGAATGTATACAAGGCCACGTGGAGATCACGCAACGAAAAAGGTTGACCACATCTGTGCCAGTCAAGCGTTTAGAACTACACACGATGTAATAGTAATGCGAGGTGCAGACGCATAATTAGACCACCACTCTTGTGCTGGGGATCTTGCAGCACAAACTAAAAAAAAAAAAAAAAGGACTTAGTACAGGCGAAAGGAGAACAAGGTACAACGTACACCTTTAACAAGACTAAGAAAGGAAGACAGAATATATCAAAGATACAACGTACACCTTTAACAAGACTAAGAAAGGAAGACAGAATATATCAAAGATACAACGTACACCTTTAACAAGACTAAGAAAGGAAGACAGAATATATCAAAGATACAACGTACACCTTTAACAAGACTAAGAAAGGAAGACAGAATATATCAAAGATACAACGTACACCTTTAACAAGACTAAGAAACGAAGACAGAATATATCAAAGATACAACGTACACCTTTAACAAGACTAAGAAAGGAAGACAGAATATATCAAAGATACAACGTACACCTTTAACAAGACTAAGAAAGGAAGACAGAATATATCAAAGATACAACGTACACCTTTAACAAGACTAAGAAAGGAAGACAGAATATATCAAAGATACAACGTACACCTTTAACAAGACTAAGAAAGGAAGACAGAATATATCAAAGATACAACGTACACCTTTAACAAGACTAAGAAAGGAAGACAGAATATATCAAAGATACAACGTACACCTTTAACAAGACTAAGAAAGGAAGACAGAATATATCAAAGATACAACGTACACCTTTAACAAGACTAAGAAACGAAGACAGAATATATCAAAGATACAACGTACACCTTTAACAAGACTAAGAAAGGAAGACAGAATATATCATGCAATTTAATAACGGTAACTAGCTGCTACAAGACCTATAAGATATGACTTCCAGAGCGCCAGATCTGAACTTAAGAAATGGAAAGTGACAGGACCATATGCAAAAGCAGCAGAAGCTATGACATGTATAGATCAGGCCAGAGATACGTTGCGAGGATTATTCAAGAAAATATTGGAAGATAAGAGAGTGCCCACATAATGCCTAAGAATGGAAGCCATGCAGATTGTAGCAATTATAGGAGGGATTACATTGTTGTTGGGGGCCATGCAAAATATTCACAAATTAACTTGGACAGATTAAAAGCGGAAGTAGATAAAGTAGACAAATGTAGACATTCGGCAAGAGTTGAGCATAGAGGAGAACTGGTTTATCAATTCTATTTTTGCTAGAAAAGGCAAATACTTTAGTCACATCAACGGTATAGAGAACCGTGATGGAAGGTATGGTGCCAGGCAAAAGAGGAAGGGGTAGACCAAGAAGACGATGGCACCAAGATATCCCTGAATGCCTGGGTATGACTGTGGCGGAGGCTGGAGTTTAAGCAAGGGAACGAGTTTCTTTCAGACAAACTGTGATGGGAGCGACGTTCTACATAGGATATGCTACATGATGATGAGTTAAAGAGCTCAGGAACAGGCAGGATATCGACAGGGAAGATCACACACAAATCATACATCTACTCGAGGGGACGGCGT
Source organism: Ariolimax columbianus (assembly GCA_036924085.1). Lineage (NCBI taxonomy): Eukaryota > Metazoa > Mollusca > Gastropoda > Stylommatophora > Arionidae > Ariolimax > Ariolimax columbianus. The sequence continues at coordinate 31,074,738 of JAVGWX010000003.1, forward strand.
GGCCAAGTGGTTTAGTGACACGGCTCACAATCAGAAGGTGCTGGGTTCGATCCCCATCACAGCACCGGCCGTTACCTCGGGGAAGCAAACCCTTAGAAAATGCAGAAGGAAGCAGACCCTTACATAAAATGCATGCTGAAGTCGGATGCACTGAGCCGACAGGCGCAAAATAAACACGCAGTGCAACGCACACCGCCTTAAGGATTAGAGAAATGAGGCGAACGCAAAAAAAAAAACAAAAAAAAAAACAACCAAACTATTGAATGGAAATCATTGCTATATGAAAATTTAATGGACTATGAAAGACGGTTGACAGTGTGGACTATGAGAGACGGTTGACAGTGTGGACTATGAAAGACGGTTGACAGTGTGAATGGAAGTACAAGTAAAAACACAATTAGTAGAATGATACGCGAAAGAGCACTGAACGGTAGCTTCGAGATGCAAACATAGGTAAGACAAGGAAACCTGCTATCGCCTTTCCTTTTTCTTTGTTGTTGGTTATATGGATTATTTAATGAAGACATCAATCGAAGGAAAAACTGGTATTCAGTGGACACTTTGTTGCAAATGGAGGACCTGACCTACGCAGATTATCTGGCACTTTTGTCAAACGGTCAAAGCCAAATACAATATAAACTAGATAGGGTGAAAGAACAATCAACGAATTTGGGACTGAATATCAACATGAAGAAAACCAAGCTCTTTAAACTAACACTTAATAAAGAACCAATCATGCTAGAAGGAGAGTCGCTGGAAGAAGTAGATCCCGAGAGCTCAAGATTCACACCAAAATTATAATAAACAACAGTCAAGTCAGTGCTGCTGTTTGAAGCGGGAATACAGAGAACAATCAAGGCCATTCAAGACGCCAGTCCTTCGTTAACAGCTGCCAACGAAGGATAATGGGCATATGGCAGAACACGAGGAATGAAAACATATCGGAACGTTGCCAGAAATGGCACTGGAACACATTAACCGAAGAAAATAGGACTGGATTGGACATAAGCTAGGGAAGACATCTACCAATTAAATCAAACATGCTTTTATATGTAATAGGCAAATGGAAGAGAAAAAGGGAGACCCACAAATACATGAAGAGAACGTGAGAAGGAACCAAGATTAAATGACTACATCTGCCCATCACCAGTGGCAACACTAGGCAAGCTCTATGGCAGTGTCGACAGCCTCAGGATGACCGCTGCCTTTTTCGAAAAAATAATGGTTACTATCTGACTGCGTACGAAGAAGAAGAAGAAATGACTACATCTGTAGAGGCAGAAAGAGCAGCACAGGACTGTATGATCGAGAGTCAATGGCTTATGCACAGAGAAGAGCATCGAGCTTTTGTTGACAAATGTTCCTGTGTTAAAGATCACTGTTTATCCATTCCTACTCAGTTCCCAACACATGCCATATCTATTGGTATTGGGACATTTGTAATTGGCCTGTATTCTATCACTTTATAGTTGCTGACGGCAAGGATAATACGAAAGAGACCGGTTAGGTAGACGTCTACATGCTTTGACCATTGACAAGCAAAAACCAATCGAAGTACCTCGGGTAAGAACGTGGGGACCCTTTTACTTTGAACATTTGGTCACGTGCTTGGAGCTTTGAACTCCGTGTTTTTGGACAGTGCAGAAGCCCTCTATTATCTCCTTAGTCAATCGCCGATCTCATTCTTGCTTCTGTCCTAGATGGCTGGGAAAAAACGAAGGCATCTCTGTTCTGAATGGAGCCATAGGTCAGAGGTGCAAATGTCGCTGGATGCAGACAACAAGCAGGTGGTTCCCTATTAGATTACTTTGAGGTACTTCATGTAAACAACAAAAGCATTTACTAGTATAATGTGGGTTGAATGTCGCCCGTTTGGTGGCTGCGATTCGACAGCCACTAATTCAAGGCTGATAGAAGCGCGAACATGGTCTTGGTGTTCACTTAAATCTTGACGAAGATGGCGTTTCTTCTTCTTCTGCGTTCGTTCTCAATCTCCCGCTACCAAACCCTAAAAGGGCTTAAGTAGCAGAATGTAGTTTAGAGAACGGAATGCGTTGTGTCGTAGTTTACAGCTTAACTGCGATATTTGAACCTTTCGGCCCAACACATCCGACTTCAGCAACCATTTTTTGAGTACCGGGTTAGCATTCCCTCTTCGATCCCTTCTCCTTAGCCAGTCTGCCCTGCTGCAGCCTGTTATCCAGGATCACCGCGTGGAGGTGTAGAAGGGTCTTGGCAGCTCTGGTTCGCTGGCCCTGGCGCTAGCAGTCAGCTATGGGTCGCTGACCACTGCAGCTCATGCGCTGCTCAGCGTCTTGATCCCTCAAAGATGGCGTTTAATATATCCCAGCTTGAATGTGTTGTGTGTTTTTGGATCTAGGTTACGGAGGACGAGGAGTGGTCATCAACCCAAGTAGCCTTAACGCCAGAGAGAAGCAGATCTTTGACATGGGCTACAAAACGTACAGGGTTAACAAGCTAGCCAGCGACATGATACCGATGAGACGGGAGATTCACCTTAACATGCCAGAGTAAGACAAATCAGCCCATTTAGTTTCTATGTATCAATGTCCGCGTTTTTTATGTAAACTTATAGCAGGCAATCTACAATCTTATTGTTATGGTATAAGGTCGAGACCGAAGATGCAGCAGTGAATGATCGGACGGCATCCAGCGACTCGTATCTGGCTGCCTGCATCAGGGTCAGGAACTAGAGCTAACTAAGACCATATACTACCCTCCAAGCGGTGGCTCTATAAACAGGCTGCATTAGTGCAATTTGCTAACAGAATTAGGATGGCAGTGGGAAGACGAACACGGAACCCCAAAAAGCCAGATGAAATAGGATGTGTCGGACCGAAAGGCGTAGATGTCGCAGCTTCTCTGTAAACAACGTTCTTTTCAGGATAAACACTGGAAGAGAATTAATTTTAAGGTCAAGGTAGTCTTATAGAAGAAATTGCCGTCGGCGATGACGTGTTAGGACTTGATTGTTGTAGATCTCGGCTGTTTACTATGTGGGGGTGACCAGCTATTATCCTCGCGCACTGCCTTGCCTGCCTTACAAGTCAGGTGCTCATTATACCTGAGTAGACTAGTGTCATTACCGGTGAGCAAGCCTGGTAAATTTCAGTACGAAACGTTCTACTTTGCAATTCAGGCGTTCTTAGTGTTCGGTCTTTGACACATTCACTAATGTAAAATTGTTTTCACGATCAATAAAAATTTTAAAAAGGAAAAAAATATTCATTCGCCAATATGCTGCTGTATATGGACATAGTGGTGGCCGACCAACAAAACTGTATTTTATTACAATATGCTCAGACTTTCAAACGGAATTATTACTCACTGTTTGAATGTATCTTTTTCTCAAACATTTTGAACTGATCGACAATACATTAAAGCGGATATTTGTCATAAGTATTGCATCCATAGCGATCTACTCCACACAAATACGCACTGCTATCTACCCCCCCCCCCCACAAATACGCACTGTAATCTACCCCCCACAAAAACGCACTATGATCTACCCCCCACAAATACACACTGTGATCTACCCCCCACCAATACACACTGCGATCTACTTCACACAAGGAACGCACTATCTACTCCACACGAGGAACGCACTATCTACTCCACACGAGGAACGCACTATCTACTCCACACGAGGAACGCACTATCTACTCCACACGAGGAACGCACTATCTACTCCACACGAGGAACGCACTATCTACTCCACACGAGGAACGCACTATCTACTCCACACGAGGAACGCACTATCTACTCCACACGAGGAACGCACTATCTACTCCACACGAGGAACGCACTATCTACTCCACACGAGGAACGCACTATCTACTCCACACGAGGAACGCACTATCTACTCCACATGAGGAACGCACTATCTACTCCACACGAGGAACGCACTATCTACTCCACACGAGGAACGCACTATCTACTCCACACGAGGAACGCACGATCTACTCCACACGAGGAACGCACGATCTACTCCACAAGAGGAACGCACGATCTACTCCACACGAGGAACGCACTATCTACTCCACACGAGGAACGCACTATCTACTCCACACGAGGAACGCACTATCTACTCCACACGAGGAACGCACTATCTACTCCACACGAGGAACGCACTATCTACTCCACACGAGGAACGCACTATCTACTCCACACGAGGAACGCACTATCTACTCCACACGAGGAACGCACTATCTACTCCACACGAGGAACGCACTATCTACCCCACACGAGGAACGCACTATCTACCCCACATAAGGAACGCACTATCTACCCCACACAAATAACGCACTGCGATCTACCCTATTGGAATTGCTCACACACAGAATGAATTGACACTAACCACACAAAGAAAACATTGGAACTGACCATACAAGGAAAGAATAACAGAACATTAACATAAAGAGATTAAAGAAGTAAATACATCACATAAAGATATTAAAGAAGTAAATACATAACATAAAGAGATTTTAAAGAAATAAATACATCACATAAAGAGATTTTAAAGAAATAAATACATCACATAAAGAGATTTTAAAGAAGTAAATACATCACATAAAGCGATTTTAATGAAGTAAATGCATCACATAAAGAGATTAAAGAAGTAAATACATCACATAAAGAGATTAAAGAAGTAAATACATCACATAAAGAGATCGTTAATACAGTACAGCAAATATATATAAGCAAACCAATAACACGGACGTTCCCATTTGAAAAGCAAGTTTATTATTTGAAGAGGGAACAACACAACTATTGCATTCCAATCAGCATTTCAAGGACGGCTAAGGTTGTTTATGGAAGCTGCGTGGCCAAGCGTCTGTTTCACAATTCCAACGCACCCGGTTCGAATCACGTTCGTGTCCAGTTTGACTGACACTCCTTTTTTTTTCGCTCCTCGTCGTACGGAAAGTAATCGCAACCTACCGTACAGCACAATTGCAAATAAACTTATAACAGCCAAATAGGTTAGCGGCTGTAAGAAGCGACGTTTTGCAAATGACACGCTACTTACCTTTTAAGGAGGTTTATACACGTAAATGACAAATTCATTACTTAAAACAGGTTAGTTCAGAAACCAGCTTTTCACGATCACGTAAGATCTGCAAATACGATAACAGCAACGACGGTTCCCATGCTCAGTTGGAGCGAGAGAGAGTAGGATGGCGAAGATGACGTGATGTGATTAGCGTCACCTACAACTGAACGGGACAGACGAATTTCACTATTTTATTAAATCATTAACGTTGTTTAGGAATTTGAATTTTTTTTTGGAGATGTCAAACGTCATGACGGACTGAAAAGAACGGTCCTGGAGGGCATGGTAACTGGCAGGCGATGCAGGGGTCGACCAAGGAGATGGATACAAGATATCAAGGATACTCTAAACATGAACATGGAGCAGGCGGGAAGATTGACTGCAGATTGAGATTCTTATCGGCTGGCTGGGATGAGAGCGACGTTCTACAATGGACATGCTACATGATGATGATGAATACTATAATATGAATCTGTAATATGGACCTGCAACATGTATCTGTAACATGTATCTGTAACATGGACCTGCGACATGGATTTTTTAATTTGGATTTTTTAATTTGGATCTTTAAATTTGGATCTTTAAATTGAGAAATGGTGCGTTAATAATATTAGGAAAACATAGGAAGATAGAAATATGAATCGGGCATCCCATGACAAAGGAACCCAGTCAGCCACTACTATGCGGCTATACTTATAAAAGATGGGACAGCAGGGAACGAGCAATACAGATGGGCCGATGGATAGATTGCACGACAAAAGCACAAGTTAATAACAACCAAAGCACACATCTGGCCGAAGAGAGAAAACATCAACTCACCGTGAAACTTAACAACAGACGTGAAACGATCAAATGAGAACAAAAGAAATGTATAGCATGCGGTAGAAGACCAACACGTTTTACCGCAACTACAATGGCATAGTAATCTCACTGCTCCGGCTATTTATACACAAATCCCAATGCCGTTGCAGCGATGGGTATACACAAATCTCAGTTGTAGCTATTTTCTACAGTATTCTCACTGCTACAGCTATTTATGTACACTATTCTTTCAACTGCTATGTGTATACACTATTCTAACTGCTGTTAATTTTTATACACTATTCTAACTGCTGTTAATTTTTATACACTATTCTAACTGCTGTTATTTTTATACACTATTCTAACTGCTGTTATTTTTATACACTATTCTAACTGCTAATTTTATACACTATTCTAACTGTTGATTTTATACACTATTCTAACTGCTTTTTTGTATACTATTCTGTTGCTTTTTTATACACTATTCTATCTGCTACTATTTTTAAATACTATTCTCACAACCGCTGCTATTTTTTTTATACTGTTCTTATTAATGCTCTTATTTTTAGACACTATTCTCACAACTGCTGCTTTTTTCATACTCTATTACAACTGCTATTTTTACACTAATCTTACAACTGCTATTTTTACACTAATCTTACAACTGCTATTTTTACACTAATCTTACAACTGCTATTTTTACACTAATCTTACAACTGCTATTTTTACACTAATCTTACAACTGCTATTTTTACACTAATCTTACAACTGCTGCTGTTTGCATACAATAACTTTACAGCTGCATCTAATTGTATGCATTAATCTTACTGCTGACAGGTGTAGTTATGTACAGTACGACACGAGTCTACCACGAGCAGGAGTGGTTCTCATATTTCACAACGAGCTGTGGTCTCTCTTACTCAGGACCGTGTTCAGTATACTAGATGCTGGCCCTGATCATCTCATCACCGAGGTTATACTCGTAGACGACGCCTCTGACAAAGGTACTTATGTGTGTACATATCCATGGACATGTATGTGCAAGTATCCGTATCGTGACGTTGATCTATGTAACTCTTACAATGAAGGAAATAACAAAATGTGGAATCCACTGCTAAGAAAACATTAAACAAAAACCTGGAATCCACTTGGAAAAAAACCCCCAATAAAAACATGTAATTCTATAGCATATATTAGCTTCGGGGGTTGAGTCCGGATCGCTTTCGAAACCTCGCCATGGGAACACCTCCTGGTTAAACAAGGGACTCAGAAGCAGCATCAGTATGCTTAGCCAACAGGCGCTCAACAACAATCAGGAAGTGACACATGCGCGTGGAAAAAATGCAGTTAAGGGGACCTAGTACAAACTGAAATATGTGGACACCATTCCAAATGAACATAGCAGTGGCACCCACGTGTCCTGACCATCAGAAAGTACTGTCAAAGATAGGAATATCGGACAAGCAATGCAATACTTCCAAATGGGCACATTAAATTAATCAGTGTGCCGAAGACAGATGTGTCGGACCGAAAGGTGCAAATATCGCATTCAAGCTGTAAACTCCAGACTACATCCTGCTACTTACAAAGCCCTGTTCAGGGCTTGGTAACGTAACGAAAGAGTGAGAACGAACAAAGAAGCGAAGAACTTAATCAGTGCAGCAATAATGGCTGACTTATCTACATATGCTTGTGCAGAGCGAAGCGTAATCAGGGTGACCATATTCACCAAGAATCCAAATCGCGTCCTGGTACGTGTTCCTGGAAACAAGATGTCACAGCATCCAGATCAACGATTTAGCTGTCAACACTAATTCCCATAGCGCTGAGGCTCCTCGCATTGCACTACAGCCAGGAGGACACCAGTTCACCTCAGTTCAGTTACGCCAGTTGATGTACAAAAGACAATGTAAGCCAATAACAAAGAAACAACACCCAGAGCAAATTGAAGTCTGCAAGAAAACCTCGGAATATTATCGTAGCTTTGTTTTTTTAGGCTTATATATTAAAGAAAACAATTAGAAAATTATTTATTTGTGAATATTGGGGGATATAAATAAAGGAGTGTCTCCTTTATTTGATCATGGATGAACTATTACGCCAGGGGAACGATTCACAGTGGCAAACGTAATTAGAATCGTGAAATGTAAAGAGCCTTGTAATGAGCCCTTCAATGAAAGGACAATAGGTCACCGTGATGTTAATCCTTCAAACAAATCAGATTAAATATATCACAGAAATGAATTATATAAAACCGTCTATAACGTATTTGAAGAAAGATAAATACGCTGAAAACGGGCTTGAGAATATATCTTGCATATGCCGCGCTCCCAAAGATAGACGAGGATTATTTGGCTGTATATGAGAACCATGTCTTAACAAGAAGAGTACTGTTGGAAAAATGGTTTGTGCTTCGTACAACCAAGAGAAGTCAAAATGTTTAGACTCGTCTGACTCTAAGTTGAAATATAAATGACAAGTACTTTTACCAGGAAACATCGACCTTGACATTTATGGACAGGAAGTGTAATGCTGAATGTGTTTCCGTTCCAGAATTTATCCAATTTGAAAACAGGACCACCATTTACATCAAGACGATTGATCTCAGAACTGAATATAACCAATTCGTTTCTGTTCCATAAGCTGTCTATACACTTTGAGCTATTCTTTTACTTTTAAATTTCAGATGCCTGGATTACCCACGATCCGTCTGCAATGCGATACATTCCCGTCGCAATAAGCACTATGATTCGGTACTGAAATCTATACATTTTTAAAATAGACCTAAGACTCTTTAAAAAGAGCGGTTTGTTCAATTACTGTACATTCAATTTCTTAAGGGTTAAATATTTCGCTGACATTGTTACAAAAAGGTTGTAAGTTTTAAAGAAAGTCAGTATTTGCACTTTTATAAATGATACAATCGTAATGTAATTCGAAATTAATGTTATGGGAAATTGGAAAATTACAGACCACATGCAAAAATTCATGGTACACATGCAAAGGTTCTGGAGATGAGTATTCTAAAGCATAACGAACATAAACAAGATAAAACACTTTCAAAGTATTTAATATTAATCAATCAAACAAAATCTGCCATCTCCCAGTGGAGAATGTCTTAAATACATGCCAAGTCATCCATTCTCAAGCCATCTGTTCCAAATCTTTCTACGTCTTGTTTCTTATGTTTGTTTCGAGTTGCCTTCATGTGTTGCTTTGGTCTGCCTCCACTTCTTACTTGGATATTTCTGTTTGTCTGGGTTGTTTTTTAAATACAAAAATTCCGCAATAGAGATTTTAGAGTCCTGGTATTCTGTACAAACGTTTATTTATGAAAGTTTTAATTGTTTGTTGCTAAGGTAGCCCCTAGCAACAACTGCTGTTGTGGATTTTATATTAGAAATCTGAGTAAACTGCCAGTATGCTACCCCTCGGCTTTTTATAAAGCTAGCCAATTCCCTCGCTTCATAACCACAATTTTCTTTATCAACAGTAAGCCAGCCATTCATTTACAGCTGGGTCGACCGGGGCATGTGGATAATATAAATCGAACTATGTGCCTTTCACGCGAGGAACGAGCGATCTACGGCAGTATCACTCAGGGGCTGTGTGGTTTTTGTGCTACCAGCATCAACACATTCCTTGAATTTTTCAGAGTACTTGGGAAGGCCATTAGAGGATTACCTGATCATATTTAACGGAAAAGTAAAGCTTGTTCGTCTTCCAGAAAGGAAGGGTTTAATACAAGCCAGGATGGTGGGCTTTGATCATGTGACTGCAGAGGTGGCGGTATTTTTGGATGCCCATTGCGAAGTTCATAAAGGTGAGCATAATACAGTAGCTCCTCTATGTTATCCATTAACGATATTTCGGTTATGGATTAGCGTTTATGAGTATGCTGTTTCTATCCACATTCTCATTCAACGGTATAACAAGGCTAATCAAACTACCCTGCAGCCAATTTTGACAAACAGCACTCGTAAGTTGAGTTGACATACACCAGCTAATCAGCAACTCTTACGGTCACTGTTCCCTCCGGCCAGCAAGTACACGGTTCATTGAGCTCTTTTCTATATACTAGTTTAGTTTTCAGCTTGACGAAATAAATGAGTGCTGGTGCATTAAGATAAATGTCCATATGTTGCGTCTATTGTATGTAATGTTCAAGCATTGTATGTAGTGTTCAAGCATTGTATGTAGTGTTCAAGCATTGTATGTAGTGTTGCGTCTATTGTATGTACTGTTCAAGCATTGTATGTAGTGTTGCGTCTATTGTATGTAATGTACAAGCATTGTATGTAGTGTTGCGTCTATTGTATGTAATGTTCAAGCATTGTATGTAATGTTCAAGCATTGTATGTAGTGTTCAAGCATTGTATGTAGTGTTCAAGCATTGTATGTAGTGTTGCGTCTATTGTATGTACTGTTCAAGCATTGTATGTAGTGTTGCGTCTATTGTATGTAATGTTCAAGCATTTATGTAGTGTTGCGTCTATTGTATGTAATGTTCAAGCATTGTATGTAGTGTTGCGTCTATTGTATGTAATGTTCAAGCATTGTATGTAGTGTTCAAGCATTGTATGCAGTGTTCAAGCATTGTATGTAGTGTTGCGTCTATTGTATGTAATGTTCAAGCATTGTATGTAGTGTTGCGTCTATTGTATGTAATGTTCAAGCATTGTATGTAGTGTTGCGTCTATTGTATGTAATGTTCAAGCATTGTATGTAGTGTTGCGTCTATTGTATGTAATGTTCAAGCATTGTATGTAGTGTTACGTCTATTGTATGTAATGTTCAAGCATTGTATGTAGTGTTGCGTCTATTGTATGTAATGTTCAAGCATTGTATGTAGTGTTCAAGCATTGTATGTAGTGTTCAAGCATTGTATGTAGTGTTGCGTCTATTGTATGTACTGTTCAAGCATTGTATGTAGTGTTACGTCTATTTTATGTAATGTTCAAGCATTGTATGTAGTGTTGCGTCTATTGTATGTAATGTTCAAGCATTGTATGTAGTGTTGCGTCTATTGTATGTAATGTTCAAGCATTGTATGTAGTGTTGCGTCTATTGTATGTAATGTTCAAGCATTGTATGTAGTGTTGCGTCTATTGTATGTAATGTTCAAGCATTGTATGTAGTGTTCAAGCATTGTATGTAGTGTTCAAGCATTGTATGTAGTGTTGCGTCTATTGTATGTACTGTTCAAGCATTGTATGTAGTGTTACGTCTATTTTATGTAATGTTCAAGCATTGTATGTAGTGTTGCGTCTATTGTATGTAATGTTCAAGCATTGTATGTAGTGTTGCGTCTATTGTATGTAATGTTCAAGCATTGTATGTAGTGTTGCGTCTATTGTATGTAATGTTCAAGCATTGTATGTAGTGTTGCGTCTATTGTATGTACTGTTCAAGCATTGTATGTAGTGTGGCGTCTATTGTATGTAATGTTCAAGCATTGTATGTAGTGTTGCGTCTATTGTATGTAATGTTCAAGCATTGTATGTAGTGTTGCGTCTATTGTATGTAATGTTCAAGCATTGTATGTAGTGTTGCGTCTATTGTATGTAATGTTCAAGCATTGTATGTAGTGTTGCGTCTATTGTATGTAATGTTCAAGCATTGTATGTAGTGTTGCGTCTATTGTATGTAATGTTCAAGCATTGTATGTAGTGTTGCGTCTATTGTATGTAATGTTCAAGCATTGTATGTAGTGTTGCGTCTATTGTATGTAATGTTCAAGCATTGTATGTAGTGTTGCGTCTATTGTATGTAGTGTTGCGTCTATTGTATGTAGTGTTGCGTCTATTGTATGTAGTGTTGCGTCTATTGTATGTAATGTTCAAGCATTGTATGTAGTGTTGCGTCTATTGTATGTAATGTTCAAGCATTGTATGTAGTGTTACGTCTATTGTATGTAATGTTCAAGCATTGTATGTAGTGTTACGTCTATTGTATGTAATGTTCAAGCATTGTATGTAGTGTTGCGTCTATTGTATGTAATGTTCAAGCATTGTATGTAGTGTTACGTCTATTGTATGTAATGTTCAAGCATTGTATGTAGTGTTGCGTCTATTGTATGTAATGTTCAAGCATTGTATGTATGGTTGTATGTATGTGAGTGTAATGTGCACACGACAGCATCTATTCATGTGTGTTGGTGTGTACTTTGAGTAAGTCTACCTGTATGTTTATATATCTAACCATACTTTCGTTCTTTTTTCATAACTGAGCACTTAACACATAGTTGATAAATCTTTGCTTCCCAGCACATGGAGTCGGAGCTGACATATTGTTTACAGTCCTATATCACTGATTCCAAAACATCTGCTTACAATTAAATTTACTCATTAGATCTGAAAACAGTATTTTTTGGCATTCTCAAGACAAGAATTTTTGGATATAGTTATAAAATCTAAACTACTCTATCAATACATTTATATAAAATACATTTATACGAGTACAAACACTTTAATACGAACACAGGTGTGCGAAACACAGGTATTTCAATGATTTTCTTCAGCGTTTAATTCTTGTCGAAAAAAGATCATTTCTATGCGCCCACTCGTTTTGCTTAGCTCTTATAAATATTTCTATGCCATTCTTCAATGTTCTATAATAGGAAACATGTTGTTTGGACAATCTCATTTGTGCAAATATATATTTTAAAAAGTGTTATTGTCCCTATTGTAACAAAACTTTAGTCTTTTCTAATGTTTTAACAAGCTGTACATGTTTAGAAACGTGTTAAAGTGTGGCTTCCAGGTTATGCAAATTAAATTTTAGGGGCATGTAACCAGAAGTAACACAACCCGATGGTAGATTCACCAACAGGTGAATACCTCGTATTATATGGTTGATTTACTTTTCCCCGCCCACTTGTGCCGTTAAGCGACATGGTGGGAAGCTGAAATGGTCTTTCTTGGATCAGGTGTACTGCGTCTCGGTGAGACGATTGTGGATAATAAAAAAGAATTGTGTATGAGAACAAAACAATAACCAGTTTATCTGAAGATTAACCAAAGAGTTTATAATTTGACAATGTTACTACATGCGATGAATTTGAGAACATGAGATAAAAATGGGAGTCGGACTTGAGAAGAGCGATAGAGGGATTCAATAAGAATGCTCAAAACAGGGATCCATGTGTTTCTGTTGCAACCATACGTTCTCAAACAACGTGGTCCAAGTGCAGTCCCGCGACTCAAATTAATGCAGCGTAAACATTGTGTATTCATCGTTCAAATTAAACACTCTTTACTTGAGTATAATTAAATCGTTTTGAGTTGTTTTTGTGTTCACATGTTCTGTTGCCTGTTGTAGGGAATATTCAGGTAAAGAGTAATCAGTGGCAAGTAAATTATATGCAATAAGACCCTCAACTTGAGTTTCCGTTTGTGCTTATGAAAACAGGTTTTATGTCTGACCAGCTGGATGATACGTCACTGTAATTTCTATGTCAGTGATATTACCGAGTAACTTCGCATTGCTCTACAGCCAGGACCAAAGTCCACCTGAAGTATTACTCAGAATGTAAAAAGTTTCCACATAAGAATTTCAAGATTGAATTCAACTCAGCACGAATAGTTCACACAGCTGCAGTAATCACCCGAAACCATCCAGTTTGAGATGGCGGCCTGGGGGAGAGGAAACTTACGTCTGGTCAGGTAAAAAATACTGATCGGACATGTTCGTCAGCGTAAGGCAAAACTTACTGATCGGACATGTTTGTCAGGGTAAGGCAAAACTTACTGATCTGACATGTTTGTCAGGGTAAGGCAAAACTTACTGATCTGACATGTTTGTCAGGGTAAGGCAAAACTTACTGATCTGACATGTTTGTCAGGGTAAGGCAAAACTTACTGATCGGACATGTTTGTCAGGGTAAGGCAAAACTCACTGATCGGACATGTTCGCCAGGGTAAGGCAAAACTTACTGATCGGACATGTTCGCCAGGGTAAGGCAAAACTTACTGATCGGACATGTTCGCCAGAGTAAGGCAAAACTTACTGATCGGACATGTTCGCCAGGGTAAGGCAAAACTTACTGATCGGACAAATTCGCCAGGGTAAGGCAAAACTTACTGATCGGACAAATTCGCCAGGGTAAGGCAAAACTTACTGATCGAACATGTTCGTCAGAGTAAGGCAAAACTTACTGATCGGATATATTTGTCAGGGTAAGGCAAAACTTACTGATCTAACATGTTTGTCAGGGTAAGGCAAAACTTACTGATCGGATATATTTGTCAGGGTAAGGCAAAACTTACTGATCGGATATATTTGTCAGGGTAAGGCAAAACTTACTGATCGGATATATTTGTCAGGGAAGAGAAGACGAACATCTGGTCAGGCGAAACATACTGATCGTACATGTTCGTAAGGGTCAGGTAAAATATACTGGCCAAGACCTCTACCTAATTTCAACATAGGTCGCTCTTGAAACGGTATGTTCTAATGGCAACATATCTAACGAGGGGGAGGTCGATGTGATCCCCGTAGTAGTGAGCGATACAAGAAGTCAAGCATATCACAACATCCTGGAGGACGGGTCCACCTTCATCAGCATGCTCGGGATGTGAAGAAAGCTGCTGCAACCCTCCACTTAACGTCCTTTACAAGGCGCACAAAAGGGTAATCCTACACATTGTGAACATTCAACAAGTAGATATGGCGGCTTAACACACACAATTTGATATCAATTGTTCTTGACCTTCACAATAGAGATTGACGAGAGAACATGTTTGATCCCTCTAGAAAGAACACGGCATAACTGCTTGAAATATAACATTTGTACTACCAAAAGTGACAGTGGAATCAGGTGGTTGGGAGACAGGTAGGCGATTGCTTTAATATTGACCGGGTTGGGGATATAGTTATAAAGATCTTTCTCGTTTCTTCAGGCTGGCTGGAACCCCTTTTGCAACGAATTAAGGAAAATGACTCAGTATTGGCAGTACCTACTACGGACAGTTTAAACTGGGTCACGTTTGAGGTAAGAGAAATGGAGATATGTTCATTAAAAAAACGGACAAACAACTTAGAACGTTTTTAATAGCGAAAACAATGAAATGTGTCGTATACTGGGCGCTACACTTTGTCATAACGACGGGCTGAGACAACTCCACCCCCACAGGTATAAAATAAAATTATGATGGCGTTTATTCTCATTGCTAGCGTTCTCTCCACACCCCATCCCCTCAGAGAATTTGCAATGTTGGGGAATAACGATTTATTGCTATTATAATCACCACACAATGCACAGGCTAGATTTTAGTTTAGACCGATAGAAAGGTCTACCGATGATTTGAACTTGTGGGATAGTGGACAGAAATCTAGTATCGACACGTGTTCTTATGGTCAGAAAACTGGCATAAAAACTGCTCGGCCATCCACTCTTCACAGCCAGGATATCGTTACAAAATAGTTTTCCTCATAGAACTGAGAATAAAGTACACATCCACATATGTCTACTCATGGGTCTAGACTCCGTATCAAGTTAAAGATACGTTCACTAGATGTTGTCAAAGGATAAATAGATATCACAAAATATAAACTCTTTATTTTACTACATTCAATTCTGAGTTTTTTTTCGTTTTGACGGTAAAATGACTCTTTGTCAGGCAAGAGGTTTAATATCTATTGCTCTCTCTCGCCAGGTTTACGCTTTATCGTCAGATGAGAGGTTTAATATATCTTGCTCTCTCTCGTCAGGTTTACGCTTTCTCGTCAGATGAGACGTTTAATATCTCTTGCTCTATCTCGTCAGGTTTACGCTTTCTCGTCAGATGAGAGGTTTAATATCTCTTGCTCTATCTGGTCAGGTTTACGCTTTCTCGTCAGATGAGAGGTTTAATATCTCTTGCTTTATCTCGTCAGGTTTACGCTTTCTCGTCAGATGAGAGGTTTAATATCTCTTGCTCTATCTCGTCAGGTTTACGCTTTCTCGTCAGATAAGTTTAATATCTGTTGCTCTATCTTGTCAGGCCTGGGGATATTTGTTTTGAATTGCAAAGAAAGAGGCATGCTAGACAAGTTGTTTGTCGGAAAGGGATATTTTAAAGTTGCTGTAAATATTGGATTGCTTGGTCTAGCCGAACGGTCATGTCCGTTACAGATTCTCAGGATTATAAAGTCAGGGTTGGATAGGACACACAAAACAATCATTTGAAAGGAATACAAGACAGTCTCTGTTCAGAAATCCCCCAGGTCTAGAGAAGTAGAGGCAGGTCAGAAGACGCAAAAATGAAACGGAATACACTGAGCTAAAAAGAACTTGATTAAGCGGCACATTTGCTTTACGTGTACTGTTAGCATTGTCAAATGGTGCGCATGGCAGCACTGCAAAGTTGGTAACGAGTATGCTAACAGCAAACGAGGATGCCCACAGCGAGGATGCCCACAGCGTGTCGTGAGATTAGATAAAGCGTAAACAGTGCCGGTTTTAGTTTTGGTGAAGCCCACATCTAAATTAAGCTTGGAATGCAGTTGTAAGAATAAGACACACGAAAACAATACTCAAATGTAATGTATACGTTTTAATATGCGCTAATATATATATAAGATATGGCCACATTTGTCTCCCTAGTGGACCCCGTGAATAACACACGGAACCTCTGTTGCTGTCCACATGAGCAACTATTTGGTAGCAGTTTTTGTTTTTTCCCTAACAGATTTTAAATTTCATCGCGGCTCAACACACAATCATTTTCCCCATACTGCAGCACTCACATGCTATTCCTGGAATTTCAGTTTGAGTTCAAGGACAACACGCATCAGCAAAGAGGAGGATTTGACTTCGACATGAACTTCGACTGGATCGAACCAAATCCAATTGTTAAAAGACGGAACCTGGTGGAACCAGTAATGTAGACCATCTTTGTTCTAACCACTATAGACTGTCAGTTATATTTAATGACACATTCATGTTAATACTAACTGTACAAGATGATTATCGTCGTTCGCTCAATAGTAAGCTTCATGTACTAGCGTGCGACTCTACTATCCCCACCTTGCTGGGGTTTCATAGAAATGAACAAGCTGACAACCTCGCCTTAATGGTACCCATATTGGAAGGTGGTGTCACACTGAAGTCAAGTAATGACCGCCTCTTTCATATGAACAATTAACTGGAAATTCATAAGCTTGACAGGGGAATCATAAGATCTTCCCTTCAGTTTGCTTTTGCTTTCCTCTGTACTTGACTAGCCTGTCCACTTCCAAATTTCCGCGTCTTACACTGGGCAGGAATTCACTCTTCCTGTTGGCGTTTACCGTATCCGCCAGTGCATCTGACAGGTTGTCCGCCAGTGCATCTGACACGTTGTCCGCCAGTGCACCTGACAGGCTGTCCGCCAGTGCACCTGACAGGCTGTCCGCCAGTGCACCTGACAGGCTGTCCGCCAGTGCACCTGACAGGCTGTCCGCCAGTGCATCTGACAGGCTGTCCGCCAGTGCATCTGACAGGTTGCCCGCCAGTGCATCGGACAGGTTGCCCGCCAGTGCATCGGACAGGTTGTCCGCCAGTGCATCGGACAGGTTATACGTAGTTGTAATCATTCTTTTAAAAATTACGTTTCTCTAAAATTACCGTAACTGTCTTTACATAAATACAAGCAGAAGCTCGACTTTAAAAGTTTCTAATTATGGTGAAATAAGCAGACATCAAGACGACCTCCATGTGCAAGTTTGCACTATCCTTCCTAATATGTGTCTCACTTTTCACCACCTAGGATTAGGCAACACGCACCTAATGTTATTTACAAGCCTCGACTTAAACCATCTTGCTCTGCTTATAACATCGGATACAATGGATTCTCTCTTTGACTTGCATGCTATATTTTACTTGTATACATTTTTCATGTTGCTGCTTAAGATGCTTTCTTTGAATAACAAATGTTCATCCTTGACTAACAGATGTACATCTTTGACTAACAGATTATCTATTTGACTAATCTGATGCTGTCTTTGACTAACAGATGCTCTCTTTGACTAATCTGATGCTCTCTTTGACTAATCTGATGCTCTCTTTGACTCACATACTTTCTTTGACTAACAGATCCTTTCTTTGACTAACAGATCCTTTCTTTGACTAACAGATCCTTTCTTTGACTAACAGATCCTTTCTTTGACTAACAGATCCTTTCTTTGACTAACAGATCCTTTCTTTGACTAACAGATCCTTTCTTTGACTAACAGATCCTTTCTTTGACTAACAGATCCTTTCTTTAACTAACAGATCCTTTCTTTGACTAACAGATCCTTTATTTGACTAACAGATCCTTTATTTGACTAACAGATCCTTTATTTGACTAACAGATCCTTTCTTTGACTAACAGATCCTTTCTTTGACTAACAGATCCTTTCTTTGACTAACAGATCCTTTCTTTGACTAACAGATCCTTTCTTTGACTAACAGATCCTTTCTTTGACTAACAGATCCTCTCTTTGACTAACAGATCCTTTCTTTGACTAACAGATCCTCTTTGACTAACAAATGCTCTCTTTGACTAACAGATCCTTTCTTTGACTAACAGATCCTCTCTTTGACTAACAGATCCTCTCTTTGACTAACAGATGCTCTTTGACTAACAGATGCTCTTTGACTAACAGATGCTCTTTGACTAACAGATGCTCTTTGACTAACAGATGCTCTCTTTGACTAACAGATGCTCTCTTTGACTAACAGATGCTCTCTTTGACTAACAGATGCTCTCTTTGACTAACAGATGCTCTCTTTGACTAACAGAGGCTCTTTGACTAACAGATGCTCTCTTTGACTAACAGATGCTCTCTTTGACTAACAGATGCTCTCTTTGACTAACAGATGCTCTCTGACTAACAGATGCTCTCTTTGACTAACAGATCCTTTCTTTGACTAACAGATCCTCTCTTTGACTAACACATGCTCTCTTTGACTAACACATGCTCTCTTTGACTAACACATGCTCTCTTTGACTAACAGATGCTCTCTTTGACTAACAGATGCTCTCTTTGACTAACAGATGCTCTCTTTGACTAACACCTGCTCTCTTTGACTAACACCTGCTCTCTTTGACTAATCTGATGCTCTCTTAGACTAATCTGATGCTCTCTTAGACTAACAGATCCTGTCTTTGACTAACAGATCCTGTCTTTGACTAACAGATCCTGTCTTTGACTAACAGATCCTGTCTTTGACTAACAGATCCTGTCTTTGACTAACAGATCCTGTCTTTGACTAACAGATCCTGTCTTTGACTAACAGATCCTGTCTTTGACTAACAGATCCTCTTCTTTGACTAACAGACACTCTTCTTTGACTAACAGACACTCTTCTTTGACTAACAGACACTCTTCTTTGACTAACAGACACTCTTCTTTGACTAACAGACACTCTTCTTTGACCAACAGATCTCTAACAAATACTATACTTCACTTGAATAATAATCCTATAAAAAAGATGTTCTCCACAGATTTATATTTTAAAATCTTGTTGAGCTCCATGAGAAATCAGTGACATTCTCTTCTGCCTCATTCTTAGCCAGTTCTTTGACCTTCATATTCTTATCTTCTTCTCCTGTAGGCCCAATCCAACATTTACCTGCTTGTTTTTCTTATTCCTAAAAGTGTCCCCTACCCATCACCACTTTCCTCTGCAGTCTCCAGCTGTATGTTGTTTTGCTTTTGAGACATATTAGCAATTACAAATTCTCATGTTGCTTTTGAGACATATTAGCAATTATAAATGCTCATGCTACAGGAACAATTTCGTCTACAGCTTTGTCACCTTGGGCGACGTATTCTAATATCTTCTGCAAGCAGTCCCGTTCTTGGCAATTTTCTTCAGTTCCTTCTATCTGTTCGTTTTCTTGTGTCAGTCTGCAAGTCTTCGTGTGTTTTTAGTCTTCCTATTCCTTTATCTTGGAGGTTCCTCGACAGAATTGTCTGGTGATATTGGCAACACGAAGTATGCGATATATGCATGTTGTTTTGACATACATGTTCCTGTTGTCATATTTTTGTAATCTACAGGTCTCCGACACACATGGGCTGCTGTTTCGCTGTATCCAAGAACACATTTGAACGTCTTGGCCGGTACGACCCTGACCTCAAGATTTGGGGATGCGAGAATCTGGAGCTCTCTTTCAAGGTCAGTGTTAGTCGTAAGATAAAAATAGTAATGATAATAATAGTATGAGAATAATAATAAAAATAATAATAAAAAATACTTAAAATAATAATAAAAAATTATTATTGTTATCCATCGACGATAATGATTTCTAACATATCTCGTTTTACATCGGTGAGTTTGGTTACACTTGTGATTGGTTTCAGCCAATGCAAGCTCAGAACGTTCTATGGCATGAATGGCAAACAGGGTCTGCGGCTGGTACTAATATTTCCTCTACTCTAGACTTTCTGATCGTCCGTGTATCCTGAGCTGAATGCACACGGAGACCCCAGCCGATTGTCCCTTGCACACGGAGACCCCAGCTGATTGTCCCTTGCACACGGAGACCCGAGCTGATTGCCCCTTGCACACGGAGACCCGAGCTGATTGCCCCTTGCACACGAAGACCCGAGCTGATTGCCCCTTGCACACGGAGACCCGAGCTGATTGTCCCATGTGACCACACATTCCAAGCTGAACGATTTCGTGACAGTTTTTGCGATGTGGAAATGTCTGTTTGACAACACTTAAGATTTCTTCCGATTGCCTTGAATCGCTTTTTTTATGGGCGTCTCCCTGATAGTCTTCCTTCTCACAGTCCATATACAGAAACATCTTTGGTTGCCTCTTCATTTTCATTCGAGCAATGTGGCCATCCCGTCTGTTGGGCTTTCTGCAAAAGTGCATGAATGCCAGGCATGTTGGCTTTGGGTGGGACTCTTTTGTGGTGTGGTGGTCTAATACTGAATCACTTAATGTCGGAAGGTAATGCGATTCCCTAGGGTTTTATGTGTCAGATATGGACTTGGACCAAGGTACAAGAACGAAAGGTTAGATAATGTGAAATCTTCTTCTTCGTGCGCTGTCAAACGTCAACCTGTATGTGTTCGATGCAAGCAGCAGTCATCCTGAAGCTGTCGACACTGCCATAGAGCTTGTCTAGTGTTGTGACTGGTGATGGCCACATATGCTTTCTCTGGTCCTCGTAAGTTGGGCAGTTTTGCAGCAGATATTCAGCGGTCATTTTCCCGGTACAAGTGCATTCGTCAGTGCCACCTATCTTCAGCTTATTGAATAGGTGGTACCTCAGTCTGTTGTGGCCTGTGCGGAGTCTGAAGACCCCGACCAGCTCTCTTCTGTTCAACTGGTAATAGGCATCATTTTTTGTGTAGCCAGTATGTTCTGTTTCCAATTTGGCCATGTATCTGGCCCTAATAAGCCTTTTGGACTCTTCGTAGGTCACACTAGAATCTGGTTGTGGTAGTCTTGCACCTTTTTTTGCCAGTCTGTCTGCCTCCTCGTTGCCTTGGATGTTACAGTGGGATGGAACCCACTGTACCACTACTCTTTTAGACAATGTGAAATGAGATCCCAGCTAAAATTGTGTGCACGTACGTACATGTGTGTGTGTGTGTGTGTGCGTGCGCGCGCGTGCTCGTACGTGTGCGCGCGTGCTCGTACGTGTGCGCGCGTGCCCATACGTGTGCGCGCGTGCTCGTACGGGAGATAGCTAACCTATAAATGTTAATGCAGACTGAAGGCTGTGCATCGAGCTAGCAACCTTATGTAAAACAATTTCCTAATAAATCCTCTACAAAAGCATTCAAAGTATTCTGTAACAATTTTTCCCTAATGGGGAAACTGAAGCAGTAGTACTTTGGTTTATTAAGAGCAATACCGTGAATATGAAGCTATAGGATATTTGCAAATATCTTATCTTCCTTAGAAAAGACAAATTACAGATGGTTTCCATTCATGTTGTTTGTCACCAGATCTGGATGTGTGGCGGAAGTGTGGAGATTATACCATGCTCTCACGTTGCCCATATGTACCGTACATCATTTCCTTACAGCTGGGGCAAGAACGCATCCTTCACATTGATACGTAACTGTCTCCGGGTTGCGGAGGTCTGGCTAGACGAGTATAAACAGTTCTTTTATGAGCGGATTGGGCAGCTTCAGGTGAGATGTCGATCGTACAATTGCTTTTAACTTCGAGTCGCTTCACTACTAAAGGATGTATGTATCTTCTTGTTTTATTCTTATGCTCTAGCTAATAGTTTCTACAGGATGATGGATAACTTGCAATAAGCATTGTTGCGTTTAGTGTCATGTTCTATCATTAGACGGATGTTTTTCTGCGGTGTTTAATATATTTAAAAAAAAGATTCAATTAAAATATTGGATCAAATAATATCAAACAAATCCATTGACTCCCCTCTCTGCAAAGGTGATTGACATCCCGCCAGCAAACACGGTGATTGGCTGCTCTTTCTGTCTCTCCACGTGCAATCATTTAATCTTAGTTCCTTCTCACATTCTCCAGTCCATAAATTATTTGGTCTGCTTCTTTTTCTTCCGCTGAGGATTTCAAATAAGAATGAGTCTGGCTATGTAAGACGGTGCCATCTGTAGCATATGTCTTGTCCAGTCCTATTTTAGTTACTTAATTAATGCGTTCTTTCAGTAGCTGTTTGCTCCTTTCACATAGGTCTTGATTCCTCACCTTTCACATAGGTCTTGATTCCTCACCATGTTACTTTATGCCCATTTCCCTTTGTAGGCATATGTTAACGGAATGAAGTCTGTATTGTATGGTCTTGGTCATTCTCCATGTTTCGGCTCCATACAGCAGCACGTACTTGACACTGACATTGAGTGCGCATATATTAAATTATGGAATTTGCCGTCGGGGATGAAGATAACTCTTGGGATCAAGATGCTGAGCAGCGCATGAGCTACAGTGGTCAGCGACCCATAGCTGACTGCTAGCGTCAGGGCCAGCGAACGAGAGCTGCCAAGACCCTTCTACACTCTACACCTCCACGCGGTGATCATGGATAAATGGCTGCAGCAGGGCGGACTGGCTAAGGAGAAGGGATCGAAGAGGGAATGCTAACCCGGTACTCAAAAAATGCTTGCTGAAGTCGGATGAATTGGACCGAAAGGTGCAAATATCAGTCAAGCTGTAAACTACGACACAACGCATTCCGTTCTCTGGACTACATTCTGTTACTTAAGCTCTTTCAGGGTTTGGTAGCGGAAGATTGAGAACGAACGAAGCCAAGCCAAGAGAACTGTTTATGTACTAAGCTGCAGCCTATGAAAGGTGAGGTGATCAGTTCCATTTCTTGCTGTTTTTACCTTTGGCAACTCATACGTTGGGAGTCGTTGTTCCAGGCACGCTGTCCAAAGTTTTTCTGTCCGTCTGTGAATTCGAATCCTGGCACGCTGTAATTCTAGTCTAGCAAGTCATCTCACTGTTGGCTATGCTACACGCTAAGCCGACCCCACGAAACTATCATGTGTTCATCTTTGCTCCTATGATTAGTTAGTAATTTGCATTTGCGTTGTCCTTTGTCCATGATGAAAGCCTTTCAGTCGTAACGCAAGTTTCGTTGGTGTTTTTATTCCCACACGGTGTCTGAGCCATTCATGCCCATGTTATTATACTGTTTATACTGTTTTACACACAAGGTTTCTAACCCTATGCCCATGTTGTTACACTGTTTTACACATAAGGTTTAAATTCATGCCCATGTTATTATACTGTTTTACACGTAAGGTTTCTTGCCCATGCCCATGTTATTATACTGTTTTACACATAAGGTTTCTAGCCCCATGCACGCGACATACACGGAGATGGAATGATTCTATTCTATCCTCCCCAGAAATATGTTCCTTGACCCAAACATAGATTTTCCATTTACATTATAAGCTAATTTTCTGACCTTGTCTAATTTCTTAGACACAACTAGACATCGGCGATATCCAGAGCAGACGAGCTTTAAGAGAGAATCTGAAGTGTCGTTCCTTTGACTGGTACGTCAAGGAGATCTACCCTGATCTATACGTGCCCATCAACACATCGGCCTCTGGTTTGGTATGCTCTTCAACACACAATTGTTTTTCTTAAAGAGCATGTTCTAACGTCCTGTTTAGCATAGTGGTAGTGTGTTAGCTTCTCACAGCAGAGGTGTCGTGTTCGATCTACCTCTAACATTTTATCCTAGCCAGTATTGTCCGATATGGACAACCTTTACTTAAACTTTATTCAGACCTTTCTTACGGCAAGGAGTAGTCCACCATTAAAGATATTGCTTTCTAAAGTAAGTCTCAGCAGACACATGTGTTAAGACGTTAGCGTCTCTTTTTACTAGACCGTTTTGTTAATGAGGTGCCTTTTTTTTTTGCTGCCTTTTCCTAACAGTAAATTAAGTGCCCATTTACAGCTTGTTAGACGGAACAATGTCGATAACAGGAAATAGGCCCGAAGACAAGTGAATGAACTGACAGCAGTCAGTGACTCGTAGCTGGCGTCTAGCACTAGGATCGGCGAATCAGTTGACCAAAACATAATTCTATCACCAAATGCCGCCTGGCATGAGAAGAGAATTAAGAATTGAAGAGGGAAAGTAAATCTGGTCATCAAAGTCATGATGAAACCGGATGTTTCAGGCCAGAAGTCGCAGATATCGCATTCGTGCTGTAAATTACGACACATTTAACAAACTGCAGTTTACAGAAGAAAACGGGTCTGAACTTTGTACCGTGAGCGGTCTATCATTCTTTTCTGAAACTGTTTAGATCTTTAGGAACCATTTAAACGATTAGTTCGGGTGATTAATCACTTCAACAATAGAAGTACTTAGCTAGTATAATTAGGCATATGCCTCTATACGATATATTTGATCCAACCGGACGGGAAACCAGATAGACTATACTTGTTTAACAAAATATACAGACCCTCATTAGATGCAGTAGTACGTAGAGAAGCTGACGTGACATCAAGCAACCATCTTCTGATGGCCAAATAAAGATGGAATTTACAATATACAACATAACAGATACGTGAGATACGTCTGGAAAAAGGAAATACAAGATTATTTAAAGTTACGGTATCACATAGGTATGTTACAAAAAGGCCGCCGTCCATCGTAGACGATGATGGCATAATTTATTTTGCTATCGCTATTTTTAGTAAGGATTAACTGCGCTACTTTCTATCCTCACTCTCTCGTCTCGTGCCGCCCGACCCCAGTGGCAAGTCAGGGAGAAGACTAGGGGGCGACTACGAGAAAAATTCTGAGTCCGGAATCAAATCCACACCACCTGATCACGAGGCCGACGGTTAACAATTTCGCCACATAATCTACTAGAGGAAATAGAAGATGCAGACAAGAACTGGTAACAGATAAGACCGAGACTTTACTTTTTAGGGAAAAACGAATGCCAGTACTATTGATAACAAAATTAGTAAAGGTAAAGATCAAATGACGGCGAATTTGAATTTAATCAAAATAGGAAATACCAGAGCTAAGGCTCAAGAAGTATACAATGAAGTCAACTAAGAAGTAAAAAAACAAATAAAAAAAAAAAAATTACTACAAAAGACACATAAAAATATATTGACATCACAGCAATAGGAAATAGAGAGACGTGCACAACAGAACAAAGAAACTAAAAGGAAAATATAAACACGAAAAAATGGTTTTGACACAAAGTAGGAAATTGAGTTAGAGCAAATGTGCAGATGGTGGGATATTCAGAACATTTTAAATTACTTTGGAATAATTTTATAGTTAAAAAACATAAACTTACACAGAAATCTCCAAATGAAAGAATTAAAACAGAATTGATCATTTTATGATAAATAAAGTGGCCAAAATCCTTATCAGAAGTTAGAGTTGAAAGGATCCGATCTGGACAGCGACCACCACCTCATAATGGTGCAGATGCGGCTGAAGTTAAGAAAAGCTATAAGCAAAACGTTTAATGTTGGCAAGCGGAAAAAAACTGCTGCACAATTCTCAGTCGAAATCAAGAATATATTTCAAAGCCTAACAAATATTAGATCACCAAACAGGATCTATCCTCCAAGAGAAATGGATTACGGATACGTATATAGCAGAAAGCAACAAAGTATTGGGAAACACTGGGGCGACAAAAGATGGGCAACCAAAGAATAGGACACATTAAGGACAAATCTCAATTGTACCAAATCGGAGGTAAAAAGACAATACGGAAAAAGTATGCAGAGTTATTTGATCGATAAGAAAAAAGCGCTGAAGAGATAAAAGGAAATTTATGAGGATCTAGCCGAAAAAGCTGAAATGGTTGCCAGAACACATGACCTGAATATATTAGTCTCCCAACAAATAGGCAACAGAAGTCACTGCAGTAGTATATATATAACGGACAATAAAGGTAAACACCTAATTACCGAGCCTGAACACAAGGACATGTCGAAAAGGGGTGAGGGGGAGAAGTGTGAAATGAGCGACTGAAGAGATATGCAGATTGAAAGAGGGATGAGTGCTGGATATGCAGATTGAAAGAGGGATAAGTGCTGGATGAAGTCTGGACATGACCAACTTTCATTTTCCTCGAGCATCGCTGGGTTGGTTACAAAATAATATGGGCCTAACACATTTCATATGCGCCGCATGGCGTGACGGGGTATTTTCCTTTTTTTTTAATCGCTGGATTAATGGCTAATTCAATAATTTTGTTGTTACAATATATTAAACCTAAACATATGCCATATGTCGTGTTTTTGAAACAATGAAATAATTTATGCAATCGCGAGTTAAAATAGCATCATATTTATTCATTTGGCAAGTATACTTGACAATGAAAATAGGCGAAAACATAGCCGAGGTACTGAATGTAAAAACGAATATCTTCTTCTTCCGCGTGCGTTCTCAATCTCCCGCTACCAAACATTGATATGGCTTAAGTAGCAGAATGTAGTCCAAAGAACGGAATGCGTTGTGTCGTAGTTTACAGCTTGACTGCGATATTTGCACCTTTCGGTCCAACACATCCGACTTCAGCAAGCATTTTTTGGGTACCGGGTTAGCATTCCCTCTTCGATCCCTTCTCCTTAGCCAGTCCGCCCTGCTGCAGCCTGTTATCCTGGATCACCGCGTGGAGTTGTAGGTCTTGGCAGCTCTGGTTCACTGGCCCTGACACAAGCAGTCAGCCATGGTCGCTGACCACTGCAGCTCATGCGATGCTCAGCATCTTGATCCAAAAAATGATTATAATAAGGGCAAGTATGGCCCAGATGCTGTGTCGGAACGAGAGAATGAACGAAACAGCGTTACAATCAACATGTCTTCATCAGAGACTAAGAGCAACACAAATGACAAATGATGAAAGTAGCGCTGAACGCACGAGGCTACTTATTTCGCTCAGTGGGGTTCATCTGGACAGAAGAATATACGACTTGAACCATCAATTACTGAATGTTCTCTTAACTTAACGTATTTATACTGGTTTAGAAGACTCTACAGAGTCTGTATACAACCAGTTTCCTTCACATCACCTTGCTCTAAAAGCTATGCGCATCCAATTTATTCTTAAATGCATTAACTGTCCCTGCCTCCACTACCTCTCGTGGCAATACATTCCAAGAATTCACCACAGTGACTAAAAAAATATTTCCTAATATCTAATCTGGACCTCTCTTTAGTCAGCTTGTAGCTGTGCCCTCTTGTTATTGTGGGTGGCTGTATTTTAAAAAAAACTTGTAATAGTCTAATGTATCCATTCCTCTGATCATCTTATAAACCTGTATTGTCACCACAAATTCTTCTCTCTTCTAGACACTGTAGGCCGGTTTTTCTGAGTCTTGCCTCATAACTGTAATTCTGGAATCCCATTATCAACTTTCTCTTTTTTTCGTATTCTTTCCAGCATGTTTATATCACCTCAATGTTAAGGACTCCACACCTGTACACAATACTCCAATCTAGGTCTAACTAATGCTTTATACAGTTTGACTATCACTTCCTTGCTCCTATGTTTAATATTTCTTTTTATCATACCTAACATTGCATTTGCCTTTTTCACTGCTACCTGAACTTGCTCACTCACTTTACCTGTAGGCTCTATTTTAACCCCCAGGTCCCTTTCCTTATCTATCTTTCTAATATTGTTCTCTCCCATTCTGTAATTAAGTTCCAAATTGGATCTACCCACGTGGATGACTGTACATTTATCTATATTAAACTCCATTTGTGATCAAGATGCTGAGCAGCGCACGAGCTGCAGTGGTCAGCGACCCATAGCTGACTGCTTGCATCAGGGCCAGAGAACCCAAGCTGCAAAGACACTTCTACACCTCTATGCGGTGATCCTGGGTAACAGGCTGCAACAGAGCAGACTGGCTAAGGAGAAGGGATTGAAGAGGGAATGCTAAACCGGTACTAAAAAATGGTTGCTGAAGTTGGATGTGTTGGACTGAAAGGTGCAAATATCGTAGTCAAGCTGTAAACTACAACACAACGCATTCCGTTTTCTGGACTACATTCTGCTACTTAAGCCCTTTCAGGGTTTATTAGCGGGAGACGAACGAAGCCAAGCCAAACTCCATTTGCCAGCTTACAGACCATTCTCGAATTTTATCTAAATCTGAATCAATATATCTACTTCTGCTTTAGATGAGACACTACTGCATAGTTTTGTGTCATCAGCAAATTTTGCAATCATGGATCCCATGTCAATGTCCAAATCATTTATATATATCAAGAACAAAATTGGTCCCAAAACTGAGCCCTGTGGCACTCCACTTTTCACTTCACATCACTCAGAGTACTCCTTATTTAATCCCACCTTCTGCCTTCTTCCCGTTAACCAATTTTCAATCCATTTGGCAACTTTCACACCTATTCCATGTGATTTTAACTTTCTAAATAACCTTTGAAGAGGTACTCTATCAAAGGCCTTTGCAAAATTTAAATATCCACTGGCTCCCCTTTATCTATCATTTTGGTAACCTCCTCCATGAATTCTAATATTTGTTAAGCATGATCTCCCTGTAGTAAACCCATGCTGATTATTTCTAATTAGATTAAATTTGTCTAAATGCGTTACAATGTTTTCTTTGATAACTGACGTTTACAGACTGCTTGTTAAACTCTCCGGTCTGTAATTCGCTGGATCAAATTTTTTGCCCTTTTTTAAAAAGGGGATCACTCCTGCATCTTTCCATTCACGTGGAACAATCCTTTTTTCAAATAATTGAGAACATAATATAGCCAATGGTTTTGCTAGTTGGTATCTAATTTCAAACAGCAATGTTTGATGAATACCATCTTGACCTGGACATTTATCCACTTTCAACCCCTCCAATTTTTTAAAAACCATTTTCTCTGTAATACAGATTGATCTTAATCCCGCTATATCCATGTCTCTTTGATAAATAGCTATATGCTCTGGGATCTTGGAGCAGTGCTCTTTTGTGTAGACTGTGCTAAAGTACTGATTGACAAGATTAGCTGCCTCGCTATTCACACTTACTATTTTCTCTGTACTATCTATGAGATGGCCTACTTTTGTCTTTCGTTCTTTATTTATTTTTAACATCAGAAAAGCTTTTACTATCAGTCTTGATCCTCTGAGCAAGTTTTTTTCGAAGTAAATTTTTGCTGTTTTAATTACTTTCTGAGATGTTCTTCTTGTCTAAATATTTAAAATATATTTCTTTTGATCTACCTGCCTCTATATTTTGTCCATGCTTTATTTTTAGCTCTTCTACATTTAACTACAAATCTAGTTATCCACTTTTTACGCTTGTCAAGAGGGCTTATGCCACGGGTCAGAGAGAGCCTTAAGGAATCTGCATCGCTGACATTCTTGATGTCTTCTAGACAAACATTATGGAAACAAGGAAGATATAAAGAGCTGGAACGATTTGCTCAGGACAGGACTAGGCGCGTATTTGTTCAAGACATGTAATCCACATTTGCACATAAAAGCTGAGACTGCACGCTAATTAGCAACCAGGTGTGTTATCTTTAGTATCATATGGATAAGTCCTATAAATCTTCAAGCAGACCACATCGCTGACCCCACACTGTAATAATTGGCTTAAAACACAAATAATCTTCTTGACACATAATTGGCTTGAAACACAAATAATCTTCTTGAAACAAATAATCTGCTCGAAACACAAAGAATCTGCTCGAAACACAAAGAAACTGCTCGAAACACAAATAATAGATTGCATACGTTAATAGGCTTAGAAGACAAATAATGGGCTTGAAACACTAAATTGGCTTGAAACACTAAATTGGATTGAAACACTAAATTGGATTGAAACACTAATAACTGGATTGAAACACTAATAACTGGATTGAAACACTAATAATTGGTTTGAAACACAAATCGGCTGAAAGCTCAATTAATTGCATGAAGCGCAAATTATCGGCTTGAAACACTAAGAGGCATGAAACAATAAAATACTTTAGACTTGAAACATGCATTATAGACTTGAAACGCGATTGTCATCAGATGTGCTGTGTGCTCCTACCGAAGACTGATGTGTCGGACCGAAAGGTGTAACTATCGCAGTAAAGCTATAAACTAGTGATACAACGCATTCCGTTCTCCTGACTACATACTATTACTTGCAAATCCCTGTTCATGGCTTGGTAATGATATATAGAGAACGAACGCAGTAGTGGTGGTGTTTGTACGTATATTTACAATTTTACATTTGCTATCCCCATA
>JAVGWX010000003.1:32511377-32531377 GCA_036924085.1 Ariolimax columbianus
TCTCTCTCTGTCTCTCTGTCTCTCTCTCTCTCTCTGTCTCTCTGTCTCTCTCTCTCTCTCTGTCTCTCTCTCTCTCTCTCTCTCTGTCTCTCTCTCTCTCTCTCTCTCTAATCTATTTATAGCCTTAAATTATGTTTTCTATAATGTGTGCATTTGACTTTTATGTTGCTCTTGTGCTTCATCACTTAGCAAATTTAGTTGGCAAATCTAATTCTTATCTAATGGGCTATGTTTTTTGCGCCATTTTCCTAGCTAATTCTCTCATTTACATTTGTTTTGTTTTGGCATGGAGTAAAAAAACTTGAAACTGCATTCGCCCAGTGTTGTGCAGAACGTTTTTAGCTGCTAAACGTCAGCACACAACGATAATGTTTACATGTGCTTTATAGCACGGTTTGAGTTGAGCAATTCTGTTCTAATGGTCAACGTTCTGAAGAATTAGAACTCAAAGGATTTGTCATTTCTGTGTCGCTTGTTTGTCTACGACGTCGCCTCTAGGAACAAGTACGTGATTACACAAATTGAAGAATTGTTTCATTGGTTACAGCTGGGGAGAATAGGGCGGGGTTTGCGAGCATTTCTATATCAGATTATCTTGATTTTATTTGGTCTTTTCTTCTTCCTTATACTTTTTCCAGTCAATCCATTGGTACAGTTTGTTATTCAGTTTTGTATTTTCTATATTATATAATTTATTTTGTATCTTGTATCATTTCTTATCATATTGTATTATATCATTTTGAATAATCTTATATCGTATTGTGACAATTCATAGTGTATCATATCAGGGATCAAGATGCTGAGCCGCATGTTCTGCAGCGGTCAGCGACCCATAGCTGACTGCTAGCGTCAGGACCAGCGACCCATAGCTGACTGTTAGCGTCAGGACCAGCGACCCATAGCTGACTGCTAGCGTCAGGACCAGAGACCCATAGTTGCCAAGACGCTTCTACACCTTCACGCGTAGATCCTGAATAACAAGCTGCAACAAAAAAGACTGGATAAGTAGAAGGGATCGAAGACGAAAGACTAGCCCGATACTCAAAAATGCTTACTGAAGTTGGATGTGTCGGAACGAAAGGTGCAAATATAATAGTCAAGCTGTAGACTACAACACAACGCATTCCCTTCTCCGGACTACATTCTGCTGCTTGCAGAGCCCTTTTCAGGGCTTGGTAGCGGGAGATTGAGAACGAAGAAGAAGTAGAAGAAGTATCCTATCATCATATTTTATCATATCATAGTATATTGTATTATGTCATATTGCATCATATCATATCTCGGAAGAGGTTTCAATGGTTATTTTTCCAACCTAGAAACAACAACAAGACCATACACATTTCTATAAATAGGAACTTGGACAGAATATAATGATTCATGTGGTATAATAAGAACATTAATGTTGAACTCTTGGACACAATCGGACACACAAACATACGGGAATGGAGGATGATGTTGGATATAACACACATTAAGGGAACCAGTTGGCTACATTATAATGGACTATATTTTCTGGAATCCATGAACAGTGAAATTAATAGGGGTAGACCAAAACACACATAGAACAAAATGATAGTGACTTACATAGAAGAAATACGGAGACAATGAAAATCAGCAGAATAGAGAAAACAATTAATATACCGATAAAAAGAACACAACTTAAACAAAATATTGAATTCAAATACTTGACCAGCGTGTTCATACAAGATGGAAGGTTAGATAGAGAGGTAGGAACAAGGACACTGTTTCCTATCAGCTCTCACCATTGCTAAGACACAAACACATTCCAATAAAGACAAAGATAAATAGTATTTTTATACCAACTTTCTGCTACCAGTGTCAGACATGGACTCTAAGAAAGGCACAAGAAAGACAAATCATGGTATGCGAAATGAGGTGTTTGAGAAAGGCTGTCGGGGTTACAAGGCTGGACAGATTGAGAAACGAAATAATCAGACAGAAGGTGGGTGCAACACCATGCATGGAGTACATAGATAGGCAGAGAATAACATGGTTCGGACACCTGACAAGAATGCCACCAAAGTTATCAGCTGCTCGTATCTACAACACCAGACATCAGGGTTGCAGAGCAAGAGGCAGACCACATAAAAGATGGATAGATGGTGTCAGTGAGACACTGAAGAAACACGGAATGACAACAACATCCGCGACACAGACGCACAGGACATTAAACTACACCTCCCCACGACGTCTAACGGCACGTGGATAAAAGATGATGATGATGATAGAAGAAGTAAGGAAGAATAGAAAAAGCGAGGCAGAGAGAGAGAGAGAGAGAGAGAGAGAGAGAGTGAGTGAGAGAGTGCTGCATATAATATCTCAAAACATGACAACTAAGTTTGTTTTTGTGGAAGACCTGTGCTCCACGTGGGTCTGAATTGCTTTGAATGGCGCAGAACTTCAGTTCTCGCCGACATGAAAAATGCCAAGTGGCCGGAAGCCGTCTAGCCTAGATGGGTTTATTTTCATGATTACACAAAAGTGAATTTGCAACAATAATAGTGCATCGCCAGGCTTTGAAAACAACCAAGAAACTATTACACGACAAACGCACGGAAAGCGGATAATGACCAAAAGAAGACGATTAGAGCTGGTGATGACGGATAATCGAAGGAGATAGTGATATGTAGAATAGTACGGAATTCCAGAGGAAATACGTCTGACGGCGTACGACATTGAGATAACTTAATGAAGATTAACAAGCAATGATGCCTGATAAGGTTATCGACTGAGCTATTGGGGTTCCAATTCCTGTTTGTTTTTAAAGAAAATGTGTCCTGCCATTCCTCAAAGTTTGATTGTACTTGACTACATTTATTTCATTTTTTTAAATAAATTCCTCGCCGTGTTTATTGACGTCAACAGAAAATAAGTACGCACAAACAACTTGTTTATCTCAAACTAATTTTTTCTCGGACATGCGCTATCTACACGAATGAAGCAAGTTAATAACGCACAATGAGATCAGGCAGACGACGCACCAGGTACACAATCGTCGTGTGGACACTACTGGATTAAAGTAGATCTACTTTGATTGACTTCACATTTATGTCCACTTCTGTCGCTGTGTGATGTTAGGAGCTTAACTTAAGTTTGTCTTTCATGGGTCAAGTGTGCTGTCTTGATTGTTTAAGTTGGTGTTCTTGTTGGATTTATCTTATATCTTATATCCATTTAAAACATCTCTTCTTCCTACCTTGAAGTAAAATCTCCTCGTGTTATTTGTGTCAATGGTAGTTGATCCTGTTGGACTTTCATTAGATGACCGAACCTTTTTTTTCTGTTTTGATATGTATTCAGCACATATTGGCTCTGCTCATATTTATAATGTCATTATTTCTTATTTGATCTCTTCCAGTGACACACGTGTGATTTTTTTAGACATTTAATTTCACACGCTGTAATTATTCTATTTTATGCCTTTATTTTTTAGTTATAAGAAGATAATTGGATACTTGTGAATTATGAGAAGATTGGACGCTTTTGTCACAACGAGAATATTGGATATACCTTTGAAGAAAAGCATACTGGGCCCATTTAACTTACTATCTTTATTCTGCTTCGTTGCTTCTCCGAAGACTCATCCATTATCTGTATACAGCAAGTTTATTTTAATTCACGTGATCTAAAAACTATGTGCATCCAATCTAGTCTTGAATGCATTAATTGATCTGCCTCCACTATTTCCTGGGACTTTCACCACTCTCTGACTGAATATTTCCTAATAATCAATCGTCACTTTTCTTCAATTAATTTGTAGCTGTGCCCTCTTGTTCTTGTAGGTGGTTGTATTTTGAAAACACTCGTTTTAGTCTAATTTATCCTTAGTTAGTTTTATTTTCACTTGTGCCGTTGATCGTCGTAGGGAGCTTAAGTAGCCTGTCCTGCGCCAAGTGCGTTGCTTCGGTCAATGTGAGCCTTTGTAGCTGGACAATCATTTTAATGTTATAAATCCACTTACCTCGCGGCCGCCCCCTTGTCATGTAGCCAGATCTACCAGCGTTGTAAGGCATCAGTGGAAGTTGATGACGGCGCAATCTCATGAGATGATCAAACCAACTTATTTTCTGCCTGGAAATGTATTCGACACAAGCCCTAGTGCCGACCATACTTCGAATGTCATCTTTCCGCATTCTGTCTCTCCTGGTAACACCGATGATCATTCTTAAACTCTCCATTTCACACGTCGAAATTCTGCTCTCACGCGCCCTGGACAGAGGCCATGTTTGGCACTGGTAGCACAGAGTCCGTATAAATATATTATTTATCCGCTGTTGCTTTGTTGCCAAACTAATGCTCAGGTGGCTAAGCAGTGGTGACAGCTGATAAGTCACTGCAGATGATTATCAATTCCGTTGATTATCTTATAAACCTGTATAAAGTCACGTCGAATTTTTCTCTTTTCTAGAAACTGTAGTTCGGTTTTTCTGCGTCTTTCCTCATAACTGTCTCTCATAGCTGTAATTTTGAAATATTACGAAGTCACAAAGTATTTTAGGCCCTTCTCTCACGAAAAAATTGTTAAATACTTGACTAATTCTGAGAATATTTTAGGTACTCTTGTCATTAGTGGATATTGAGTACTCTTGTCATGCAGAGAATCGCGTTCCCTGTTCCTTTTGGTTTCTTTAGTCATAAAGTGTTTAGTAATGTGGTGATTTACTTCCTGGTGATATGAGTTTTAGGTAGTCTTGGTAGAAAAAAACAATATTGTGTATTTTAGTAGTACCGGACAAATTGGATTCTATTGTAATGTGAAGGATTTTTGCCATTTCAGTCGTGATCACAATAATTGATGTCTTAGTCACGAAGGTACTTTGGTTACGCTGGCCCCGACGTAAATTTCTGGTACTTTAGTCACGATGACAAGTGTTGGTGACGTTAGTGGATGTCACATGTTGGTGACGTTAGTAGCGATGACAAATGTTGGTGACGTTAGTAGCGATGACAAATGTTGGTAACGTTAGTAGATGACAAATGTTGGTGACGTTAGTAGCGTTGATAAATGTTGGTGACGTTAGTAGATGACAAGTGTTGGTGACGTTAGTAGCGATGACAAATGTTGGTGACGTTAGTAGCGATGACAAATGTTGGTGACGTTAGTAGATGACAAATGTTGGTGACGTTAGTAGCGATGACAAATGTTGGTGATGTTAGTAGCGATGACATTCTCGAGGACGCTAATCACGATTGCAATTTAGGGGAAGTTAGTCACTATGACACTATTGATGACG
Source organism: Ariolimax columbianus (assembly GCA_036924085.1). Taxonomy (NCBI): domain Eukaryota; kingdom Metazoa; phylum Mollusca; class Gastropoda; order Stylommatophora; family Arionidae; genus Ariolimax; species Ariolimax columbianus. The sequence goes on from JAVGWX010000003.1 coordinate 32,516,633, forward strand.
TTAGTCACTATGGCACTATTGATAACGTTAGTCCCGTTGACACTACTGATGACGTTAGTCACTATGACCCTACAGGGGAGGTTAGTCACTATGACACTAATGATGACGTTAGTCACTATGAAACTATTGATGACGTTAGTCACTATAACACTATTGATGACGTTAGTCACTATGACACTATTGATGACGTTGGTCACAATGACACTATTCATGACGTTAGTCACTATGACAGTATTGATGACGTTAGTCACTATGACACTATTGATGACGTTAGTCACTATGGCACTATTGATGACGTTAGCAACTATGACACTATTGATGACGTTAGTCACTATGACAGTATTGATGAAGTTAGTCACTATGACACTATTAATGACGTTAGTCACAATGACAGTATTGATGACGTTAGTCACCATGACACTATTGATGACATTAGCCAATATGACCCTTTAGGGGAGGTTAGTCACTTTGACACTATTGATGACCTTAGTAACTATGACAATATTGATGACGTTAGTCACTATGACACTATTGATGACGTTATTCACTATGACACTATTGATGACGTTAGTCACTATGACACTGTTGATGACGTTAGTCACCATGCCACTATTGATTACCTTAGTCACTATGACACTTTTGATGACGTTATTCACTATGACACTATATATGACGTTAGTCACTATGCCAATACTGATGGCGTTAGTCACCATGACACTATCGATGACGTTAGGCACTATAACACTATTGATGACGTTAGTCACTATGACACTATTGATGACGTTAGTCACTATGATACTATTGATGACGTTAGTCACTATGACACAATTGATGACGTTAGTCACGATGCCATTTTTGATGACGTTAGACACTATGACACTATTGATGACGTTAGTCACGATGCCACTATTGATGACACTATTGATGACGTTAGTCATTATGACACTTGAAAACGTTAGTCACGATGCCACTATTGATGACGTTAGTCACTATGACACTATTGATGACATTAGTCACGATGACACCATTGATGACGTTAGTCACTATGTCAATTTCGGGGAGGTTAGTCACTATGACACTATTGATGACCTTATTCACGATGGCAATTTTTGTGAACGTTTCTCACAATAACATTTTGGGGTACGATATTTACGATAACAATTTTAGACATAATATTACTTACTATTCAGTTCGGTTCTATGTCGAGCTCTTCTAGGATGTCTGTGTTTTTTTTTTCGCTGTCCATTTTGTTTTGAGCAAATTCCTGTTACATTTTAGCGCAAAGGATTCAATCTTCCTGCTTGAATGATTTTCCATGTCTCGCAACAGTAGGTTGCCACATTGACGATGAAAGGCTTTAGGATGTTTATATTTGTCCTTTTATTTGTTTTCTTCTCATAATATCTATCCTCATCATCATCATCATCATCACGTAGCATGTCATTTGCAGAACGTCGCTCCCATAACAGCCGATCTGTAAGAATTTAGATCTCTAGCCTGAACTCCCGTCTCTGTCGTTGTCATCCTCTGGACCTCCGTGATGTGCTGTGTCCATCTTCTCCTCGGCCAGACTCTGCCCCGCTTTTCAAGCATCAACTCTCCAGTATCGTTCTCTCCAGACCATTATGACGTTTGATGTGGCCAAAATATTAATGCTTTCTAGACAAGATATTGTGTACTAGCCAATTTTTTTATCGATATCTAGTTCTTTTAGGATATCTGAATTTTTCCTTATACGTTATCCATGGTATTCTTTAGCATTTTAGTTCAAAAGATTCAATCCTTTTCTTAAGTGTTTGTGTGGTGGTCCACGTTTCACATCCTTACGTTACCACGGGAAAAGGCAAGTTCGCATGACTTTTATGTTCATCATTTTATTAGAGTTCTGCCATACGTCTCTCGTATTATTCAACCTCTGCATTACCATAGTCATTCTCCGTCTGACTTCTTTCAGGCAATCTCCATTGTTGCTTATAATTGAGTCAAGGTACTAAATACTTGTGACTTTCTCAATCCCCTGTTGATCTAGAATAACTTTAGGTTTGGTCTTTGTCTTGTCCGTGCTCATTGTTTTGGTTTTCCCTGTGTTGTGTTGTTTTAACGAAAGGATCATCTATTCCAGCTGCGCAATGTTCTTTGAGAGAACAACTGTGTCATCTGCATATCTGGCTTGGCTTGGCTGCGTTCGTTCTCAATCTCCCGCTACCAAACCCCGAAAGGGCTTTAGTAGCAAAATGTAATCCAGAGAACGGAATGCGTTGTGTTGTAGTTTACAGCTTGATTGCGATATTTGCACCTTCGGTCCAACACATCCGCCTTCAGCAAGCATTTTTTGAGTACCGGGTTAGCATTCCCTCTTCGATCCCTTCTCCTTAGCCAGTCTTCCCTGCTGCAGCCTGTTATCCAGGATCACCGCGTGGAGGTGTAGAAGGGTCTTGGCAGGTTTGGTTAGCTGGCCCTGAGCTAGCAGTCAGCTATGGGTCGCTGACCACTGCAGCACATGCGCTGCTCAGCATCTTGATCCCATCTACATATCTGAGCTCTGGTATGTGATTCCCGCCAAATATGAAGGGGTCGAACTTCTCATATTCTTTGTCGTGGTTGATGTCCGTGATAATGTTTTCCGCATAAATGTTGACAAGGTAAGGGGAAAGCATCCTCGTCTTATTCCTTTTTTTTTTACATCATACCAATGGGATGTCTCTACATCTGTTCTGACGCATTGCTTGTTGTTACTGATATAATATTTAATCAGTTGAATCAGACGCTTTAGGAACCCAAGTTTTTTCCTAATGATCTAAAGCATTTCGTGTTTCACACAGTCAAAAGCAAGTGTGTAAGTCCACGTTGTACTTTTCGAAAATATTTTCTAATATTAAGGATGTGATCTGTCGTGCCTATGTCATGTCTTCTTCTTCTTCTTCTTCTGCGTTCGTTCTCAATCTCCTGCTACCAAGCCTTGAGCAGGACTTTGCAAGTAGCAGGATGTAGTCAAGAGAACGGAATGAGCTGTGTCGCTAGTTTACAGATTGACTGCGATATTTACACCTTTCGGTCCGACACATCCGTCTTCGGCAGGATGTCATATCTAAAACCTGTCTGTGCTTAATGTACTTTTTCGTTCAGTTTGTTTTCTGACTTCTTCGTAATCATCCGTTAAGAGGTTTTTTGTTAAGATGACCTATTAAAGAGATTGTTTAGTTGATGCATAGCTTCAGATCCTCATTTTTTGGGAGTGGGTAAATTCAAAAATCATTGGCCTGATCTGGGTCAAAATGTAGATGTGCCTGATCTTAGCGCGTGGTAAATGTTGACACTGGTCTCTCTTCCTGGATGTATACATTCAGTAGTTATTTGGTCGCATTCCTGTGATTTCCCTTTCTTCAAGCTCCGATTGGTATTCGAAACTCAACTTTCGCAGGATCCGGCTCTTTGTCTCGGTTCTTAGACGTCATGTTGGCGCATCTTTCGAAGTCTTCGTACATTTCTCTGCAATATTCGTTCAATCTCTCGAGTATGTCCTTGCTCTCTGTCACAGTATTAATCTTTATCATTTTTTTGTATGTGAAATCAGCATCGACACCGAGCGTCTAATCATAAGGACAAAACTCTCAGTTGTGGAAACATGACAGATACTTGAGAATGGACACTATGAAGGAGACCAGATAAATAATAGAACAATTACACCTTCTGCGTTCATTCTCAATCTCTCGCTACCAAATCCTGAACAGGGCTTTGCAAGTAGCAGGTTGTAGTCCGGAGAACGGAATGCGTTGCGTCACCAAAAAGCGCGTAATAAAATAAAAAACATCTGTCCTAAAACAGAATTCCACAAGACACTACCATTAAAATAATTCGGGATAGAGAGCATAACGCCAAATTCAGAAACAGGACAAAAGCAATCAGAAGAAAGGTTTTGGAGGTAAGAAGCGACTTGTATTGGACACATGCAGTAGGATAGAAAAGCTGCAAAGACAAGTGTATGAAGGGGGCGCGTTCAAAGACATCAGAACACTAACTGGGGAGGTAGAACCACCACTGCATGTAATAAACAATGATATGTGTGTGCAAAATGAAATAGTCCATTTCATAGTCCGTATAACCATAAACCATTTAACAATAATCTCTTTAACCATAATCTCTTTAACCATAAGCCATTTAACCATAATCTCTTTGACCATAATCCCTTTAACCATAAGCCATTTAACCATACTCTCTTTAACCATATTCCCTTTAACTAAAACCCCTTTAGATCTTGACAGTCCAATGCCCCCGGGACAAAAGGACACGTCCGCCTTTTTGTGATGATATATGGAGAGTGTTACCTAAGAGCAGCTGATTTATCATGTCGGTCAGACATGATGGCACATGGTCAGGATGTCCTGAACTGATTCCTCGTGGTGGTGACATAATCTGCAATTTGGCTCACGAAGTGTGTCTATTCAATGTAGATTTGTGTTGATAGGGGCATGGTCTGTTCTCGGCTTGAAATAAATCTCTGATCTCTTCTTTTCAATTTCTTGGCTGAGTCCTGCCGATTTCCTCTGCTTGGTATCTAAAATACATTCGGCCTGTCTGGGATGTAATCCACTAATTTGGCCATCCATGTTTCTAGTTGTTTCTCCGGGTTTGCCAGCAGGCCTCAAGTGCGATACAAGGTGGTGCTTGTGGTAGTGTTGCTCCGCTTCTGGCCAGCTCGCCAGCCTTCTCATTTCCGGCGCCTCCAACATAACCAGGTATCCACTGAAGCACCAACTCATATCCAATAAGCGGTTTACGGTTGGATAATTAATTTGTTGATGTCGAGAGACGTTCTGTTTACCAAAGCTTGTAGCGCAGATTTTGAGTCTGTTATCCTCAAGTTGTATGATGTTGCTGCCACAATTTGAGATTATTCGACAAAGAGCTTTATATATTGCTATTATTTCTACATCGTAGTAGGAATATGTCTCTCGGCAAGGGCCGTGGATGCATGGGCGGTCTTCTTGGCGCAGGTTAGGGTATTTCCCTTTTGCTCTATATCCTGAGTTGGTGATAGCCACAGTAGCTGGTCCATCTGTGTATACATGGATGATATTTTGTGGATATGGTTCAATCGTTTACAAGTCGACAGTTTTCAGCAGAGATAGTAGAACGTACCTGTCTGTCTGCAAAGTGGTCAGACAGTACAGTTCTTACTATGGATAGGTGCTTGTCAGCATGGTAGTTCCTCGTTGAATATTGTCCTAAATCCTCTGCCCTGTGGTAGATGTGTTTAATGCTTCGTTTTATTTACGATTTTTGTGCAGTTTCCTAAGTATTTTTCTACTTGCGGATGAGATGAAAGTATATCTTGTCTGTGTAGCAAGTTCATCTGATATCTTCCTGCAAAACAGTAATTTTTTACCTTGATGGCACACTCCTGTTGTATAATTCTGACGTTATAGTGTATTGGTCTTGTGATTTTTAGCAGCGTTTTCAGCCTTATCTTTATGTGACTAGCAGTTGAGCATCTGAGTCGCAATCAGCACTTGGTAGTCTACGAATACTGTTCTCTTCATCTCCGCCTTTGTTTGTATTAGGTTGTAGCCAATGTGGTTTCTGCTTTCCCATCCGATAAGTCCACTCAAACCATGATACGATATTGAGTACTCTATTCATGATGACAATATTGAGTACTCTGGTCATGATGACAATATTGAGTACTCTGGTCATGATGACAATATTGAGTATGATAGTCATGATGACAATATTGAGTACTCTGGCCATTATGACAATATTGAGTACTCTGGTCATGATGACAATATTGAGTACTCTGGTCATGATGACAATATTGAGTACTCTGGTCATGATGACAATTTTGAGTACTCTGATCGTGATGACAATATTGAGTACTCTGGTCATGATGACAATATTAAGTACTCTGGTCATGATGACAATATTGAGTACTCTGGTCATGATGACAATATTGAGTACTCTGGTCATGATGACAATATTGAGTACTCTGGCCATGATGACAATATTGAGTACTCTGGTCATGATGACAATATTGAGTACTTTGGTCATGATGACAATATTGAGTATGCTGGTCATGATGACAATACTGAGTCATCTAGTCATGATGACACTATTGAGTACTCTGGTCGTGATGACAGTATCGAGCACTCTTGTTGTGATGACACTATTGTGTACATTATCCATGATCAGAATGTTTGGCTCTAGTTAATTATTGGTCAACATAGACAGGAAGCACGAGGAGACTAATTCGCCTGTGTTGGACTAGTTGTGTCTTTTTGTCATCTATCCACTGAAACTTTTGTCGTCCTCTCGCTCGGAAATCAGACCGTCAGGCAGGTGTAACAGTTCCAGCTCGAGCTTAAGCGTTTATGGAAGGGGTGATGTGGTCGGGGACTCTGAGAACAAAGGTACCTGAATATGTGCCAAGGTCACTGTCCGGCTGGACACTACGCCAAGGTCACTCACCGTCTCGATATTAAGTCAACAAAGGAAATCGGGGGATGGGGGGAAGAATGTGTTTTGGTGCAGATAGACGCTAGGTGTTGATCACTCTGGCGTTCCGATTTGGGTAGTGTGGGATGAGTAACAGACAGAGGCCAACAGAGCTTGCTGAGACATTTTGAGTGACAGGAATGCAGAATGAGTCATTCCAATAACTACTAAATCGAGGTAGATCCATCCCCCATCCAGCCATCCCCCAGACGTCCATTGGATAGCTCTGATACGGCTTCAGACTAAACAATACTAGACAAAGTTTAACTCAAGCAGACTGGCCATGGAGAGAGAGAGAGAGAGAGAGAGAGATAATTTAGCTATGAGTCTGTTTAGCTCGCCGACTTAATAGAAGAGTGATTGATAGGGTGTTTTACGAATGTTACGAATGTTAGTGAAATAGAACAGGGTTGAGGAACCAGCATACGCCTTCAAGTCTTGGCCAGTCGCTCTATAAGATAGATGTGTCTTGGGCGTCCTGTGGTTAGAGGTAATCTGAATGTGTGTTGTACGTGCAGGACACCTTGTGAACGATGTATGCTCTGAAGAGTTAAACGAATGTACAGATCGCATAGGAGAAATCTGAATGTGTGTATGGTTGTAGACACCGAGGGAACGATGTATGTTCCAAATCGTGTGTATACGCAGATCGATTGAGTATGTGATCATATGTGAGTATACATTGAATAGATTGAATGTTTAATATCCAGATCACCGGCCTGTGGGGATCTGAGTGTCACAGAATACAAAAGTTAGGACGAGTTATTTTAGAGTGTGTTGAGGGTGCAGCTAAGGGGAGTGGAGTGTGCGGCTAGAACTGGGTTGTATTAGTTTGGAGCAACATCAAAAGCTTATGCTTATAAACTCCGAGTATCTATTTAGATAAGTTGTATTAATTGTGTTGTTCGTAATTTCATTGCACTCACTTTAATAGTTGTTGTATGAGTATGATATATTAAATATGCCACTTGCTGTGTGCTATGTTATTTGATGTGTGTGGTCGTGAATGATGTGGATGAGTGTGGTAATATTCTAGATAGAATAACCCCAGTGAAAACCTGGACTCTGCTACACAGGCATTTAAACTCGATGGGGAAACAAATTATGGTGTTATTGTCTTGAGAGGACTGAACCTTGGCACCTGATGTCTAGACACGTATTCGGCACATGGAAATGAGAACATTTAAATTATCACATTAATTTCTTTTATGGTTACTATCATCTTGAGCAATGTCGAATTTGTACATTAGTCTTCTATAGATGTACTCAATTACTTCTTACGTGTATGTGACTTTTGCAGCAGTTTTTTGGCTACCACATACCCGGTCAATAACACACTTGCCATTTGATGCTTACTTTTTACTTGATACTTGCTTTTTGATATTCATTTATTTGATACTTACTTTACTATTGGTCCTTCTATCTTACTTGATCAACGCCATCTGGTTTCTATAAGAGCATTGAGCTACAACAGATCCACTCACTCAAACTACTTGTATTTTGTGTAATCTTGTTGATTTTTATCCATACATATGTTCAAATGAATCTTTGTGTCTGGCCAAAGTGTTGGTAGTTTGGCAGTGTCAAAGTGTTGCAATATATTGCCCGGCTCGGGATATCATAGACCAGACTAGTTCGGTTTCATCGGAAAGAGTGCACATGACTGCAAATTTATTCTGTATGGAAACAGAGCACTGCAATGCTACGATGGGATCGGCTCACAACAACTCTTGTGTTGTACTTGGCTACTGGTTTGGCCTTTGACTGATCGCGATCCTGGAGGTGATCCATGCTGGCAACTGCCTCGGCACCCGCGTGCACATTGTAAGACTTTTTTATGCCAGTGTTTTTGGTGGATAGAACGTGGTCCAATTATTCTTTGTATTGTGATCATTTATTTGAAAGCAGCGTTTACCGATGGAATTTCTTCCGTTGAAACTATGTGCCTGCAATCCTTATACCGAAAGAGGCACACAGAGAGAGAAAGAGAGAGAGAGAGAGAGAGAGAGAGAAGACAGAGAGAGGTACATCTAGTCGAGTTAATATTTGGGGTACCGTTTCTACATATGTTCAGAAAGATCTGGAACCCACTACTGTCAATTCCAGATAATGCGTTGAAATCGCCGAGGATGAAGAGCTACTCGTGGGAGGCGTTGAATTTTCTGACATGCCTGCCTCATAATGTCCATGTTTCACAAGTATTCATAAGGATAGCTAGGATCACATCATGATACACCTTGATCTTAGAAGCAGTACTATTTCCTTGCCATTCCAATATATTTTGGACTGATTTTCCAAAGACAGCACACGCTTTGAAAATCTCGTGATGGACCTCCAAGTGTATGCTCTTCTAATGATGCTACTACTAACGTAAGGTAACTGCTTGTAGATGTTGACCCTGTCCAGTGATGCTTTGTTCGTGGTAAGGTTTCTCGGGACAATGTAGAGTTTAAACATTTACTTCCCTTTTATTTGAGATGGCGGTAAGAACACAGTTTGTGCTTGTCGCTGAAAACTCTTGTTGGTCTGGAATGTTCTGTTGAGAACAAATATGTCGTAGCTCAGTCATTAACAAAGACGAGATCTAAGAAAGTTTCTCTGTCTCTGCTTATCGGCGCCATTGTGCCCCATTTGAACGTGTGACCTGCTTTGCCGAGAACGTACCCACCCACCAGCACTTGAAGCAGGTCATGGACATCAAATAATGGAAACGACTCTCTCCTTCATGGTCCCACCCACGAGGCCGCCAACGCACTATCTGGTTATACCAAGTTGGAAAGAAATAATCCTCATTGCATGTAACCTGCTACTCAGCCCCACAGAGTGTTCATGGATCGTTGGCGCGACGGACTCTATTAACCTAATCGTACTAACTTAACATCTTTATACTGGTTTAGAAGACTCTGCAGAGTCAGTATACAACCAGTTTCTTGGACGGTGGTTAACCGGTGTGCGAGTCTATCTTCAAATACACTAGAGCAAAGTAGACCTGCAGCCTGTTAGGCGACATCTATCCTGCTCTTAACAAAGCACTTACCCATGTTCGGTATAATGTCATGTCACACAGTTAGTCGACTCTTACAGCATGCTCTCTGTGGGGGCAGTGATGCTGTTTTCGTCTTTGTCATACACAAAAATCCCGGCGGACTACTGGGGACTTACCTACCTACATTTTCAACCCTAATGAGAAACTTAGGCCGCGTCGTATTGAATTTTTTGCACATCCGTCCTATATTTGATATGTACGCCAGTACAAAAACCAGGTGTAGTATCAGAAATAATAGAATAAACTACCACGCTGAACATCTTTGAAGCCAAGGCACAACCCTACATGACTTGGCTTATGGCTGGGAAGGATGCGGGCAGTTTACCATAATTCAGTATAAAAGATGACATACCAACATGGAACTGATGGACAATTCTGGTGATTTTGTCGCGTTAGCTGAATTTCGCCATGATTTTGTCGCGTTAGCTGAATATCTCTATGATTTTGTCGCGTTAGCTGCATTTCGCCATGATTTTACAGAGTCCTTTCCAGTTAACACTGTCAAATGCCTTGGTCAGGATATCAACAGTCATGTGCCTGTCTAAATGATCTGAAAGTTTCCCATCTGTCGGGGTATCAAATACGCATACTAGAAATATCGTCTTGGAATCTGTACAGGTGTTTCACCCACACTGTTTTATTTCTAAAGTTCTAGGAGCAAAATAGCGTAGATGTATACTAAGCTGTATACTAAGATGTAAAAACTAAGATGTAAAAACTAAGATGTAAAAACTAAGATGTAAAAACTAAGATGTAAAAACTAAGATGTAAAAACTAAGATGTTAAAAAGTAAGATGTTACAAATATTTGCAAATCAATTGATCAAAATCATCTCCGCTCCTCGTAGCGCGCATGTCTTCAGCAAATACGCGCCAATTTCTACCGTCATGAGTAATCCGCTCCAAATCTCTCTATCTTTATTATTACCTTTATTTTTGTCTCTAGCTCCCGCCTCAGTATATGTTTCAATTTCCTTCTAACGCTCTAGCCCTAGGGATTCCAGAAAACAGACTGCCTTGTAATGCTATCATCTGGTTTCTTTGTTGTGTCCTATTTAAAGTCAGTTGCTTCTGTAGCCTTGTAAGTTTTATTTTTCCAAGAATATTTTAGTGAACTTCATTGACACGCCATAGTGTCTGAGCAACTTCGTGAGTATTTTTTGTCTAAGCTGCAATTGCCTTTTTAAATCTATGAATCTGATGCACGGTGGTTTCACTCCACTCTTTACTCAAGGATTTTTGTGTGTGAAATTATTTAGTCTGTAAATGATTTATTTTGTGAATAGTATGTTTCTCTGTTGGACTTTAAAATCACGAGATCAAATAAATATCATGTGTTAAAACAACTAGAGGATACAGAAGAGCACTGGTAACAGATACAAAATATATGAATAATACTAGTGTAGAAAATGTGGCGGAAAGAGAACGCCAATTCAAAGCAAGAAAAACAACATAAAGTATAGCTAAGGAGGATAGAAAAATGACAGGTTGAGCAGAGACAAAATTCTGAGATGAATGGTCAGTAAATGTACTTTGAAGTCAACACGGAAGTAATAAAGAAAATCAACAGACTAAAAAATAAAATGTAGTTGACAAGAAAGGCAAAGGAAACTGCAGCAAAATAAACTAGGGAAAACATGTACAACAGCAACAAGAAACTAACAGGAAAATCTAAGCAAGTAAATGGCTTTATTCAAGATAAGAAAGAAAATTGTTTAGCAACGGAAATGAGCGGATAAACAGAGGAAGAGATTACGAGATGAATGGAGGAGCAGATGAGCATATGAAGAGGTGAAGAGAGGAATAGATGATGATGAAAAGAAGAATAGATGATGATATGAACAAATAAACAGATGAGAACATCAAGAGATGAGCAAATAAGGAGATAGCAAATGAAGAGATGAGGAAATGAAGAGATGAAGAAATTAGCAGATGAAGAGATGAGCATATGAAGAGATAAACTTGAAGAGATGAAGAAATAAAGAATTAAATAGATGCAGAGTTTAGTAGAGGAAGAGAGGAATATATGAAGAGATGAAGAGAAGAAAAGAGGATGAGTTGAGGAGAAGATGAGATGGAGAGATGAACATGCAAGGAGATGAGCAGATGAAGATATGAAAAGATGAAGAGATGAAAAGATGTGCTGACGAAGAGATGGACAGTTCATGAAATGAAGAGATGAAGAGATGAACAGGAAAGAATTGTGCAGATGCAGAAAGGAAGAGATGAGCAGATTAAGAGACCTGCTGATGAAGAGATGACGGAGATCAGTAGACGAAAGATGAACAAATGAATTGATGAAAATATGAGCAAATGAAAATATAAAGAGATGAACATATGATAATATTCGACGATTAAGAGATGAAGAGATAAAGAGCTCAAGAGAGGTGCTAATGAAGAGATTAAGAGAATAACAGATAAAGAGATGTTAACCCATCAGATATAATTAAACCAGCCGCTAACACTTCAACCGATATATTATGCACATTACTTGGTAAGGTTTAGGAAAGAAAAGTAACACTGGAAGGAAGGCTTCATAGTCAAGTTTCCAAAGAAGGGAAATCTAAAACATTGCACACTTTTTATAGGGGATATTATTACATTGTGTGGCCAAGTACTGGAAAGGATCACACTAGGAGATTCAAAGATGCAATGGATGTTAGCTCTTTAACTTAGGGTGAACAGGTTAAAAAGTCAAATATCAGACTTTGCCGTCGGGGATGAAGTGTTAAAAATGTTGTTGTATACGGTTTCACTTCCGTAGTGAGGGTGACACTTCACTTTTCCGCTGCCTCGTCTTTGATGTCTAAGTCAGGTACTCATTTAGAATATAGTCTTAAATTTGATGAGCGTTCTGGAACTTTTAGTGATTAGAGCGATTATTTCACACAATTAATGAATGGGGTTATTACTTCGGTCATGTTATGTCTCAGTTCATCTAGCTGTAAATGCGTACCTGACTTACAGTTACGGAAGGCAAGGCATCTAGATCGGGTACTGGTCACCCGACGTCACAAAACGTTTAGAAATAAAATGAAATCTCAAAATACTTCATCCTTGACGGCAGTGTCTGCTATAAGCCTACCTGTACATTGTTATATAAAAACTTTAACGGACGGATCCCGCCATGTCATCGTATAAATATTGTTGTAAAGGATTGTACAGTAGAAAAGGACAGAATAGACCACACTAAATGAAAATCAATGAAATAATAAATAGAGAAAATGTGAAAATTCACGAAATTTAGTCATTAAATCATAATTCTATTATCCAGGATAAGTTCGATGAGGAGAGATATTATAGTACAACAAAAAGGTGTATACTAATCTTGGCGAATGTTTTTCGTACATGAATTACGGGACCACGAAATCAATTGGTTTCTTTTCTGTAGTTCTCTGTTCGGAATATTTTATTCCACGATCTTCCGCTCGTTCATTCTGATCTTTCCACTCTTGAGTTCTTTCAGATCCCTCACTTGTCGCCGATAAACGGGACATAAATTCGAGGGATTTGCTGGTCAGTAGATACATGATGAATGGATAAATTAGACTATAACGAGTTTAAAAAAAAAATACAGCCACCCACAATAACAAGAGGATATAGCTACACGCTGACTAAAGAGAGGTCCGGAGTAGATTTTAGGAAATATTTTTTTAGTCAGAGAGTGGTGACTGCTTGGAATGCATTGCCAGGGGAGGTAGTGGAGGCAGGGACAGTTAATGCATTTAAGAATAAATTGGATGCGCATCGCTTTTAGAGCAAGGTGATGTAAATGTAACTGGTTGTATACAGACTCTGCAGGGTCTTCTAAACCACTATAAAGACGTTAAGTTATGTTAAGTATCACCACTAGCGCTCACATCCATCTGGAGGCCCAACCGAGCAATAACGCAAGTAAGTGTGTTATTTGAGTGTATTTTATCCATTCTCACTCGGTTACTTTTTCCTCCTTCCTACCTACATCTGTCTATTTTTTCTTAACCGATATCGACGTTTGGTCATTCCGTATTTGGCCGCTGTATCCTTATCTGGTCTTCTGTCCTTTCTTCGCCCCCGCCCCCCAAAGGCCGTCCCACTTCATCTCGGCTTTGCATGTTATTTGTTTTCCGACCTCCGACACGCTAAAAGTCTTGTGAAGATTGTTAACTTTTTCAGGACGGGATACCCCTACCAGGGGCCAATTTTTCCTGTCGTTCAAGACAGGAGGCCCCTGTCAGGGGTCTGTGATTTTAAGAGGATATTTTTTATTATTTTTATTTTTTTTTCTGCCTGAAAGACTTCCTAGATATTTTAGAAACGTTAGTTGATTCTTTAGTTTCGTTTTATATAAATATAATACAATTAATAAGTTTTTGTTGAAAAATTATTTGCTAGCTTTTCAAGTCAATACATTTTATTATCGATAGCGAATCCGCTCGCACCAATCTACTATTTATTCTGAACAACAAGCGCTTAGTCTCTTTGAAATGAATTCTTAAAATGAAAATATACATTTCATTTAGCTCTTGTGTTTATTTTTTTCTAGTCAATCTGAATTATGCTGGCAGAGAAGTCAATTCTTTGCAAATTATGAGCTTTGTTGAATAAAATAAACGATAGATTTTTGTTGTTGTCGGAAACAATGAACATTCATTTTGTTTCGTTTTCCTCATGATAGGTCTTTTTTATGACTCGGAAATGAAAGTAGATCTATTCTTCCAGTATTTGGCTATGAATAAACCGGCGAAAAACCTTAAATGTGTAAAATATTTAATATTACCCGTTTAAAGTGATAAAGTGATCGTTTCAGAGTTAGGTAACAATAATTCTCAAAATTGTCATGTGCTAGACCAATGTCATCTTAGGTCTGCGTTAGATAATTTCGTAAATGGATATTGTTTCGAAACAAGTGTTTCCCAAAACATGGATTAGCTGTTTATATTGGGTAACTGGCACATTAATTGTTTTTTCCCTCTAACTTTGTTGTTGTTGCTACATGATTCTTACTTCTTTACTATTTTAGAAATGGAGATTTATTTATTTTATTTATATTTTCATATTGCTCAGATTGTTTAGATACGTGACGACTGATATAAATGTGTTTGTATATGTAACTACCAATATAAAGGTGTATGGATTTGTCAATTAAACATCATCTCTCTCTCTTTCTCTCTCTTTCTTTCTCCATCTCTCTCATTCTATATGTGTATATTTCTACTTATAGACCACGCT
>JAVGWX010000003.1:32533877-32653877 GCA_036924085.1 Ariolimax columbianus
GGGATGTATATTATTTAAAAGTGGACGTAGCAGTTGAAAGATTACTGAGTATGACGTCAGCTACCACATCCTATAGAATATACAAGTCAGAAGAAAAAGACGTGAAAACTTCGGCACGTTATGGTAGAGGAAAAACAAAAACCTCGTCAAGTCATGGTAGAGGGGAAAAAAACTTCGGCATGTCATGGTAAAGGAAAAAAAAAACCGTCACGTCATGACAGAGGAAAAAAAATCTCGGCACGTGATAGTAGAGGAAAAAAAACCGTCAAGTCATGGTAAAGAAAAAAAAAACTTGGCACGTCATGGTAGAGGAAAAAACTCATCACGTCATGGTAGAGGGAAAAAAACCTCGGCACGTTATGGAAGAGGAAAACAAACTTCGGCACGTCATGGTAGACAAAAAAAACGTCTGCACGTCTTGGTAGACAAAAAATCTCGGCACGTCGTGGCAAACAGAGGGAAAAACGTCGGCACGTCATTGTAGACGAGAAAATAAAACTCGACACGTCGTGGTACACGAAAATCAATGATATTAAAGCAGTTGGTAATTAATTAGATTCTCTTCGTTGCTAGAACAAGATATTAATATTTTAATCTATACAACACAGGTATAGATTCATTTTCCATTCAATGGTTCTCTGCGCGATTCGTTACCATCATATAGAGAGGTTAGGCGCTCGAAACCCGCAAGTTTCACACGACACCTGGCTCAAGGTAGGTGAGATCTAGCGATTGGTTCTTTCGGTGGAAACAGACAACTGCTTGGGGTTTGAAAGGTTGAGGACTACTGCTGTCGCCACGTCGTGTGCGGGTTATGTTTATTTATTTCACCCCCAACAGAAAAACAACATATGTATTACCGGGGATTCGATCCGATGCCCTCCTTGTTGCCAGGCAGGTATCGAAACCATTCAGCCACGCGCTCCTCTATCGGTTACGGACGATAAACTCTGCAGTCCCGTGCACACGCTGTGCACGTAAACGAAATTTTGCCAGTTGAAATCCGAGAAAATTAGGCTATTAACCGCTGTAAATAAAATAATGAAATGTCACCCAATACGTGACATAACTTCTCCGAGGGCTAGTAAGCCACAGGAAATAATATCGCAAATAAAAACCTACTATGAAACGCCTTCGGCTACTTTGCAGCAGCTATGCACCTACCTGTTTGAGTACTGGGATTCCGAGTGTAAATTATTTCAAGTATAAGCATGTGTTCTTCCTTTATTTCGCCGGAAACACGGGGGAGGGGAAAGACTTCTACATTTGAACCTATTTCCGAAAGCTGTCAATGAACCCTGCATGTGCTGCCGTAGTGACGGTTTGTGTGGCACCTTGTTGTACATGACATTGTTTCAGTTCACAAATTTACTTACCTGCCGCTCACGAAATGGATATTAGAATAAGCATCTTCTTTGTCCTCATATCAGCTTGTAGATCTTTTCTTCGTGTGGTCATTGACTTTACTTTCTCTTATTTCATAGGGGTTCGTGGATTGAGATATCCTGGTAAAACTGGCTCGAGACTGAATTTTCATCTCTGCTGCATTTGTGTTGTTTCAGTGTCTCCAACACAGTTCTTACAATTCTTGGGCCGAGTCTGGAGGTCGTCCTTGTTCATAAGAACAGGTTCGACGAAAAAAGTTTCCTTGCAATTTTGACAGGTTCGTGTCACAAACCATGTTGAAAGAACTTTCTCCTTCAAGGAAGACACATTGGGTATGTTCACTCATGTTCTGCAGCAAGAACGTTGTTGGTGGTGGGGAGCTGAACCCACGCCAACCCTCCTTTCATACCTAGGCTTGGGACTGACCATGGCTGAGGTCATAAAATGCGCAAGTGCTATTATTATGTAACACTTAAAGACACGATTCGGGGTCTTCGTGTCTTGGCAACTTTGCGGTCGGCAAAATTAATTAAATGGGCAACTGCTTTTTGAGCTCTGTGTTTACTATGAACTCTATGTGGCAAACTTCTATTTTCAGACCAGACTCCAAAAATAAGGTATCATGGATGCACACACGCTCCAAGCACTGGCATCAGCTTGATTTGATTCTTGTTGCGAGAACCAAGTGGTCTTGCCGCTCTGCCACATAGACGCTTTGTCCGCACATCGCCCCGCTTCAGACTACTCATCTGTAAATGGTATCTGATCTCACTAAAACGATGTTCCCAACACTTTTTCACCTCAGCAATGGCTGTGGTATCAATTTTAAATGATTCATAACATCATATATATTAAAATAATCTTATAAATATGAAGATCTGATGGATATATGAGATCAGTTTCATGCGCTTCATATGACGCGTATTTGTAATGTGATTCTCAATTTAAGAAGAAAAAAAATAAACGACACGATTATGTAAAGGCGAAGAAAAAAATGCGAAGTTATTAGAGGGGGGGGGGGGGGGGAAGTAAGTTGAAAGGTGGGAAAAGTGCGACGTTATTACTGGTGGGAAGTAGAATGAAGGGTGGAGAAAGAAACTTGATTTAATGCGAAATAATAATGGAGGGGTGGACAATCATATGGGATTGGAGGGGAGATGAAGAAGTGGACGAGTGTGGAGTCAAGTCGATTTAAAGGAATAACATAACGGAGAGAATTTACAATCTTATACGTATGCAATGGGAGAGGAAGATAGACGGGTATGGAGAGAGAGAGAGAGAGAGAGAGAGAGAGAGAGAGAGAGAGAGACCCCTTTTAAGGCGCAAACATAATAAAGTGAATGAATAACCATATCTATTTGAAAGAGAAAGAAAAGCGTGGAAACAGAAACGATTTCAGTCAAAACTATTTGTGAGTGAATTAAAAGTCATAGGGCATATGGATGGAAGAGAAAGATGGACGGGTGTGAAATAAGAAGATGAAAGAAAAGGAATTAAGATTTGCGAAAAAGTATAAAAATGAGCAGACAGACGTCAGAAAAGGAGACTGAATAGAGAAATGCAAAAAGCACTTTGGCCTATTCAGATCGGGAATGTCTGAGTGAAGCCAGGAGAGAAAAAAGAAAACAGCAACATGTAATTAAATAATACAAAAAAAGTACACAGCTTCAAACCAATTGTGAACAAAAGAAGAAGAAGCATTAAGGAGAAAATTAAATTGCTTCTGTTTTGGAATATTATCTTCAGACCTTAATAAAAATTGGAGTGGAAACGTCCAGAAATATCTAGTTATAAAAATAAAATACTTATAATTTTCTCCATTTGTCTTTAAGTTTATTTTTTGACGTTCGTTTTGATATTGTGTCGTAGTTTACAGCGAGGCTGCAATATCTGCGTTTTCGGAATGACACCTCCAGTTTCAGCTGGCCTTTTTGGGTACCGGGTTTGCCTTCTCATTGTGATCCTTTTTTTTATTAGCTAGACTACACTAGCTCAGCCTGTTTCCAGGGCCAACGATTGGAGACAGAACAGGGTTTTGGTCAGCTCTGATTCGCTGACCATGATTCAAGCAGCCAGCTATTAACTGTGCTAAATCTTGGATCCCGTTTTTTAGTTTTAAAGTTGAGATTCACATCCTGCATGTTCCTGTTACGTACATTGCTGTTATATATGGCCTGCTTTCATTGACACAGTGGCAGACATGTTGGGAGATATATTGTGTAACTCTTCTAAGATAGAAGATACTCTTAGAGCATGATAAATCCCGGATGGCAAGTTGCCATGGCTCCTAGAAATGTTGCTATGACGCCTACAATTTCAGGTCCAGTGTCGTATCCAGTCGCACAACTCCCTCTATCGTCTTAGGCAAAGCAAAAGGCCTCCGTCCATCGTAGACGATGATGGCATAATTTATTTGCCATCGCTATTTTTAGTAAGGATTAACTGCGCTACTTTTTATCCTCACTCTCTCGTCTCGAGCCGCCCGGTCCCAGTGGCAAGTCATGGACAAGACGACTAAGGGGTGATTACGAGATGCAGGGGACTCAAGCACCTGAGAAAAAGACGGCGGAGTCCGGAGTCGAACTCACACCACCGATGGCTTAACCACTTCGCCACGGAATCCACCCGATCGTGGTATATCCTTTTAATCAAGCACAGATGCCCTGGCCGTAGCTTCAGCACCAAAAAGCCAGAAAAATAATGAACTTAATGATTTAAGAGCAGTACTCTGTCAACTATGCCGCTGTCCGCACCAAAAATAGTAGTGGTACAGTGGGTTCCATCCCACTGTAACATCCAAGGCAACGAGGAGGCAGACAGACTGGCAAAATAAGGTGCAAGACTACCACAACCAGATTCTAGTGTGACCTACAAAGAGTCTAAAAGATTTATTAGAGCTAGATACATGACCAAATGGGAAATAGAACATACTGGCTACACAAAAAATGATGCCTTTTACCAGCTGAACAGAAGAGAGCTGGTCGTGGTCTTCAGATTCCGCACAGGCCACAACAGACTGAGGTACCATCTATTCAATAAACTGAAGATAGGTGGCACTGACGAATGCACATGTGGTACAGGAAAAATGACCGCTGAACATCTGCTGAAAAATTGCCCGACAAACGAGGACCAGAGAAAGCACATGTGGCCATCAGCAGCGACAACACTAGACAAGCTCTATGGCAGTGTCGACAGCCCCAGGATGACAGCTACTTTCTTTGAACAAATACAAGTTGCCGTCTGACAGCGTAGGAAGAAGAAAAAGAATCCAGCACTGTGTCTGGCCCCTGCATTTTTTGCCTACCTCCTAGATACTAAACACATTTGCCATTAATTTTCTCAAATTCTTCGGGTGGCACTTTCAGCCATGCACATATAATGATAGCTGCAGACAGTGCTGAAAACGTTTGGGTTTGAAAATAGCACTTGAGAAACTATACCATAGAAGCGAAATACTGAAATTACCATGTATATCTCGTTTTTCTGCGGATCGGAAGTTAAAGACATCTCATAGTCTTAATTGTCTTATACTTCTACAGGGGCGGATACCCTTGTCCAAGTTCCAGTTCTGGTGTAAGCTGAATGTAGCGAGGAGGATTTCCTGCTTAGCGGGCTAGGCTAGAGCTGCTTATATACTCCCTTGTGTTGGGACAAGTGCCGCGGAGGGTGATTAACTGATGTGTGAGTCCATCTTAACAGACACAGCAGCCTGGTTGGCGCCACATATGCTGCTCTTAACAAACCACCTAACCATAGCCGGTGTTATGCCATGTCCCACAGTTAGTCGTCTCTTACGACATGCTCTCTGTGAGGCAGTGGTGCTATTCTTGTCCTTGTCATACACAAAGACCCCGGCGGTCCACTCTAGATAATAAATTCAAAACGTGCCGTAGGGAAGAAATGTTTTAAACAAACTTGTCATTCTGTGTATTGGAACAACAAGAGACGGAAAATTGAATTGGCTCTCGGAAATACATTGAGCACCGCACGCACTCATGACAGGCTGAATTGTTGTATTTTGGGGTTGTCGGGACTAAAACTCTGTTTACATGTAGTCGGAATCTGAGCATTTTCAGTAGGGGTTTCAATAGCAGTAGTTCTTTATCATGAAGCTGATTGCAAACCACAACCATCTTTAGTTGCCTTTCACACATACCTGGTAGGTTAAAATGGTTATATTCTTTAATACGAGGGTTGCACTCGTGGGGAAAATAGAACTGTCAAATGGAACTAGACTCAGCATCACAGTATTACGTATGCTCTTGTTAGCAATTGACTGCCTGGCTATAAAGCTACAGCTCACGAAGTTCTGATGCACCCTGTATAATCTTTCGCCACTTCTATTGACAACTGTCCAAAACTGTCGTATGAATTTATTCCCATGCTAGGATTAAGTCGAGGGGTTTTAAAGGCCGAGACCTACAGCAACTTCGCTACTGCTGTCGCCACGTATTGTGCTGGCTGTGATTGTTCATTTCACACCGACAGAAAAACAACATATACCTACCGTAGATTCAATCCCCTGTCCTCTTTTCGACGGGCAGGCATCTAAACCATTCGGCTATGCGTTTTCTACATGAAACAGAATGTATCGATGTTATTTTTCTAACTACCGGGGTCCATTGAACGAAGAATGGTGGGGGGGGGGGGGCGTCCAGGGGAGAGAAGGGAGGGTTGAGTGATGGACCGGGGCGAACTGCCAATAAAGGTAGCGTGTTCCTGCAGTATTCACGTAATTTCCAGTAACTTTTTTAAGTTTACCACCAGCAAATAATAATGTGTATCTTTACCGTAGATCGGACCTGGATGCTCTTTGCAGAACGACTGATACCCCCTAACTCTTAACTGAACGACTGGACCACCTAACTCCTAACAGAACGACTGGACCACCTAACTCTTAACTGAACGACTGGACCACCTAACTCCTAACAGAACGACTGGACCCCCTAACTCCTAACAGAACGACTGGACCACCTAACTCTTAACTGAACGACTGGACCACCTAACTCTTAACTGAACGACTGGACCACCTAACGCTTGGCGGAACGACTGATACCACCTAACTCCTAACAGAACGACTGGACCACCTAACTCTTAACTGAACGACTGGACCACCTAATTCTTGGCTGAACGACTGATACCACCTAACTCCTAACAGAACGACTGGACCACCTAACTCCTAACAGAACGACTGGACCACCTAACTCTTGGCTGAACGACTGATACCACCTAATTCTTGGCTGAACGACTGGACCACCTAATTCTTTGCTGAACGACTGATACCACCTAATTCTTGGCTGAACGACTGAACCACCTAATTCTTGGCTGAACGACTGATACCACCTAATTCTTAGCTGAACGACTGGACCACCTAATTCTTTGCTGAACGACTGATACCACCTAATTCTTGGCTGAACGACTGATACCACCTAATTCTTGGCTGAACGACTGGACTACCTAATTCTTGGCTGAACGACTGGACCCCCTAATTCTTGGCTGAACGACTGGACCACCTAATTCTTTGCTGAACGACTGATACCACCTAACTCTTGGCTGCCCACTCCTGTTCTATTACACAGCTCCATTTCAAATTCCCACGTGACGTATTATGTAAACACTGCGCTCCAGAACCAGAAACCAAGCTTCAGATTTCAAATATACCAGATACATAATATGGATTTCTTAAAACGTCTGTTAGAATCGTTACGTTAAGACGGAGCCAGAAACTGGTAAGAAATATATTTAGTCAGTGACAGCTAAAGCAGATAGATTGACATACTACAAGTTCTGATTAGCAGCAACACCTCAGATATATTTGTGTATGTGACAGACATAAATATTGAGTTGTAGTAAACTGCGTCTCATATACAGACAAGGTATGGTATCACACTCCGTATGGATCGTATAAGCCGCAAGATATGTTAGGACATACAGTTTTCTATTGATATAATTATCATCATCATCATTGCCTGGTTTATCAGTCCTGAGACTGGTTGTAAGGTTTTCTGAGTATGGGTTTCCATTGGACCCTATCCTCTGCAGCTCTCTTCATTTCAGCACAGGTTCGTACTTTAATGACTCCGCACGCCTGATGTGTAGAGGTGAGTTTTAGTCGCCCACTTCGGCGAAACAATTTTTCTCAGCAATCTGAGCACCTTTGGTGACTCTAGCGGGCAGGGTCGAACGGTTCTGTGCCAGCAACTCCCAGCAGATGGCATCAATGTTGAAGCTTTTCAGAGACACTTTCAAAGAGTCGCTGTTTGCTGGCCTCCATAAAAGCCGCTGCCTGTTCTGAGCTCACCTGTAACAGCCGCTTGGGGATGCGCTGAGCTAACAACATATCCTGTCCATCTTATATTGGCTTTTTGCTGAGCCGTATGGATGGTCAACACATTATTATTATTACAAATGTCATAGTTAGGCACTTTGTCTTGCCACCCGAACCTAAGCAGCCTGCGCAGACATGATGAAAATGATGAAGCTGTATGACATGTCTGCTATACATTGTCCATGTTTCGCAGGCATACAGAATGTGGTTAATACTACAGCCCGACACACTTCAACTTTGGTGATTACACTGATGTCATGCCGACTCCACGTGTTTGTTTGCAGACTCCCAAAAGTAGAGCTCGCCTTTGCAATGCTGCTTTTAACCTCAAAGGCGATAATCACATCTGTAGTGAAGGTACTGGCTAGAAATGTGAAGCTATCCACTGTCTGGAGACATTTGTTCTGTGCGATGTTTGGTTTGATGTACGGCTTACAAGGATCAAGCAGGAAAAGTATCTCCGTTTTTCTAGTGTTGATCGTAAGACCAAAGTTACTGCATGCCATCGAAAACTCTATTATGGTAGATTGCAAATTTTGTTCTTAAGAAGTGTCAAACGCGCATGCGTTAACCAACATGAGGTCTAATATCGTAGCTTCACTCACCTTGGTAAAGGACTTCAGGCGCTTCGAATTGAACAATCGACTTTTCGTCATGTACCTGATATGCATGCTAACAATAGTGCGATGTACAACATCAGAGAGCATTGCTGCAAAGCCCATGATAAACAGTGTCGATGCCAGCACACAACCCTGCTTGACACTATTGGTTACTGGGAAGGCTATCAAAAATACTCCTTCGGGCAATACTTGAGCCATCATGCCATCATGAAATTGACGGACAACCACAATGAATATGCCGGGACAACCAAACTTCGTAATAATTTGCAGAACCATTCCCTTTTGTAGGTGTCAATGGCTTTGATTAGGTCAACAAAAAGACTCTGTTTAAGTTAGGAGGTTGAGCAGGAAACGAGCCATATTTTTTCCCGCTATTGGCATCAATGAGATGTCTCTGTTGTTGTTCCAGGACTGACGGTTGCCCTTCGCCCCGCATAGGAGTACACAAGTGACATTCAATCTCTTGGGGAAATTTCTCGGATTTCCATATGCATCGAAGGAGTGTAGTCATTACTTGGGGAAGCACATGACAGCCTGCTAGGTAAACCTCAGCCTGGGGAAGAAATCTGACCCGGAAGCCTAACAACGGGACATCAAGCTGATAGGGCTTGTGATCACAGCGTCGCTGGGCTCGAGGTAAGACCCTTGGTTAACAGCAATTTGAGGTAAACGAGATATGGCTTGTTCGCTGATGATGGGTCGACAGTAGAGAATGGCGTAAAATGTGCCTACCTCCCCCATCGCTCAAAGATCTGGACCTTGTCAGTCAATAGTACCGTGGCGTTAGCAATAAGGACAGTAAATGATTGATGGAAAGGGAGGTCGTGAACCGACTTCAGGGCACAGTAAAACTGCCTTGAATTATTGTCATCATCATACACTTGAACTGTCACCGCCTTGTCGTGAATCCAGCTATCTTGCATGGACCAGATCCTGCGGTGCACAACTGTACGTGGAGGAACACCAAAAGATCTTGTCTGCCAAACTGGACACGATCATCGTGAACCGGGTGCGTTGGGATTGTGAAGGGGGACACTTCACACCGCTAAGACACGCAGCCTCCACACACACACATACATATTTAAAATAAACTAAACTAATATTATAAAATGTCTACAAAGCTAATGAACAAACTTTACTTGAGAATGTAACTTAGCGTTGAGTTCATCAAAGGTGAGTAGTTGTATAATAACGTCTACATCAAATGTCAGCTCATACAGCCATTCTTTACTTTCTGACTCCCGCATATTTTCCTTTCATGTCTATGAAAGAGATTTATAAAAGCACTTCAGTATCTTCCCCTTACTTAGTTAACGCATTTCACATTAGAAAGTGATGTCTCCATTTTGTGGAAGACATTCCTGGTCTAGAGTGTTAAGGGAAGACAGCATAATCCCTGGCACTGTCCTGGCTATACCACATGCTCAACAATATTGATGCACCGTGTGTTTATCTGTTTTTTCTGTATATCTGCATATCAATCAATGGATTTATTAAGCCGTCTTTTAGTCTGTATGTCTGTCTGTCGGTCTATCTGTTTTGGATGTATGTCAGCCAATGAAGTATACATTAATCTGTCTGCCTGTCAGGCCGTCTATGTGCTTGTCATTATTTCAGTATTTAAATGTATCGACCAATCTGTCTGATCATTTATCTTTCTCCCTTGCCATTAGGCTCTCTGTCAGTCTATTTATCATTCTGCCTACCTGTATTTTTAATTTTAATAATCCAGCTATTTTTCTGTCTCCCTTTCTGTCTATCAGTTTGTGCATCTGCCTGTCTGCATTTTATAAAACTTATTTTAATTTGTAAAAGTCCTTATTATCAAATTGTGTTGCGTGAGAGATGTACCTGTCTAAATTAATAAGGGCTGTCGTCGTGCAGTGCTCAGGTTCGATCTTTGCATTCCAATTTCATTCCCGAGAAAACAAAACCTGCCTTTACCAGAAGTCGAGCCCGTATCTTCCTCACTAGAAGACCGGTATCGTAACCACTCGGCCACCTGTTTGCCGCTTATAAGCAACTTACTTTTCATTACTTCTTGTGTCAGACATCACATATTTGAAATGTTCGGGCTTGTAGAATGCCTTGTCGTTCCCCCTCAAAAGGTCATCTATATTGCATGTTTCCAGACAGTTTGGACAAATCATAAGGTGATATGGGCTTGTATTGAGTCCTTCGATGCTGATTGAAGTCAACAGGACGGCCGTTTTATGATTCTTCAATGGTGCTTCGTTAGTGAAAGGATTGTCAGACTCAAAAGTAGTTTACAAGGGACGCCCGATTGCTGTGTTAATTATAAGCGGCTTGGATGCTCCATTCGGGTCCCCCACTTATAAGGTGAAAAGTCAAGGGTGTCCCATTGCAGACAATACTGCCGTGGGAGAGATAGTGTTAAATCCTTTTTTGTGTTTGGTCTCATCATTTTATGAAGTTGGGTGAACAGTTCCTTTCTTCGCTGCCTGTCCTTCTTTAACATTAAACCAGGTACTTATTTACAGCTAGGTTAACAGGAGTGTGTCGGTAGCTAGAATTGAACCCCGTACATTTACCATGAAAAGCGCTATACTATTCAAACGCTGTTCCTTTATCTGTTATACTTTAAGATAACAGAAATGAAGATAATAAAGTTGGGATGTTCAGTTTGTCAGAAATAAGGTTCAGGCTCAAATAATCAGATTAAATGAAGACGATTATCTGGGCCTGGCTATGTCAAGATCTCTTCTAACTTACTACACAAATCCTTTTGTGGATCTGTCGCCATGACTACTACATAATAACCGCCATATGTACGTTGTCAGCCAAATATTGTGGATAGGAAGGTATTATGTCGTCCCATTGCGGACCCAGTTGATGACGATGACATGATAGAGACTGTATTACAGTTTTATGCCAGGTTCGGTGACCAATTCCCTTTTCTCGCTGCCTTGAGTTACCTAACAGCCAGTCCGGTCTATATTTGCTTTGGCAATACTTTTACATAACAAGTTTGCTTTCTCCACTCACAACCTTATTTAGTCGCCTTTTACGACATGCTTGGCAGGTTACAGCTATCATATGTTTTTCAAACCGAGCACAACTTGGTTGGTGATCATATCATCATCATGTGCGATGTACTTTGCAGAACGTCAGAATAGTCGAGCTGTAAGACTCTCGATTTTTGGCTAGCTGTCACTGTCCTCCTTATAACCGCTTTAATGGTCGATGTACGCCTTCTGCGCGGTCCGGCTCCGACTCACTTGCCAGATACCCTACCATCCAGTGTCGTGTTTCTAGACTATTGTGGGGTTCGATGTGGTAAAGTATTTTAGTTTCCGTCTCGTAGTATTGTTTACTAACCCATCTTATTCTATTTCCAAGTTCTTTATAATTTCTGTGTTTTTCATTTTCACTATTCGTGACATTTTGAGAATTTTCCTGTAGAATCTTAAGGATTCAATCCTCATTCTTAAAGTTTGTGTTGTTGTCCATGTCTGGCATACGTACAATGTCACTGCAAAAAATGCAAGTACGCAACATCTTTATTTTTGCAATTTTGTAGTGTTTTGCCATTAGTTTTTCATGTTAATTAACCTTTGAAATGTCATGACCGTTCTTTTTTTCTTTTGTTTGTGTGAAATCTTCCTTGCTGCTTATAATCGAACCGAGATATTCCCAACTTGTGACGTTTTTAACTTCTTGCTTCTTAAGGATAGTTTTTCGTCTGGAGTTTTCCATATCCGTGCTCATTATCTCGGTCTGGCTAATGTTTAGGAACAGTTTTTATTGTTTGTTGTGTTGTTTGATCAACAGGATAATCCGCTTCAGCCCGTTCTTGTATATTGTGCATGTCTTAATTTTGGTATTTTATTCCTACTGATTGTGAACGGGTCGAATATTTCACAATTTTCGTGTGGACGGCGTGGCCTAGTGGTTAAGTGGCACGGCTCACAATCCGAAGGTGCTGAGTTTGATCCCCATCACAGCACCAGCCGTTACCCCGGGGAAGCAAACCCTTAGAAAATACAGGAGGAAGCAGACCCTTACATAAATTGAATGCTGAAGTCGGATGCACTGGGTCGACATGCGCAAAATAAAAACCACAGTGCAACGCACACCTCCTTGGGAATTAGAGCAATTAGGCGAACGTTAAACAAATACTCATTATTGATGTTTCTGATGTTCAATGCACATCAAACCAGTCCGAAGTCGCTTCAGCTACTCTGACCGTTACGTTTTGTTCCTGATACAGTGTTTGTATCAGTTAAATCGGTAAGATGAGGTCGTTCTTACATTTTGCACCGCCACGAGCCAAAACCTTTGTTGTAAAGTGTGAAGGCGTGGATATTGTACTTTGTCTACTTTTCAATAATATTTCGCATGTGATCCCTCCTGCTTCTGTCATGTTTAAGCCCTTCCTGTGCCTCATGGACCTCCTCGTTGAGTTAGTGTTCTAACCTCTTGGTGATGATCCGTAGGACTATTCTGTTTGGATGACTTATTAAAGAGATGGCTCGGTTAGTAGTGTCTCGCTTCAGATCCCATTCTTGGAAATTTGGATATCAAGACAAATCTTGTCCGTAAGATTTAAATATCGTTAACGTCCCACGCATTTTAGTTCTTTTTCACACACGCATATTTATTCATTCAGAATTCATTGTAAGAATACTATTTCTGTTTGCAGACAATATAAATAGACGGTTCACATTCTGTATGCTCAGTTCAAATACAGGAAACCGGTTTCTCAATGAGTCCATTGTCCATATCGATTTGATGTAAATTTATGCTTCAAAGACGAACGATCTCTGACTTCCAATCAGAATCACAAATCACAGAAAGGTGGGCTATTGTAGTGTTTTATGTTGTTAATAACATGCAGATGTTCTACTTATGCTATTTGAAAACACGAGTTATTCTCCTACTATTCATGTGGCATACGTCTTTCAAACCGAGAAGACAACGTCCAACTCAGTCCTCTGGGATTTATGGCCGTGAAAGTGAGGGCATTTTGGTTTCGAAAGTACCCATTGTAAAACATTACATATGGATAAGTAAAGTAAAGTAACCCATAGAACCCATAGCATTACTGCCGTAGGGGTGTGAGGTGTTAGCGATCTCACATTTCAAAGGTTCGACTATATGAGGGCGGAAGCCATCTCTCGCTCGCCGCTTTTACTTCCCGGACTGAACCGGTACCCATTTAAGTCTGGATCGACCCGGGAGCCATTCTGGTCTGAAAAAAACATTACCGCCTCAACTGGGGAATGAACCCAGGACCACTCAGATGCAAAACCAGTGCGCTAACCACTGCGCAACGCGGCTCCCAAGATAAGAGAGACGTGTTAAAATAAATCAGTGATAAATCATAGCACTGTAATCAATCAATTGGTGATTCATATGCTGCAGTTGTTTGACATTAAATCAGAGTCAAGCAGGACGTGTCGCCTGAGAAAACGGATCAGGAGAATGTGCAAACAGTACGCTCCATACCCAGCCTAACATATTTGACAAGGCTGCTATATATTTAGGTAGACTCAGCACCGGCCCGTGGAGACGAACCTTCGCACTAAGCTTTACTGGAGCCTTGAAGAACTTTCCATGACGCCAGCCATTATCCACAAAAAGGGACTTCACGTGCAGACATAATAAAACAAAGGCAAACGAGAAGAGAGGCAAGTAGATCATCCGTATCCTTTGTCATTTGCTAAAGGTAAATGATCACCTATTGGTCTGCCGGGATGCAGTAATTTCGATTCTCTATAACAGAACCACAGTCAGCAAGCATTTTGGTTTGCGTGAATGGTAAGGTGTACATTGTGCTCCTCCAAAATAAAACAAGATCACGGGTGGACATGAAGCAAGTATGTGTGCAAACTCATCTGATCTCATCTGATCTCATCTGATCTCATCTGATCTCATCTGTCCATTTATGATTTTTCGCGTGGCGCGTGTGGAGGTGCACTATTTCTTAATTAGTAATCTGTGTGACAATTCACAGTTCGAATCCCAGCCCATGTGTTGTTGTTTTAACACTGCATCTTTGTCTTTGGTTTCCTCTAGGTCTATATCACGGCTTGCTAGTGTTAAATACTGGCGCTACAGGTAAACTACCATACTAAAATAATGGCATGTTGAGATCTGCCCATGATTGGAAACATGAATGCCTTTTTAGAGAGAGACAATTAATACGTTCACTAAAATGTCGTTAAAGCACCCAAAGAAGTTCATAGGATATCGACGTCATGATCAAAGCAAGTGTTTACAAAGTCTACATTCACATAGCAAATGCAAAATGGGTTACAGGTTACCGGGAACAAGAATATATGCATTGGATGATTTTAGGTTTCCAAGGAAGCGAAACCGGAGGGATATAATGTTGAAACAATCTTAAATCCTATTCAGTATGAGGTTAGGACAAGAGAAACAGGAGGAGCATAGAGTAAGAAATTGTCTCACAACCGAGGAGAACATATTGTGGCTTTTCTTTTTTTTTAAATGTGTGTTACTAGTCCTCGCTGACAGACGCAAAAACAATCTGGAGCGAAACCAACATACGAATCTCGATCTTATAAGGTTGTCTAAACAGAAACTGTTCTCATTATCTGTGTCCGTTTATTATATAAATCCATCATAAATGTTCTCGACACAGCATGCAATGTGTATCTCGAGGTTGTTCTAAGACCACCAAGTCATTTCCTGTCTAAAAGCTCCAGATGGAATCAACACCAACAAGGCTTGGCATGGAGTTCGCACCACAACAAGGTTTAGCATAGAGTCCGCACCACAACAAGGTTTGGCATGGAGTCTGCACCACAACAAGGTTTGGCATGAAGTCCGCACCACAACAAGGTTTGGCATGAAGTCCGCACCACAACACGGTTTGGCATGGAGTCCGCACCACAACAAGGCTTGGCATGGAAACAACACCACAACAAGGTTTGGCATGGAGTCCGCACCACAACAAGGTTTGGCATGGAGTCCGCACCACATCAAGGCTTGGCATGGAGTCCGCACCACATCAAGGCTTGGCATGGAGTCCGCACCACATCAAGGCTTGGCATGTAGTCCGCACCACATCAAGACTTGGCATGGAGTCCGCACCACATCAAGGCTTGGCATGAAATCAACACCAACAAGGATTGGCATGGAGTACGCACCACATCAAGGCTTGGCATGGAATCAACACCAACAAGGATTGGCATGGAGTCCGCACCACATCAAGGCTTGGCATGTAGTCCGCACCACATGAAGGCTTGGCATGGAGTCCGCACCAACCAAGGCTTGGCATGGAGTCAATCACTGGATAGAACATACCCGCTTACGCACCACCACCATCTAGCTAAAGCCTCACCATTTTACTATACAGCTTCCTACGGGAACAACACCAATAGCTTGGCACAGCTCCAAGAAGGGAGACGAAGAGCACTTTAACAATTATTATCCGATTACTATTAAAATGCGTTTTACTAGAGTTGGTCCCATCCTGAATAGCACGCACGAAACAGAATAAGTAGGAGTTCAACATTCATACAATACATTGGACCATATTTCAAACTGTTGTCACTTTATCATGGCCTACGTGAATACCAGATCACCTTGATCGACTGCCCAAATTATTCGATTCTATAGAACAACACTTTGTTTGGCCTTTGCTAATAAAACACGGTGTCGATGTGGGCTACATAAAATTCTTGCCAATTGCTACACAAATTGTACCATTCATCCATTCATCCTTCCGTCCATTCCAGCGCACAGTTGGGGTTCCTATACAAAAATGGGTCGGTCAGGTAGATCCTATCTCGTAGAAACTCTTCCCCGGTGCTTGAAAAGGATCATTAGTTGTTGCGACTAGGAGGACTTTGTAATCAATGTTGATGGTAAACAACTCAATCGTCTTCGATTAGCGGACCAAACAGTACTGATCATAGAGTCAGCCGCTGAAACCAATCGCATGTTGGAGATGCTCAATAACGAAGGATAGGGACCAGGGCTAGAAATACATTTCTCCAAGACTAAGTCAAGCGAAACTGTTTCGCCAACCGTGACCCAGTCATCATCGATGTAAAACACTTGAAAGACGTCGAGGAATACTGCTATCTTAGACATTTTATGAACATGCAGAACAATTTAGAACAAGAACTAACAAGAGTGGTGCAGCGTGGGCTATGTGGCCTTCTCGTCCATCCAGAGAATTCTGAAAGGTTCCCGGGATCAGACCCTACGCGTTTATCTCTAACTCCGCAGTGCTCTGAGCGATGTTATGCTGAACAAACATGGACACCCACAAAAGCAATGGAAAACAAAATGCGAGTGAATTAGGCCTCTCGTGAGGTCCACAACCAGCGCATACAGAACCTTCACGATTTCCATCTACGGACATTCACGTTAGCTAGCGAGACAATTGTTCATGCAAACAAGACACAACATCGGTATGCAAGACACATACTCAGAAGAAATAAAGAACGTCGGAGCACATCAACAGATGTCACGTACCCTCCAAGACGAGAACGACAGCGGGGTGGACATCAAATACGTTTGTCAGACTCTCTTACACTCCACCACAACATCCACGAAACGTTAGAAGGAAAGCTTACTACCCACTTGACTTCCATAGCCCAGGATAGATATCTTTGGAGACGAAGTTGGGATTCACAGGGGTACAGCCCACGCTGAGGAATGTGTCATCAAGTAATCAAGTATCTTCCATCCATGCCCCGTCATCCCATCTTGCAATACCCAAATCCACCCCTGCAATCAGCTTACCCTAATAATTTTTAGAGGTAAAGGTAAAGGTGGGTCCCACGGCAGCAATTGCCGTCGGGGATCAAGATAACTCTTCATGGACTAAACTACAACATATGTGCAATGGGGTGGCCAGTTCTCTTTCTTGCTGTTTATACCTTCCCCAACGCATATGTCAGGTATCAATTTACAGCTGCGCCGACTGGAGGATCGGTCGTACCAGGAAAGAACCACGAACAAATATCTTTCTGTCCGTCCCTGATTTCAAATCCATCTGGGGTGTAAACCAAGCCTTAACAAGCCAGCATCACACTGTCCACTAGACTACACACTTCACCTCATTTGTTCGGAAAGCCTAGTCCAGTCAATTGTAATGATGTTTCCCGGCAATGGTTTTTATATGACGAGGTAACCAACTCCACGAACATCACTTTAGTCGCTCTTACGACATGCAAGAAAAGAAACACGGATCATTTTCTGTTTGATCTACCCTCAATGCTCGTGTTCTGTTTAATCTACTCCCAATGCTCCTGTTCTGTTTAATCTATTCTCGCTGATCCTGTTCTGTTTGATCTATCCTCAATGCTCCTGTTCTGTTTGATCTATTCTTGCTGATCCTGTTCTGTTTGATCTATTCTCGCTGATCCTGTTCTGTTTGATCTATTCTCAATGATCCTGTTCTGTTTAATCTACTCTCAGTGACCCTGTTCTGTTTGATCTACTCTCAGTGAACCTGTTGTTTGATCTATTCTCAGTGAGCCTGTTGTTTGATCTATTCTCAGTGAGCCTGTTGTTTGATCTATTGTCAATGATCATGTTCTGTTTGATCTACTCTCAGTGAGCCTGTTGTTTGATCTATTCTCAGTGAGCTTGTTGTTTGATCTATTGTCAATGATCATGTTCTGTTTGATCTACTCTCAGTGAGCCTGTTGTTTGATCTATTCTCATGGAGCCTGTTGTTTGATCTACTCTCAGTGATCCTGTTCTGTTTCATCTATTGTCAAAGATCCTGTTCTGTTTAATCTATTCTCAGTACGCATATTCACCCATACATGCCAGTACACACACACAAGCATTACCAATACTTCCACACTAACATACATAATCATAAACATTATACAAACTCACAAAACATACTTACGCACAGAGACATTTATCACACGAATGGCAAGCATTACTCTCACACATTCACACACATGCTATACTGACTCACCAACGATTAGCTTCTATTAAGTGTTTAACCTCCTTCCCCACATTTTCTTCTTAATACCTCACACTCCCTTTTTCAATCAAACACTTCTTTCTCCAGAAAATCTGATAGATAATGAACATTTTTGACTGCCAAAAAGTAATGCCTTGCGAGCTCGGAAGATAAGGACATGTTAGATGAAAACAACAACGGAAAAATGCCATGTCCATTCCTTCAACAGATGTCAGAGTTTTTAACTCTGCGAGGACTGGCTTTGTGAAAAGCTTCAGGGAACAGACGATGAGACAAAAGATGGCTAATTAAAAATTTTTTTTGCATCTTCTGTTTACTAGTTCTCTTAATAATGAACTACCGTCCGCTATTCCGTTACATCCGACGCTTCAAAAGCTGTGTCGGTCACAAATCATTTGTTGTAAATGGTTACATCCCACACAAGAATACACTGATCCCAAATCTACAATCGTTGTTGTAAATGGTTACATCCGACACAAAAATACACTGATCCCAAATCTACAATCATTGTTGTAAATGGTTACATCCGACACAAGAATACACTGATCCCAAATCTTCAATCATTGTTGTAAATGGTTACATCCGACACAAGAATACACTGATCCCAAATCTACAATCATTGTTGTAAATGGTTACATCCGACACAAGAATACACTGATCCCAAATCTACAATCATTGTTGTAAATGGTTACATCCGACACAAGAATACACTGATCCCAAATCTACAATCATTTGTTGTAAATGGTTACATCCGACACAAGAATACACTGATCCCAAATCTACAATCATTGTTGTAAATGGTTACATCCGACACAAGAATACACTGATCCCAAAATCTACAACCGATGATGTAAATTGTTTATCCGATTTTAAGTTTTTATTAAACGTTAAACGCTTCAAAGGTACATTTACAAATTTCAGTATATTTCAATAAATTGCATGTAATCAATGCAGCCATTGTGGAATATTGAATAAATCTGTACAAACTACAAAATTAAAATAAATTATTATTATGAGATAATTCCACCCCCACTCATACTCATGGACACACACTCACACACTCACACCCACACACATATTACAGGTTCAGGCAATATGGAGGCGGGTCTGTCTCTGCATTTACCTTCATCCATCCATCACCTCAGCATTTGCTTGTATACACACAACTATACATTGCTGATTCTTCCACACACACACAGCTACGCATGCATACTTATTTATCCATTTGTACAAAACAATAAACTATATACATAAATATACGCATCCTAGCACATGTGTGCTCACTTATACACTCAACATATTCTCATACACACTCATTCGTACTTGAATACCTATCTCTACTATTTGCCTCCAGACAGTTCGTAAGTCCTACACAGAATATTCACAGATCGTGAAACATCTGGGCAAAGAGCCTACTTTTTCCCATGAACAAAATTAGGAAACTGCCTGGATTAAAGGTGTGTCCGTAGTGGAGAGCTCTATTCCGACATGTCCATATTAGTAACTGAACTCTGCCAATATTATTAAGTTTGTTTTTTGTGTCTCTGTCTGTCCATGAGAGTGTGTGAAGCATTATGGCTCTAAACATGTCTACTCTTATTTTGGTAAATTTGCTAATTATCTGTCTAATTTTACATAATGTTGTGCTAAGCATTTTACAAACATAAAATACATGATTTTCTGTTTCTTGTATTTTTCTGTTGCAAATGTGACATTTTGGTGTTCGAAGTCCTAGCAGGGTTTGAACCTGTTTTCGTATTGGTGTTGTTCCGAATATTGGTCTGTAAGTAACTTCTTTAATGTGTGGTCATACTTTAAGGTTGTGTAGGTTACACAAGGGATGTGTGTAATTTGTTATAAAATACATTTATCCTCGTTTAATCCTATCTTTAAGTGGGGGTTCATGTAATAATATTAGTTTTTTGTAAATCGTGTCAAGTGTTTGTGTGAGTAATGTTTTATTTCCATTAATGTATCGTATGCATTGTTTATAAAACATGGGTATATTTTTAAAGCAAAGTGCGATAACGTTATTTAATTTACATAATTTAGTTATTCTTAGCATTAAATAATAGTGGGGCATTGGATATTCATTAGCGTGTTTTATTATTTCTTGTACAAATTTAATTATTAGTGATTGTATTTTAATTGTTATGTCTTGCAAAGCGATCCCACCTAGGTTTTTTTTCTTGTATTACCTTTTTCGATTGGATACTATGTATTCTGTTGCGAGAAAGAAACTTCTAACTGATTGATTGATTTCTTTGATTATTGTTATGGGTGGATATCATTTATTTGCTACGTATATTAATTTTGGTATTATAATTGAGTTCACTATTGTACTGCGCTCAAATATTGTTGTTTTGTATTCAAATTTTCCTAGACAATTTTTAATATTTTGAGTAATTTTCTTCCATATTTCTTTATTAGTTCAGTTCAGTTCATCCCGTAACCCATCAGGTCGTTGGGACACTTGAAGACATTCCCCAAATCCCAATCCATTTTTCTCTGTCTGCCGACGCCTGTCGTATCTCATCTTTATTAGGGTCAAGAGAATGAGAAGGGTATGTTATTCCACATATTGTTATCTTATTTGCTTGGGTTAGTAGAAAAGGAAAATCGAATTTATTAATTCACTTGTTAATCCCCATTATGAATGATTTGGGGATATAGTTTTGGATCCGCTTTCTGTGCCGTATTGTGTAAAGGTGTTTAGAATATTTTGAATAGAACTACTGTTGGATGGAAAGAAAGCGGTATCGTCCGCTAAGCTTTTACTTTTTGTTCCCCTGACCCCAGTATATGGGTCGCTACTAGTGTTGGGTCTTGTCTAATCTTTTCTAGTAGGGGCTCCAAGACTAGGGTATACAGTGTTGGGGACAACGGACATCCTTGTCTGACTGATCTTGTTAGGAGGAAACTATCTGTTAAATTACGATGAATCATCATTTTGCTTTCGGGTCTCTTATATATTATTTTTATCCATTTTGTGGGGTATTCCCCAATGTTATTTTTATTTAATATTTCACGAAGAAAGGAATGAGAGACTCTGTTTACAACTTTTTTCTTGATCAATTGAAAGAATGGCAGATTGGATATTTTTGTCGCTAGTATAAAGTATAATGTCTAGTATGAAATGTGCATGTTTACTGATTTTCCTATCCTTTACGCTATATTGTTGGTCCTAATGTACTAAATATTGCATAAAGGGTCTGATCTTTAGTGTGAGGGCTTTGGTCAGAATTTTATACTCTACGTTCATGAGAGAAATTGGTATAGTTTTTAAACTCTAGCTTATCATTGTCTGGTTCAGGGATCAATGTAATATAAGCTTCATTAAGGCTATTTGGCAATTCGCCTGTTTCAAATGCTTCATTTAAAACTTTAAACAGGGTGGGTCCAATACTGTCGAAAAAGGTTAATTAAAACTGTAGGGTCAAGCCGTCAGAGCCTGGGCTTTTTTTGTGTGTGGAACAAGTCGAGTGAGTTTTTTTAATGTCAAGTAAGGAAAGGGGTGAACTAATGGCATCCCTGTCTACGTAACTCAACTGCTTTGTATACTCAGAGAAGTTACCGCACTCATTGTGTGTGGTATTCTCTGCGGCATACAATGTCGGGTA
The DNA here is from genome assembly GCA_036924085.1 of Ariolimax columbianus. NCBI lineage: Eukaryota > Metazoa > Mollusca > Gastropoda > Stylommatophora > Arionidae > Ariolimax > Ariolimax columbianus. The sequence continues at coordinate 32,555,775 of JAVGWX010000003.1, forward strand.
GAAGTCATGAAAGGCCTGTCTTATTTCGTGGGGTTCAATTAATATTTGTCTTGTTGGTCCCTTGATTTTATGCATTTCTCGTTTACGTTGTATGTTCTGTTCTACGGCTAAGTACTGTTGTGTGGGAATTTTCTGTAAAAATATTGGTTTTTTAGATTTTAATTGGGCCTATTGTAGTTTATACTTATCGATATTGTCTCATTCATCTTGTAAGAGTTGAATTTGGGGTAAGTTTTTATCAATTAGTTTTGTAATTTTTATAGCTTCTTCAATAATATGTCTATGCTGTTTTGTATTTCTGTGTATTTGTTTTGAAATGGTCAGTGTGCGGTCCCTAGTTGTATTTTTAATTAAATCCCAATAACTGTTTATATTTGTGTCTGCTAGGTGTTCAGTGAAGTTCATTATTTGGGGATATATTTTCCATGAAATCTTTATTATTAAGTAGTGAGTTGTTGAACTTCCAGTGTTTGGATTGCGTGTGGCTATTTGATATGTGAGTGCCGTTAACTATAATAGCTACTGCTTTATGATCTGTAAAATGTGTCGTGTCTGTGTGGTGTATTTTAATTAACTGTGTATGTTTTTGGTATGTAAATCCTATCAATTCTAGTGTATGTGGAAGATGATGTATGTGGGCTGTATGGGCCGTGCATGTTTCATATGGGTAAGTATTCCTGTATGCATCTATTAGGTTATTTTTGTCTAATATTATTTCTAAATTTATTGTTCGTGTTCTGGTTGTCTGTGTGTGTGCGTGTGAGGTGTGTCTAAATTACTGTACAGTTGAAATCCCGAGCAAGTATTATGTTATGATTTAAAAAAATATAAATTGTTCCATCCAACACAAGAATGCATTCATCACATTGTACACTTTTTAGTCTTCAAAGAATAATATTAGTATTATTGCAACCTTCTTCATTGTGTTTAGTTTACATGTCCTGAATTCCTCATAACCCACACTATTTATTCAATACAGCACGGTTTTTCACCTGTCGTTTAAAACTATAACTACAAATACCTGACTTATGTTAAGCATCCCTCAAAATTTTCAGAAATTCCAACTACCTTCAATATTATTGTCAGCACACTCTCCTTTAGTCACCTGCCTGCCTGTCTTTTGTTTCCATTTCTATTGTCGTCAAATAATTAGTGCAGCGCCAGTGTGTTACAGCAAAAACAAATCAGGATTATTTCAATAACACTTTTTGATTTGTGTTAATTTCATTAATAGATGGGCTCTCACCTCAAAATATTCCTCATCGACATGGTGTTTTTTGTTCTTCTTTGATTTCATGTTGGGAAAATACAGCAAACATTGTTCATATTTATTACTACTACTAACTGCATATGTCAATTCTCTTACTTGCAATGGTGTTGATCGTGGCACGTTCGATATGCTATTTAATATAGCACTCCTCTTAGTTTTAACTGCGCATTTATCATCATCATCAACAACAATAGTCTAGTTCCTCATGAAATATAGGACTGCAACAGATGCTCTCCATGTTTCATATTTTGGGCCATCTTCCTGACTTCCGCTCACGAGACAACGATTGATGTTACTTTCTCCTCGACCAATCCCCAGGAGGCGTTACTTATTCTCCCAAATCATCTCTTTCCCTGTGAGTTTCAATCCAGCAGATGCCGAGTTATTCTGTCAAACGTCTTTCTGAAAGTGTGTCCTATCCCTGCCCATTGTATCTCCCCAAATGTATTCTGTCTTGGTTGTTCCCGTGTTCTTCCCCACAGATCTGTGTTGGTTGTTACCGTGTTCCTCCCCCTAGATCTGTGTTGGTTATTCCCGTGTTCCTCCCCACAGATCTGTATTGGTTGTTCCCGTGTTCCTCCCCACAGATCTGTGTTGGTTGTTACCGTGTTCCTCCCCACAGATCTGTCTTGGTTGTTCCATTCCTTCCCACAGATCTGTCTTGGTTATTCCCGTATTCCTCCCCACAGATCTGTCTTGGTTGTTCCCGTGTTCCTCCCCACAGATCTGTGTTGGTTGTTCCCGTGTTCCTCCCCACAGATCTGTCTTGGTTGTTCCCGTGTTCTTCCCCCCATATCTGTGTTGGTTGTTCCCGTGTTCCTCCCCCTAGATCTGTGTTGGTTATTCCCGTGTTCCTCCCCACAGATCTGTATTGGTTGTTCCCGTGTTCCTCCCACAGATCTGTGTTGGTTGTTCCCGAGTTCCTCCCCACAGATCTGTGTTGGTTGTTCCCGTGTTCCTTCCCACAGATCTGTCTTGGTTGTTCCAGTGTTCTTCCCCACAAATCTGTGTTGGTTGTTCCCGTGTTCTTCCCCACAGATCTGTATTGGTTGTTACCGTGTTCTTCGCCACAGATCTGTATTGGTTGTTCCATTCCTTCCCACAGATCTGTCTTGGTTATTCCCGTATTCCTCCCCACAGATCTGTCTTGGTTGTTCCCGTGTTCCTCCCCACAGATCTGTGTTGGTTGTTCCCGTGTTCCTCCCCACAGATCTGTCTTGGTTGTTCCCGTGTTCCTCCCCACAGATCTGTGTTGGTTGTTCCCGTGTTCCTCCCCACAGATCTGTCTTGGTTGTTCCCGTGTTCTTCCCCCCATATCTGTGTTGGTTGTTCCCGTGTTCCTCCCCCTAGATCTGTGTTGGTTATTCCCGTGTTCCTCCCCACAGATCTGTATTGGTTGTTCCCGTGTTCCTCCCACAGATCTGTGTTGGTTGTTCCCGAGTTCCTCCCCACAGATCTGTGTTGGTTGTTCCCGTGTTCCTTCCCACAGATCTGTCTTGGTTGTTCCAGTGTTCTTCCCCACAAATCTGTGTTGGTTGTTCCCGTGTTCTTCCCCACAGATCTGTATTGGTTGTTACCGTGTTCTTCGCCACAGATCTGTATTGGTTGTTACCGTGTTCTTCCCCACAGATCTGTGTTGGTTGTTCCCGTGTTCTTCCCGACAGATCTGTGTTGGTTGTTACCGTGTTCTTCCCCACAGATCTGTGTTGGTTGTTACCGTGTTCTTTCCTACAGATCTGTCTTGGTTGTTACCGTGTTCTTCCTCACAGCTCTGTGTTGGTTGTTGCTGGGTTCTTTCTCACAGATCGAAAATCCCCTGGTGACTTACCAGGTCAATCTCAGTATATGTTTCTAATCTTTAGGTTGGTAGCCCCTGGAATATACGATCGCCTATTTGTGCGAAGGGGTGACATGGTAAATTACAGCAAGATAGACCTGCGGCCTGTCAGGTGCCATCTATGCCGCTCAGCTAACCATATAACCAAGACCTGATGTACAGCCACACAGTCCACATATGCTTTTCGGGACAAGAATCCCTAGAATAATTATAATGCATTTTTAACTTGAATTTTGCCCGAGCCGCGACCGTTAAATCTATTATGTTCGATTTTCAACTGTCAAGGTTTTTTTTAATGTGCGCACCACTGCACATGGGTGTCTGATCTCACTACTCAGAGATCAGAAGAAATGTTTATCCGATGATCTACTTGAAAACATTCTGGTCTGCGTCGTGATTTGAACCCGCGACCTCCAGCACCCGAGGCGAACATCTTACCTCGAGACCACTGAGTCTATCTTTCCTATAATTTCAAGCTGCTAATGAGAAATCACACATATATCATATGCAAAATCGAGGTCTCACGTCTCCTCGTTAAATGTCTACTGTGCCGCATCATTCGGTCCATGACCATGAGAAACATTGTTGGAAATAGTAGACATCTTTTTCTTCTCCAAGTTTGAACCATGAATATGTCTGACAATTTGCCTTTGTTTATTATTCTACACGGGACCTATTCATAGAAATCTTGTATAATTCGTTTAAATGTATTAGGTATTCCGCAATACTTCAATTTCCTTTCTTCAAAAATATTTTTACCTCTATACTATTAAATGTTTTTCAAAATATAAAAAGTTCGCATTTAGAGGTGTATGTGTGCCAATCCCTAGATTGCTCTATGACAATTTTTGACGATGCTGTTTCATTTGTACAAGATCTTCCGGTTCGGAATCCTACCTGTTCTTCTACCAGTTTTCTATTTAAATCCTTTTCTACACGATCATGTGTTATTTTGGGTCAGGACTTTTCCGGACATTGTCAGCAGTGTTAGTTCTTGCCGGTTACTGCATGATGCCGGATGTCCTTTCTTTTGTGATTTGATGAGATAACCATTTCTGCTTTTTAGAAATGGCCTTTTGTTCCCATATCCCATTGTCGAGCTTGTTGATCATCGTGATGGTTTAGACGCCCACTTGCGTGCCTTCTGCGAGGATTGCATCTATTCCTGCAGCTTTACAATAGTGTAAATACTTGTATGATCTCTTGCAAGTGACCGAGTGGTTTAAATATCTGCTTTCTGATAAGGAGGGAAGCGGGTCAAATCCCACATATGGCATATGTTGTTTCTCTGTTCGCGGGGAAATACACAAATATAACCAGCACTAGACGTGGCGACAGCAGTGGCATAACGATCTGTAGTCCTCAGCCTAAAGAAAGCCTCGACAGCAATGGGACAGGAGTCGTAGGACGACAGTTTCTTGAAAGTATTCCACCGATCTGACTCGCTGTTTCTCTTCGCTGTAGATCTTTTTTTTTGTGTGTGTCTCGATCCCTTTACGGCCTCCACTGCCATTTTAATCTATGTTTTCTCTTGTCCTCCTGTGATTCTGTTTGTTTCCTGTTTAGTTCAGAATTGAATGTGCGCAGTCTTGTCTTTTTTTGTCTTGTGCTTATTCATTGTTTCAGTATTCATCTTTCGCCTTTCAGATTCCCTGTGCCCTCTTGCAGCCATTTCTCACGCTGTTTACTTCTCTTTCAAAAAACCACCCACACGTGTTCCCAATTGTTTCCTCAAGATTATACCAATGGCGTTTTATAGTCTTGTAATTTGAGGTTCACAAGGATTTAAAATTTGTTCTTCAGATTCAGAGTGAGTTTATCCTTGGTGTCTTTAAATTTGTGTGTGTTGTATTTATGCCTTGATTGAACGGTCAAATCTTTGAACGCCTTAAATTGCAATGGCATAGTCGCTAAGAGCAGGAGATGCGTGATCGTCCGTTTGCTCCTATCCTTAAACTAACATCCTGTAAGCAGCTTCTCCATTTCCAATCTATTGTGAATTGGTCAATTTAGTATTTTGTATGTGCGTTTGATGAACACCAGTTGACATTATATACTCTTCTGTGTGGAAAGATATTGCCTCATATAACACGATCATTGAAGTCACAGAAGTTGACAAAGCTTTCCCCATTCTCATTCTATTCCCCATGTTATTCTTGTCCATAGAATGTTCATAATCGCGGATGTATTTTCAAAATTGTACAATTAGATCTCCCATGACTATCATGATATCCCTCCTAGGAGTCTTGTTCAGAGTTCCTTTGAGCATATCGAAGAATTCGTGTTTGGTGTTTTGATCAGCACAGTTTGTTGGCCCATAGCATTGTTTAATAGTTTTTTTGGTCCTTTTTCAGTAAAACATTGCTAAAATTATTCTGGGTGACACTGGTTTTCATTCTTTATGTGCCTTCCTTACTTATAGTGACATAATTGACTGCCAATTGACTGTTTGCATTACATAAGATTAGTCTTGACATCACGCTGGATAGCCCTCACATAATAGACATCTTGTTGGATAACCCCCACAGTCTTGACATCAAGATGGATAACCCCCACAGAATATACATTAAGTTGGATAACCCCACAAGATAGAAATCAAGTCAAATTGGATAACCACCACAGGATATACATCAAGTTGGATAACCACCACTGGATAGACATCAGGTTAGACAATCTCCACAGGATAGACATCAAGTTGGATAACCACCATTGGATAGACATCAGGTTAGACAATCTCCACAGGATAGACATCAAGTTGGATAACCCCCCACAAGAAAAACATCAAGTTGGATAAACCCCACAGGATATACATCAAATTGGATAACCGCCACAAGATAGACATCAAGAAGGGCAATCCCCACAATCTTTATTTCAAGTTGGACAACCCCCACATTATTTAGATCAAGTTGGACAACCCCCCCCCCCCCCATTTTTAAAATCAAGTTTAACAACCCCCACAGTCTTTAGATCAAGTTGGACAACCCGCACATTTTTTAGATCAAGTTTGACAACAACCACAGTCTTTAGATCAAGTTGGACAACCCCCACATTTTGTAGATCCCTTTGACAATCTCCACAGTCTTGACATGAAGTTGGACAACCTTCACAGTCTGGACATCAAGTTGGACAACTCCTCCCCCTTCCCCCCCCCCCCCCCCCCCCCACAGTCTTTAGATAAAGTTAGACAACCCCAACAGTCTTGACATAAAGTTGGACAACCCCCACAGTCTTTAGATCAAGTTAGACAGCCCCCCACAGACTTGACATGAAATTGGAAACCTCCACAATCTTGACATCAAGTTAAATAACCTTCACATTCTTGACATCAAGTTGGATAACCTCCACAGTCTTGACATCAAGTATGATGTCAGTAAAATAGTACAACACCCACATACCAAAAGTCTGATGAGTCAGTAAAATAGTACAACACCCACAGACCAAAATCCTGCGTTAGTAAAAGAAGAAAACCATCTAAATTTTACAGAAATCCCTAAAAACAATGCGCTATAATATATACACAAAAACAAGAAGGAACAACTCACTGTTTGAGGACCAGAGCAAGAATATATTGAAGATGTAACGTAGAAAATCGAAGAAAAGAATAATTCTTTAAACAACATCTGCACTGTTTTCTCCAGAACGTGATATCTTTCTGATAACTTCAATAGAGTGGGTGAAAAAACATTTTTCAGGAAACAAATGTACATAATTTTCAGAGGTTCGTCGTTGATATCAATATTTACCTGCCTTAATCCTGATTCATTGCTCCACTTTATGAACAGGGTAAAAAAGGCAGAAGATACAGAACGCCTTGTGCAGACAGATTAGACACAGCTTTATACAACCAAAGTAAATCTAGGAATAGAAGCTTCCAGTACATTTTGTTTTCTTTAGATCTGGAAACAAGAAATTGAATTGCAGAACAAGATTGGTAAACAGAAATGTGTCCAATTATTGATGATTTTCGCGGAAACTATATCTTGTTTATATGTCACGTGATTTAGTGTCACCGTTGACGAGTGACTGCAGCGGTTCCCGTGATATGAGACGGGGTCATGAATCAATCTTATATATATAAATATATACACATATATAAACAAAGTGGGTTACTATGGTGACTGATGTCAGACACTTTGTTCTGCTTTACTAAGGAATGAGCTGGTACAGTACCGATTAAAATCTATGTAAGACAGCCATCCTCTGTTTTCATCTTTATCTTCTTCTTCTTCTTCTTTTTCTTCTTCTTCCTCCTGTTCCTAGAAAAATAGAGTTATGCCTCCTTTCATTTGAGTTTCGCATATCTCGTAGAAATGTGTTCAGAGCTTCTTGTCAACCCAGGAAGGAACGTCGTGGAATGTTAACTTGAGTAATGACATCTGTGTCATGCATCTACATAAGAATAAGGCTAGAGGCCAGTTTAAATGGAGGTTCTTCTTGCCGAGTCGAAGATATACAAACGTATAATGAGCGGAAAATATATAACACATATCTGTTATATTTGAAAAGTTTGCAGATCTCAAAATGTTCTAAACAGGAAGTCAAGCTAATGAAATGAGCTCTATCAGGGAACCAATTCGATGATGTAGAGTCTTTGTTACAGGATAAAAAAACAGAATTAGATTTCTGCAAGTGCGAGTTAGTTTTGTGTTTGTTCAGTCAGTCCCAGATCCACGTCCATCAAATGATAGAGGTCAACAAATACCTTAGGGCTGATTAGCGAAGTGGTTAATGCAATGGATTCCAATCCAAACATTGATTCGTTTGGATACATGTACTTTCGTAATGTGAAATGAACCCATCAAAAATGTGTGCTGAAGTCGGATGCTCTGGGCGCAAAAACAATACAACGAACTCTGTCTAAGGAAACAAAGGGGACAGACAAAACATGAATACTGTAAACAGGTGTGTTTATCCATTAAAATAGTGTGGATATAAATAAGTGCCCTTGGAATTTGTACATTATTTAAATAATTTATGAACATATCAACTTCCATTTTTGCTTGTGCTGCTTTTAAAACAAATTACAACGTTAATGTGTTCTGTTGGAACATTATATTAAACTCCACGGAGTCATCAAAACAGGCGTTATCTTTGTTATTTTCATGCGTTCATAGTTATTTTGTATACGTACACACACAAGACATATTACAGTACTTAAGAATAATTGTAATCCTGTAATTCAAACAGGCATGTTAATGTCTGTTGCCAGGTAGCCGAAGGCTTTGGCTTTGCGTAGTAGGTATTTAAAACTTATTGCAGCTTACTAGACCTGGCGGAAGAAACAAATAATTTTGTGACTTTTTAGCTAAACATTTTTTAAATTTTGTCCCGGAAGCGGCCGTTAGGCGTACTCTTTTCGATTTCTAACTGCCGAGACATTTTTAACGTGCTCGACACTGAACACGGGAGTCCGATCTCACACCCAGAGATCAGGGGTCCGATCTCACTACCCAGAGATCGGGGGTCCGATCTCACTACCCAGAGATCGGGGGTCCGATCTCACTACCCAGAGATCAAGGAAATTATTACCAGAAGATCCGCGGGAAAAAAATCCCGGTCCTCATCTGGTCTTCAAACCCGCGACCTCCAGCACCCGGGGCGGACACCTTACCTCGAGACCACTGTGTATTTCCGTGAATAGGGGACGGCGTGGCCTAGTGGTTAAGTGGCACGGCTCACAACCCGAAGGTGCTGGGTTCGATCCCCATCACAGCACCGGGCGTTACCCCGGGGAAGCAAACCCTTAGAAAATGCAGGAGGAAGCAGACCCTTACATAAAAATGCATGCTGAAGTCGGATGCACTGGGCCGACAGGCGCAAAATAAAAACCACAATGCAACGCACACCGCCTTGTGGATTAGAGAAATAAGGCGAACGCCAAAACAAAAAACAAAAAAAACACACAAATGTCCGTGATTCAATAGCATATTAAGAGTCACAGGAATATCTTAATATATCATCGGGAAATTAGTAAATTATTTGCTCTTATTGTGCATTCATGGTTATAATATGGATCTGCAGTGCGAGCTGGGTAGGGAACGGAAATTATATGAGTAATGTTTATGATTTTGTTCTTGCAAATAGTAAACCATAGAGCACACTACAGGACAAGCAAAGGCGGAAAAAACGATTAGAAGACATCCAAGAATGGGCTAACCTATGACCCAAGGAGGCGCAAAAAGCAAGCGCAGCCAGCGAGGGATGCCATAGAATTGTGGAGGTGTCAGCAGGGTTGCCCCAACGATCTCAAAAGGTCACGGGATGAACTGAACTGAACTTTCAATACATGGTGCTAACATTGAATGAATGATGGGCTGTCAATGGCTGTGAGATCAGCACATGCAATGTTATTTATATCTGATAGTATGAAGGCCTTATTGTCACATGTCACCTGCTCTTTCACCTATGCCCAAACTAATTCTATAGGATTTAAGTGTCATTTGTACAGGGGCAATCTAAACACTTATGACTGTGTTTCTGTGTTAGTTTGTCAATGTGAAACGTCTTTGTCCTGCGTGTATTCTTCACAAATGACAGCAATCCAGGTTTGAGGTGTAATTCAGGAAATTGAATGTACCTCTTTGTTAGTACTAGTTGATGACGAAAACTTCTTTCAGCGTCACTGCGTTGTGATAGAAAGCATTGCCCATTACCAGACAAAGGGATTATCTAAGGACGGAAGTACAGTTTTATCAGTTCAATCTCTAAATGTGTGGCCATTCCTCTCCGCCTATAGACCCGATTGTCGGCAGGTTTCTGAACAAACATGAGTTCCCCATTCATCAATAGTTCATTATGCCTGCTTCCTGCATGATCCTCTATCAGTTGCGTGCTCTATACTACTTGGCACAATTTTCTTCATAGTTTCATCAACAGATTGTCGTTCCTTTTCATTAGTATCTTATGCCTTTATCCGTGTTTCATCTACATACCAAATAGCGCAATTTTCTTTCCGTATTTCTCTAATTTTCCGTTAAAATTTAACTCTAAAACCTACTAGAGGATGCTCTTCGCAAATCTTATTTCTACAACTTGGGGAATGTGAAGCCAACATCCCTTAGAGTTTTCCAGTTTAGAGATATTAATTTCGTTGTTCTTTCTCAGTGAACTTTAAAATTTCCTTAGCGTCAATGTCTTTTTGGAATCCAACATTCTATAAATTTCTCGTTTAAAAACTTTTTTGTCAAAGCTATCAACTTGCATTTTTCTTCCTCGGTCTCCGGTGATATTTGTAGAAAGACTTTCCATTGTGATGATGTTCTGTCTCTAATTCGATTATACAGATTCCCACGTTTAGCCTCATACGATACATATTTATACAATTTTATTGCTGTTCTTTAGTGTAATGCATTTAAATTTCAACACCATTAAAATAATGACACTTTATATATATATATATATGTTAAGTCTTGACGAATTGAAAAGATATATGATGCTACTGAGCAACCTAAATTGTGTGCACGTTACGATACATTCAGTTCAATAATAGTGAGCGTTAACGGTTTTCAGAAAAAAACATGTGCAATATGAAAGAACTTTTCCATGAACTGCCATGCGTACATCTGTTAATGAGGCCTAAGATGCACTAGAGGGAATGAGCTGGCTTATAGCCGGCTGCTTGCATCAGGTCAGGGAACTAGAGCTGACGAAGACTCTGCTCTGCCTCCAAGTGGCAGCTCTGGAAACAGGCAACTCTAGTGTAGTCTGGCTAGGAGGATAATAGCGATAACAGTAGGAATTCAGACCCGAAACCTGACAGAGCGAGTGAAAATCGATTGTGTTAGGCCGAGAGACACATATATCGAATCCTAGCTGTAAACTACGAAACATCGTCTCAACTTCCTTTTCAGGATGAACGCGAATAATAATAATAATAATAAGAAGACGAAGAAAGAACTTTTAATGCAATCAAGCTAAGACATATATTTGTTTTGTATTTCCCAAATACTATAAAATGAATTTTACACGCAGCCAGAAGGGAAGAGGCTTATGCAGACCTCATCACCGAGGCTGAGGTAGAAAATAGTCGGCGTACCAAAAAGAATACCAATCAACTCACCAATCTCTCTCGCCCGATCAACTCACCGATCTCTCTCGTCCCCTAAACTCACCAATCTCTCTCACCCCATCAACTCACCAATCTCTCTGGCCCCATTAACTCACCAATCTCTCTGGCCCCATCAACTCACCAATCTCTCTGGCCTCATCAACTCACCAATCGCTGTCACCCATCAACTCACAAAACTCTCTCACCCCATCAACTCACCAATCTTTCTGGCCCCCATCAACCCACCAATCTCTCTCACCCCATCAACTCACCAATCTCTCTGGCCCCCATAAACTCACCAATCTCGCTGGCACCCATCAACTCACCAATCTTTCTGGCCCCATCAACCCACCAATCTCTCTCACCCCATCAACTCACCAATCTCTCTCGCCCCATCAACTGACCAATCTCTCTCACCCCATCAACTCACCAATCTCTCTGGCCCCATCAACTCACCAATCTATTTGGCCCCATCAACTCACCAATCTCTATCACCCCATCAACTCTCCAATCTCTTCCACCCCATCAACTCACCAATCTCTCTCACCCCATCAACTCACCAATCTCTCTGCTCTTTCAACTCACCAATCTCTCTCACCCGATCAACTCATCAATATTTCTATAGCCATAAACTCACCAATCTCTCTCACTCGATCAACTCATCAATATTTCTTTCGCCAACAATTCACCAATCTCTTTCACCCCATCAAATCACCAATCTCTTTCACCCCATCAACTCACCAAACTCTCTCACCCCATCAACTCACCAATCTCTCTCACCCCATCAACTCACCAATCTGTCTCACCCCATCAACTCACCAATCTCTCTGGCCCCCATCAACTCACCAATCTTTCTGGCCCCCATCAACTCACCAATCTCTTAGGCCTAATCAACTCACCAATCTATTTGGCCCCATCAACTCACCAATCTCTTTCACCTCATCAACTCTCCAATCTCTTTCGCCCCATCAACTCACCAATCTCTCTGGTCCCATCAGCTCATCAATCTCTCACCCCATTAACTAACCGATCTCTCTGGCCTTATCAACTCACCAATCTTTCTGGCCCTATCAACTCACCAATCTCTCACCCGATAAACTCATCAATATCTCTTTCGCCATCAACTCACCAATCTCTCTCACCCGATCAACTCATCAATCTCCCTGGCTCCATCAGCTCACCAATCTCTCTCACCCCATCAACTCACCAATCTCTCTCACTCCATCAACTCACCAATCTCTCTGACACCAACAACTCACCAATCTCTCTCACCCCATCAACTCACCAATCTCTCTCACCCCATCAACTCACCAATCTCCCTGGCCCCATCAACTCACCAATCTCCCTGGCTCCATCAGCTCACCAATCTCTCTCACCCCATCAACTCACCAATCTCTCTCACTCCATCAACTCACCAATCTCTCTGACACCAACAACTCACCAATCTCTCTCACCCCATCAACTCACCAATCTCTCTCACCCCATCAACTCACCAATCTCTCTCACTCCATCAACTCACCAATCTCGCTCACCCCCATCAACTCACCAATCTCTCTCACCCCATCAACTCACCAATCTCTCTCACCCCATCAACTCACCAATCTCTCTCACCCCATCAACTCATCAATCTTTCTTTCCCCTTCAACTCACCAATCTCTCTGGCCCCAACAACTCACCAATCTCTCTCACCCCATCAACTCACCAATCTCTCTCACTCCATCAACTCACCAGTCTCTCTCACCCCATCAACTCACCAATCTCGCTCACCCCATCAACTCACCAATCTCTCTCACCCCATCAACTCACCAATCTCTCTCACCCCATCAACTCATCAATCTTTCTTTCCCCATCAACTCAACAATTTCTTCACCTCCCTAACCTGCCAATCTCTTATATCTTCCCTCAACCCACCAACCTCATCCTGCCACCACCCCCCCCCCTCAACAGCAATGTCTTCCACCTTAAACACTCCCTTCTCTTACCTCAAAACTGCCATTCTGCCCCCCCCCCTCCCCCAAAGAAAATAAATTTTAAATGAGTTCATCTCCTCTTTTCTCTCAACCACACCCTCCCCAACGCTCATCTGTTCTCATTAACTCGTTCATGTTTCACCCTCAACAATGCAATCTCTTCCTCTCCCTTAACATCACCCTACCACCTTCTCTCCAGATCATCTCTGAACGAGCCAATTTCTTCCCCTCCCTAAGCCACACTGCACCACTCTCCTCATCAACCCTTTATTTCTCATCCTCAACAATCCAATCTCTTCCTCTCTCTCGACCCCACCCCCTACCCTCAGCTCATCTCTCCTCATCAACCCGCCCATTTTTCATCCTCAACAATCCAATCTCTTCCTCTCTCTTGACCACACCCCTCCCCTCAGCTCATCTCTCCTCACCAACCCGCCCATTTTACATCCTCTACAATCCAATCTCTTCCTCTCTCTCGACCACACCCCCTCCCCTCAGCTTATCCGTCCTCATCAACCCGCCCATTTTCCATCCTAAACAATCCAATCTCTTCCTCTCTCTCGACCACACCCCCTCCCCTCAGCTTATCCATCCTCATAAACCCGCCCATTTTCCATCCTAAACAATCCAATCTCTTCCTTTCTCTCGACCACACCCCCTCCCCTCAGCTTATCCGTCCTCATCAACCCGCCCATTTTCCACCCTAAACAATCCAACCTCTTCCTCTCTCTCGACCACACCCCCTCCCCTCAGCTTATCCATCCTCATCAACCCGCCCATTTTCCATCCTAAACAATCCAATCTCTTCCTTTCTCTCGACCACACCCCCTCCCCTCAGCTTATCCGTCCTCATCAACCCGCCCATTTTCCACCCTAAACAATCCAACCTCTTCCTCTCTCTCGACCACACCCCCTCCCCTCAGCTTATCCATCCTCATCAACCCGCCCATTTTCCATCCTAAACAATCCAATCTCTTCCTCTCTCTCGACCACACCCCCTCCCCTCATCTTATCCATCCTCATCAACCCGCCCATTTTCCATCCTAAACAATCCAATCTCTTCCTTTCTCTCGACCACACCCCCTCCCCTCAGCTTATCCGTCCTCATCAACCCGCCCATTTTCCATCCTAAACAATCCAATCTCTTCCTCTCTCTCGACCACACCCCCTCCCCTCAGCTTATCCGTCCTCATCAACCCGCCGATTTTCCATCCTAAACAATCCAATCTCTTCCTTTCTCTCGACCACACCCCCTCCCCTCAGCTTATCCGTCCTCATCAACCCGCCCATTTTCCATCCTAAACAATCCAATCTCTTCCTCTCTCTCGACCACACCCCCTCCCCTCAGCTTATCCATCCTCATCAACCCGCACATTTTCCACCCTAAACAATCCAACCTCTTCCTCTCTCTCGACCACACCCCCTCCCCTCAGCTTATCCATCCTCATCAACCCGCCCATTTTCCACCCTAAACAATTCAATCTCTTCCTCTCTCTCGACCACACCCCCTCCCCTCAGCTTATCCATCCTCATCAAACCGCCCATTTTCCACCCTAAACAATCCAACCTCTTCCTCTCTCTCGACCACACCCCCTCCCCTCAGCTTATCCATCCTCATCAACCCGCCCATTTTCCACCCTAAACAATCCAACCTCTTCCTCTCTCTCGACCACACCCCCTCCCCTCAGCTTATCCATCCTCATCAACCCGCCCATTTTCCACCCTAAACAATCCAACCTCTTCCTCTCTCTCGACCACACCCCCTCCCCTCAGCTTATCCATCCTCATCAACCCGCCCATTTTCCACCCTAAACAATCCAACCTCTTCCTCTCTCTCGACCACACCCCCTCCCCTCAGCTTATCCATCCTCATCAACCCGCCCATTTTCCACCCTAAACAATCCAACCTCTTCCTCTCTCTCGACCACACCCCCTCCCCTCAGCTTATCCATCCTCATCAACCCGCCCATTTTCCACCCTAAACAATCCAACCTCTTCCTTTCTCTCGACCACACCCCCTCCCCTCAGCTTATCCATCCTCATCAACCCGCCCATTTTCCATCCTAAACAATCCAACCTCTTCCTCAGGCGGTGCCGTAGATAATTATTAAAGTTGTTAATTTTGCTGTTCTTTCATTCTTCACATCCCCATTGCACACCCTCGCCCCCCCTCACCCCCCTCACCCCCCTCCAATTCGTCCATTTCTTTCCCCTCTTCAACACGCTCACATCTCTCATCCCCCTCACCCCCAACAATCCAAGCATCTCTTCCCCAATCAATTCCACAATAACTCTTCAAAACTTTAAAGAAAATTAACTTTGTCTTAAAAATACAATCAAAAACAGACATGCCAAATTCGAAGAACGATGCATCGGCTCCCCGCTGTATCTGAGTGCACATCTTATGCGTGCGTCCTGTAGGTACTGTGACGTCGACAAATGTAAATGACAGATGGTATCACGCATGCCCATTTGAACACGCACATTGGGTAATGAGGTCACCATTTTGCTATTTGTCTGTAAACAATATTCTTCATATGATCAGATACCCATACCTCGTGAAAAATATGACATAGCGATTTGAAGAAACTAATTGCGCTGATCTAGAATTGGGCCATTGGATGTTAAATTAACATTTCAATTGGATATGTCGTTATGGCTTTTCGGACAAATATACAAAAGAAACTTTCACAAATATTGTATAAAATAAGTAGAGACGGCTGGGGGAAGGACCCCATACATAGAGTGCCACCAGTTCAAGTTAAATTACAAAAAATATAATTCCAGAGGTCACTTACAAACACAAGAAGACAACAGGAGCAATCTGTTTGTGCATGTACTGTTAGAATGCTGTGATAAAGGGAAAATTTATTTTCGGCTGTGCAGATTAGTGCGCGCTATCAGGAAGAAATTGCATGTCGAATTGGAAACATTTATTGGAGAAAATATTAAATAGCCATAAATGTGGTTGCTCTTATCACAGCTTGAACCATATCATTGGGCGAGACCATTCGCATTTAGCCTGGTTGGTCAAAAGTATGAAGATGCGCGGTTTTGGGTGTACAGTAGAAACAGTAGTCCCTGCAGTCAGAGATGAAGTGTTACAAATGTCATTGCTCTACGTATCATCGTTATTTTGGGGTACACATTTCCTTTCTTTGCTACCTTACCCACTTTAACAGTAAGTCAAATACCCATTTGCAGTTGGATTGATTTGAGTGTGTCGTAAATTGGAATTAGTATCTTTTCGGGGAAGCAAGTTCTGAAACACATTGTAAAAATCATTGCTACTGAAACAGCCACGTCAAATGTATATGTACAGAGATCGGCTGTAATGGTGAGTCTATGCTTCACATGTCGAGTAAAGTTGAACCAAACGCTTACATAGAAGTCCCCGACCCACGTAGAATATAACATCTTAAACACGTCCCCCCAATCAAATAAACAATGACTTATCCCTCCACTCTCATAAACTATGACATCTTAAACCTTCCCTCCACTCACTTAACCTATGACTTATCTTAAACATCCCCTCCAATCACTAACCTATGACTTATTTTAAACATTCCCTCCGCTCACATAAACCATGACTTATCTGAAACACGCTCGTCCCAACATAGAATATGACTATTGACTTCTAGATTCGATCTGGAACACAGGACAGCTACAACACTAGTTCATATTCGGGACCATTTTGCATGACGAGCTCAGTTCCCGAGATGCCAGCTGCTCACACTCAGGGCCACGTTGCATGACGAGCTTAGTTCCCGAGATGCCAGCTGCTTACACTCAGGGGCACGTTGAATGACGAGCTTAGTTCCCGAGATGCTAGCTGCTTACACTCGGGGCCACGTTGCATGACGAGCTTAGTTCCCGAGATGCCAGCTGCTCACACTCAGGGTCACGTTGCATGACGAGCTCAGTTCCCGAGATGCCAGCTGTTTACACTCAGGGCCACGTTGCATGACGAGCTTAGTTCCCGAGATGCCAGCTGCTCACACTCAGGGCCACGTTGCATGACGAGCTTAGTTCCCGAGGTGCCAGCTGCTCACACTCAGTGCCACGTTGCATGTTGAGCTTTGCTCTCGAGGAGACAGCGTTTCAGACCTGTGCCCCTAATTTCCGCCAGATGTGACTTGCCCGATAAACAAAGGGTCGAGAGGTTAGGAAACTGGGCTTCTTACCGGAAAGACATACCGAAAGCTGACGAAGACGTCGGTTATTTTCTATTAGAGATAATAGCAAACCTAATAATGTGCGCACTACAAGACCAAACCTAATGTGCGCACTACAAGACCAAGCCTAATATGCGCACTACAAGACCAAACCTAATGTGCGCACTACAAGACCAAACCTGATATGCGCACTACAAGACCAAACCTAATGTGCGCAGTACAAGACCAAACCTAATGTGCGCACTACAAGACCAAACCTAATGTGCGCACTACAAGACCAAGCCTAATATGCGCACTACAAGACCAAACCTAATGTGCGCAATACAAGACCAAACCTAATATGCGCACTACAAGACCAAACCTAATGTGCGCACTACAAGACCAAGCCTAATATGCGCACTACAAAACCAAACCTAATGTGCGCACTACAAGACCAAACCTAATATGCACACTACAAGACCAAACCTAATGTGCGCACTACAAGACCAAACCTAATGTGCGCACTACAAGACCAAACCTTATGTGCGCACTACAAGACCAAGCCTAATATGCGCACTACAAGACCAAACCTAATGTGCGCAATACAAGACCAAACCTAATATGCGCAGTACAAGACCAAACCTAATGTGCGCACTACAAGACCAAACCTAATATGCGCACTACAAGACCAAACCTAATGTGCGCACTACAAGACCAAGCCTAATATGCGCACTACAAGACCAAACCTAATGTGCGCACTACAAGACCAAACCTAATATGCGCACTACAAGACCAAACCTAATGTGCGCACTACAAGACCAAACCTAATGTGCGCACTGCAAGACCAAGCCTAATGTGCGCACTGCAAGACCAAGCCTAATGTGCGCACTACAAGACCAAGCCTAATATGCGCACTACAAGACTAAGCCTAATATGCGCACTACAAGACCAAACCTAATGTGCGCACTACACGACCAAGCCTAATATGCGCACTACAAGACCAAACCTAATGTGCGCACTTCAAGACCAAACCTAATATGCGCACTACAAGACCAAACCTAATGTGCGCACTACAAGACCAAAAATAATATGAGCACGACACGACCAAACCTAATGTGCGCACTACGTGGTGGTTTTAACGGAAAGCGGACTATTTTACCAATCCCTAACAATGGGACGAACGCTGTAATGATAGTACTTTTGTCTATACCCTTATACTAACTAAATCTAGACTACTATCACACTGGACGACACGCGCCCGCGACAGAAACGACTGGACCTTGAGTTGGAACTCGCTCAAGGGTGACCACCCTTTGACGAAGAAGTTATACTAACTAGTATTGAATAATGAAGACCACACCACCCCGTCAACTCCCTGTGATTCAGTTGCTAGCCCCATACAGACCCTTCTTAGAAGCATTTTAGGACATCCTTGTGATGTTAGAGTGACCTCTTCTTTTAACCATCACACCAATTGGATGGTAATACCTAGTCGCGCCTTTTAAATGCCCCTGCGAAAATGTCTGAAGTTCCAGACCTGAGACCATAGTGCAAGTTTTAGTTGGAAAGTAGAGCCAAACGTTACGTTACTTGAGGGCGCCTGATTCCCTAGGCGGCACTGCTCAGATCGAATATATCCCGTGATTATAGAGATGGCTCTCGCAAGTACACATATCTGAATTTAAACTCTCAAACCGAGAGACACCAGGCGGTTGGCATGGCTGTGAGAGTGAGTGAGTGGGTAACATGCGTGAGCCGATGAGGTTGTAGGGTAGAGTCGCGAAGAAATAGAGAGAGCGGAAGGATTGTCGCGATCTGAGTAAGATGGAGGAGTGAAACAAGTAAACATGTCGATCGTGCGCTAACGAAGTCTGCTAACAGAACAGAGAGTTGCCCCGTGGAGCGCGCGCGCTTTAGATTGCTTCGTTACTTTGATTAAAAAAGGAAAGTGTAGTAGTGATCAGATAAGAGCTTTATCTGACCAATCCAGCTGTCCTGCTTTTGCGTATAACCGTGTTCATGGCTTTCTTTTGTTCTCAGAACATTTCCAAATACTTTTTCTCATAATTTATTCTGCGTCTTTTCTGTCCTTGTCCTAATTGTAAAGAAAGTCAGAAAAATACTGAAGTTGGACTTTGAAAACATTACAAAATTAATATTTACTTTTTTATATTAACTGTGGGCATTTTGTGTGGTAATTAAGGATTCAAAGTGGCCGCTATTCGTCCGTGCAGTTCTAGCAGTACCAGACTCAGTACACGTACGTCGATTTGAGAACACTACGGAATTGTGGCAACTCGCAAGCACTGATATTCAGTGGCACTATACGTATTTGCAGTTTTCAGATATTTCTAAAAAAATGCAAAGTTTGTAGGTAAGTTTTGTTGTTTGTTCTCGTTTATTATTTAAATTTATCTTCTCATTGACTAACACATATAACATAGACACGTGATTTTCTGTATTTGGATCATTGTTTTAATATTCCATTTTTGAACTTTTGTAACGTAAGCGACAAAAATCCTCATTAGCAGTTACTTCCTTTCACCTTTGTAGATAAACACAAACAAAGAAAAGTATATTACAACATCCAATCATGTCCTAAAAGGCAACTTAAGAAGGTTGTGTCTGGGATTACCAGCCTCATCATGCATAATAGACTGTTACACACTTCTAGAACGAAGCAGTGCTTTGATACACACGTCCTATTAAAATACACTCGTCATGTTAAGATACACACGTCCTGTTACGATACACACTCTGTAAGATACACACACTCTGTAAGATACACACACTTTGTAAGATACATATACTCTTAAGATACACACGTCCAGTTACGATACACACACTTTGTAAGATACACACACTCTGTAAGATACACACTCGAAGATACACTCGTCCTGTTACGATACACACACTCTGTAAGATACATACTTCCTGTTACGATACACACACTTTGTAAGATACATACTTCCTGTTACGATACACACACTTTGTAAGATACATACTTCCTGTTACGATATATACGCGCACTGTAAGATACATACTTCCTGTTACGATACACGCGCTCTGTAAGATACATACTTCCTGTTACTATACACGCGCTCTGTAAGATACATACTTCCTGTTACGATACACACACTCTGTAAGATACATACTTCCTGTTACGATTACACACTCTGTAAGATACACTCGTCCTGTTACGATACACACACTCTATAAGATACATACTTCCTGTTACGATACACACACTCTATAAGATAGATACTTCCTGTTACGATACACCCGCTCTGTAAGATACACTCGTCCTGTTACGATACACGCGCTCTGTAAGATACACACGCCTTGTATGTTTTGTCAAGAGCGAAAAAGAGTCAATAAGAACAAGTTACCGACAGGGTCGGACTTAGGTCGCTGGGGGCCTGGTCACAGTCAACATAGAGACCCACGGCTATCTTTACCCTGCGCCTAGATATCGGCAGATTGTTACAGGTGATGACAACGCCGATGATATTATAAAATATTGCCCGTATGGTATTTATGTAACGACTCGTGTCGCGTGCTATTTAATAAGTAAACATCTTGTGCAACTACAACATAAATAAAATACATGAAGTGAGTCTCTTACAAATTGAAGAATTTGTTATCCATGTACATGGTCGAAGAATGCAAAGTTTAGTCTACGATATCAAACATGGCTTCCTGTTGCTGGCTCCAAAAAAGGATTCCACTACGTCATCAAAGGCCAGATGTCCAAGAATGTCGTCATTATAACAAGCTATAAATGACTCATCTTATGAACGCCTCTCAATTTTAATAGTTTTAGTGTTGAAAACGATCCTTCGCCATTTCGGCTAAATTCGTCTGCTTCTTCTTCTTGTTCTTCTTGTCTTTTTAAAATTCTTTTTCTGCGTTCAAGTTTTTGATCATGTTAACTTAACTTTACTTAACGTGTTTATACTGGTTTAGAAGAGTCTAAAGTTTGTATTCAACCAGTTTCTTGGAGGGTGTTACAACCGATGTGAGATACCATCTTTAAATATTCAAAGACTAGAGCTAAGAAGAAGCCAGTTAGGCGCCATCTATAGCTACTCTTATCAAACTTAATGGGGGAAAGGTACAAATAACTAGAGTATATATTTTAACTTGAATTTTGTTCGGGTAGCGGCTGTTAAGTCTACTCTTTTCGATTTCCAACTGCCAAGGAATTTTTAACGTTATCGACACTGAAAACGGTAGTCCGATCTCACTATCCAGAGATCAGGGAAATGTTTGCCAGAAGGTCCACGTGAAAAAAATCCCGGTCTTCACAGTGATTCGAACCTATAACATCCAGCACCCCAGGGGGACACCCTACTTCGAGACCACTGTACTCACGTGCCCAAGACGAAGTGCAAAACCTTTTCAAGGTCTCTACGGCAGCCCATCTCTGCTCCCTGTAACCAGATTTGACATCGTAGGTATTTCGAGATTGAGCAGTCTTGTAGGGCATGTTCAGGTGTCTGGATTCCTGTAGCACACGGGCATTCGTTTGTGGAGGATATCTTGAGTCGCTAGAGGTGATTTAGTAGTCTGCAGGGGTTTGTGTTCTTGTCGCAGAGTTGTTTATTAGTGTCCTTGAAGTTGGTAGATTGGTTCACATCCATTTCTTTCTTCAATACGTTTTTTTGAAATAGTTGCGTTTTGGCCTCTCATTATGACACTGTATGGAGGAATTACTCCATATTGATACCATCTCCAGACAGGGCATCAACTCTCTCGTTTCATGTAATCCCACAGTGTGACGGTAGCCACTGGTGGGCAACGGTTGAGATCCCTCTGAATGTCGGACTGAATAAGAAATGCAAAAATATATGACGCAGTCTTATAGATATTTGATTTAGTGTTGAGGTTGTCCTATATATATATATTTGATCCAGTGTTGACATTGTCTTCTATATATTTGATCCAGTGTTGACATTGTCTTCTAGATATTTGATCTGGTGTTGACGTTGTCTCATATATATTTGATCAAGTGTTGAGGTTGTCTTATAGATTATTTACAATGTTCAACAAACTTCGTGAAAAGATATTGAAGAAAAGCAACTATTGATGCATACTGATTTAGCACACATCGTGAGCACAATTTTATATTCCTGCAATGCTTTACTGGCAACTCCAAAATTACTAAGTATGTCGTCCCATAACGCCAGCATATTAGTAAATTATAGCTCCGGCAAGCGATCAAATATTATCCCGACTTCTCGTCACGTGTTTTCTGTCTATGATTGATCAATATTATTTGACTCCAATCTATAAAGAATTGCATCATAAGAGTTTAATATAGCATTAGCTGCCTGCAGGTATATGATAAACGTTCTAGAACAGGGCAGCCTTCTTATAGGAACAACACACCTGACCAGCGATTGATATTATCGCAAATAAATGTGCTACTTCAAGTAAACAGCCAATTGAATTGCGTCCAACCCATTGCGGCATGGGCACCAGCAGCAAAGGCGAACTTTGATAAAATTAGCAAACTTCAAAACCAAGCCATGAGAGTTATAACAGGAGTCATGAAGTCAACGTCAATTGTAGAACTTGAAAAGATTACAAATCTGCAATCCATGACCGACAGAAGAGACTGCAGAGCCCAGCAGCAAGCAGAGAAACCCAGAAGACTGACAGACCATCCAATGCATAAGAAACTAAATAGATTTGGAAAAGAGAAACAAAAGCGGTTAAACTTTGCAGAAATAGCCAAAGCTTAGATGAGCGAAGACCCTATGAACACCATAACACCGCCAAAGTCATTCCATACTGTATTATTCCGGAGGTGGTAGAAAATATACCAGGTATTGGAAACAAGAACAGCCAGACTGAAAAAGAAAGAAGAGACATAACCCTGAGGTACATAGCGAACAACTACCCAAGCATGGATTGGACCCATGCATACACCGACGGTTCTATAACAAACACAACACAGAATGGAGGGGGAGGAGTATTCCTGAGCCTAACAAATGGTAGAAAAATAACACTGTCAGTGTCAACTGGAAAATTATCAAGCAATTTCAGAGCGGAGGCAGAGGCACTGAAGGCTGCAGTAAAAGCAATGCTGACAGGCGAAAGCAATGAAAGCCAGATAGTCCTGTTTACAGACGCGCTGGCCGTGGTTACAGCACTAACAAGCCAGAAAAATACTGAACTTAATGATTTAAGAGCAGTACTCTGTGAACTATGCCAGCACTCTGCACCAAAAAGAGTAGTGGTGCAGTGGGTTCCATCCCACTGTAACATCCAAGGCAACGAGGAGGCAGACAGACTGGCAAAAGAAGGTGTAAGACTACCACAACCAGATTCTAGTGTAACCTACGAAGAGTCCAAAAATTTATTAGGGTCAGATACATGGTCAAATGGGAAACAGAACATACTGGCTTCCCAAAAAATGATGCTTATTACCAGCTGAACAGAAGAGAGCAGGTCGTGGTCTTCAGACTTCGCACTGGCCACAATAGACTGAGGTATCACCTATTCAATAAACTAAAGATAGGTGGCACTGACGAATGCACTTGTGGTACAGGGAAAATGATCGCTGAACATCTGCTGCAAAATTGCCCGACATACAAGGACCAGAGAAAGCAGATGTGGCCATCACCAGTGGCAACACTAGACAAGCTCTATGGCAGTGTCGACAGCCTCAGGATGACAGCTGCTTTCTTCGAACAAATTCAAGTTGACGTCTGACAGCGTACGAAGAAGAAGAAGATGAAGAAGAAGAAGAAGAAGAAGAAGAAGAATTGCGTCCAACCAAATTTAGCGAATGTGTAGAGAATGAAGGGATGCATATGGATTCATCTCGAAGAATGAAGACCCATAAGAAAGGAGTCAACAGCAATCACTAAAACTCAACATTAAGAGAAGAACATGCGGCAAGATAGGACATACGCCGAGGACGGCATCGTCCAAAATTGCCAGACAGGCTCTTGCATGGAATTCTCAAGGGAATAGTAGGTATGGAAGACTAAAAAATGT
Organism: Ariolimax columbianus; assembly: GCA_036924085.1. Taxonomy (NCBI): domain Eukaryota; kingdom Metazoa; phylum Mollusca; class Gastropoda; order Stylommatophora; family Arionidae; genus Ariolimax; species Ariolimax columbianus. The sequence goes on from JAVGWX010000003.1 coordinate 32,580,061, forward strand.
GAGGAGGAGAGAATGTGAGAAGGGACTACAATTAAGTGGTTACAACTGGATAGGAACAGAACGAGTAGCCCAGGGCCATGTATGATGGCGAGTGTGGACAATGGTCTATGCACCAAGACGAGCGGCAGGATTTGATTTGTGGATTCAGCTCACGAAGTTTTTGTTGCAAATCATTGAACCAACCGACCAGACATGTTTGCAGTTCTTTCTTTAAAACATGTCTTCCCTGGAATGTAAGAAAAGTTCAGATCATAGTAATTTGTGAGGCAGTCAACAAGAATTTTCAAAAGATGTTAGTTAGTCTGGTTGTCAATTGGTGGAAACACAATGAAACGTTGGAAAGCTTACCACCAGCGAGACTTACATAATACAACATTACAGTTCATTGGTCAGTGTGTAATCTATCCGAAGTCGAGTTTACAGATACAAAATAATAACCGGTACGTTTGATTTCACCCAGGATGTTTTAGTTGACCTTGCTAGCCATTTGTGTGTATGTTGTCTTAGACATATCAGAATAATGTTGACCTTAGTGTTTCCATATGTTGATATAGGGTTGGTAAGAAATGGGTCGCACTAGGCAGATAGCTCAAGAAACCCTTGAATGTTCCTATTATTATGTGCACCATTTTCTTCATCCATTTCTAGATGTCTAGAGCAGAGAAGAATTCGAAGTGACTTAAAACACGTTTATAAATTAATCAATGGAACAGATAAAGTAGACTATACCAAGTTTTTCTAAGTTCAACCGGCTACAAGAACTAGAGGGTACAGCTTCAAATTATTTAAAGACAGGTCCAGATTAAATATTAGGAAATATTTTGTTAGTCAGAGAGTGGTGAAAGCTTTGAATGCACTGTCACAGGAGACAGTCAATAAATGCATTCAAAAATTGATTAGACGATCAGTCATTTTTAGTATCGGTGAAGTGCAATAAACTGGTTGTATGCAGACTCTAAAGAGTCTTATAAACCAGTATAATGAAGTTAAGTTAAGTTACGTTTCCTAGAACGCCAGCCATGTTCTGACAATGTGTGTACTGCAGCAACCACTCGACGAAAAACATGGCGCCAGTCCAGCTGTTCTCTCGAGATCTGTGCACCCAGTTTATGGGAGATGTTTGCCATCCTTCGACCCAGTAAATACGTCAAGACACCATTTCTGGCTTTACTCCTGCTTCGTGTTTCTGTATTACTCAGGTGTTTCCAATCATCAAAGGCGTCTGTTGTCAAGCACAATTCAGATGATCGAAACAGTCTACAAACGGAACAGTATACTTTCATAGTAGATATCGATTACCAAAGCCTTTGTTGACAGTTTGTCTCGTCCTCAATTGCCTTGTCTTCCCTGTGAAAGCTACAGAGCGATAGATTCTCACTATTTGCTTATGGTTAACCTTGTAGACACGTCATGATTTGTTAAAGTGCCCCTTCCAATTCTGAAGGAACCTAAATCGAACGGTATCTTTATATACATAACTCAGTTAAATAGTTTGCCTCTGTAATTCAATATCAGTTTCAACACAAAACATCGACAGTGTTCGACATTCTACTTGGATCACTGTCGATTCTTTATTTGTAGGTTTTCATGTTATTATTCGTCTATCCTATTACTTCAAATTCACAATTTAACCAACCAATATGATGATTAACATTGAGAGTGTCGGCAACAACAGGATGTTTGTTTGTTTAGAATACCCCCAATGAGTAGGTTTACTTTTGTGTGCACCCTGAAAAGGACGTTAAGTGGCTTTCCACACATCCCGAGCGTACCGATGAAGGTGGACCAGGGTCCTCCAGGCGGGTGTGCTATGCTTAGCTACATCTGCGTGTCACTCACTACTACGGGAATTACGTCGATCCCTCCAGAGAGGGCTGCTCGGAAGCCGAGGTAAGGGTCTTGGCCAGTATATTTTACCTGGCCCTGACTAACATGTCTGATATGTATGTTGTGCCTGACCAGACGTTAGTGTTCCTCTCCGCAACATCGGGCTAATTCGAATCCCCACACCGTTAACAATCCATCGGAAACTGTTCAACTTTTGAAGCTTATTGTCCTACTCGGCAGATATATGTTTATCCTTGTGTTATTGTTCATCATCATCATCATCAGCAATCATGTAACCTGAGAGGTCATTGGAGCACCAATACTGCATATCGTTGGACCAATTCCCACCACTCCACTCCACGTTTGTTGTAGGATATTTGTTCTAGCTATGGACCTTCTCGTCCTCTCCCCGATGTTGTCTTCCCATCTCTTTTTCTGCCTCCCTCTCTTACTCTTCCCAGGCACAGTACCTTGCAGGCCCGTCTTGGTCAACCTAAACGATCTTGGAACATGCCCAAACCACGTGAGCTTGCGTCTTTTTACCATACTCTATAGTTGTTTATATTGGCCGACATTTCTGTTAACGGTGACTCGTACTGCCTTATTAGTGGCGTGGCCTAGATACGGAAGGCCGAGGATTCAACGCAGACACGTCATCTCCATTGCACAAATTCTTCGCTCTAAAACCGCTGTGAGAGTCCAAGTTTCGCACGCGTAAAGGTACACGGGTGACAAGTGCATACATGAAACTCAACCTGGATTTCAGGTTCATGCTTTTGTTCCTCCAAATCAGCCTCAGTGTGGCCAGAGCCGTCATGGCCATCGCTGTTTTTAGCTGAACCTCAGTTCTGGACCCTTTCGCTTCCATCAATGACCCCATGTATTTAAACTGTATACATATATGCAATGGTTTGCTTTTGATTACAAATCGAACTTGTTATGATCTCTGGGATGTCGGCCATGATGTTACTCTTTACTACAATTTCTATTCCAAACTTTTGAGCGGCATTGTCGAGGCTTGATATTAGATTCGCAAGTTCTAGCTCCGTTCCAGCCAACTCGGTAATGTCATCAGCAACCCCGAGATTGGTGAGTGTACGACCACCTAAGCTGACAGTACCCACGTGATCCTCCAGAGCTTCGAACATGATACGTTTATGAAAAACGTTGAAGAGGGTCGGTGAAAGAAGACATCCTTGTTGTACACCGGTTGACGTGCAAAACCATTTCCGAATTATCCTGTTATGGAAAACTGCATTAGTGGCTTGGGAGTAGAATTTCTCGATGACAGAGGCAGGTCTATGTGGTACTTTTCATGTTTTTTATAATTGTTTAATTTTTAATTTACCAGCCTAACGTTATACATAATTTTACGAGGGTAAGTCGGTGAGTAAATCACAAACTGGCAGCAACATCCAGCTTTGTGATTAGCGTAGGTAGCAGATGCTAGATGGCAGCAACATCCAGTTTGTGATTAGCGTAAGTAGTACTTACTCGTTCTTACTCTCAATACCTTTGAATTCAATGGCCAGTTCTTCGACCAGATCAGCGGTGTGGCTATGGGCACCAGAATGGGCCCCAGCTACGCATGCCTGTTCATGGTTCACCTGGAACACTTGATCTGGCTTCAATTCCAGGCCCCCTTTCCTTTGATGTATTATCGATACATCGACGATGGGATTGGTATTACTGACATGTCGGAGAAGGATCTCCTCAACTTTATCGACTTTGTCAACGACTTCCATCCCCCGATCAAGTTCACGTCCTACATTTCCCTCACGTCTGTCCACTTTCTGGACATCACTGTCTCTATCTGCCCTTCAGGCCTCTCCACCACTGTCTACTACAAACCCACTGACGCCCACAACTACCTCCTCTACACTTCCTCCCATCCCCTATCCTGTCGCGATTCGCTTCCTTTCTCCTAACTCCTCCGCATCCGACGCCTATGTCAGGATGACGACGACTTCCTTCTCAGGGCCCACGAGATGCTTGACTTCTTCCGCAAGCGACTCTACCCTGAGAACACTCTCTCCTCCGCCCTTCAGCGGGTTCTTCTTATCTCCCGCCAAGACTCCCTCACTCCCACCCACCATCCTCCCTCTGACCGTGTGAAACTCGTCCTCACCTATCACCCTCACAGCGTCTCTGTCCGGGATATCCTATTCCGCCATCTCCCTATCCTTCACTCTGATCCTGCCACTCGCAAAGTTTTTCCCGATCCTCCCCTTGTCGCCTACAAGCGTGACAGGAACCTGAGGGACTTGCTGGTCAGTAGTCGCCTACACACCAGCCCTCATAGCCTCCCAGGCACCAGGCCGTGCAAAAATTCACGTGGCTGTGTTACCTGCCCTCATGTCATCCTTTCTCGCTCCATTACCTTTCCTAAGGCTGAATTCTTCATCAAAGAGGGGTTCACATGCAAATCTCGTAACCTCATCTATTCCATCATCTGCCGCCAGTGCGGTATGACTTACATTGGGGAAACTGGTATGGAACTACGGGAGCGTTTCCGCCAACACCTCAACGACATCCGCAACCGCACTGGTTCCCCAATTGCCAGCCACTTCAATGGTCCTGAGCATCGGGGTATGGCTGACGTCAGTGTCACTGGTCTAGTTTCGTGCTTCTCTGACGATCGTCATCGATTCGCCCTTGAGAACAGACTTATCTCGAGTATGGGCTGTCTCCAACCACATGGTATTAATATCTTCCATACTTTTTCTTAAACCCTCACACTGGTTCCCATCTATTTGTCTTCCTCTCCCCCCCCCCGCTCCCCGCCTCGCCCATTCTTCCATCAGTTCTCTTCCCCCCTCTCTTATATCAATATCACGCCCTCCCGGCTTATATTGCCTTCTCTTTGTTCTCCTATCTGCATCACTATTTGGCCACGCTTGGCTTATCAGGCATATTCCGCCACTTTTTGTTTGACCGCTCCTATTTCAGTTTCTATCGAGTACTTGGCACAACCGGTCGCTTAGACAGAAAGCGTCTCCTACCTGAAACAGATGAGTTGACCCTTTTTTTCTTATATGTTGTTGTCCCTGGTGAAGGCCTATTGGTCGTAACGTAGGTTTTGTTTGTGTTCTCGTCTCGGTGCGGTATCTGACCATACCCATTTTTAAATTTTGATTAAGCTCAACCTTAATCAACTTTTACTAGTTTTTTTTCATGTTTTTTTCCCATTAGCGTAAGTAGCAGACGCTAGGTGTCAGCAACATTCAGCTTTGTGATTAGCGTAGGTAGCAGACGCTAGGTGTCAGCAACATTCAGCTTTGTGATTAATATAGGTAGCTGTTGTGGGCCTTTTTTAGGGAGGGGTGGAGGCCAAAATGACTTTCTTAAAAGAACATTCACAAGGAAGTGCTTCCTGTATACGGAGAGAAGTGTTTGTCGGGTAAAGCGGTGCAAAACTGGGTCGGTCAATGGTCACATGGGCACTAACAAATAGCGGATGAAGCTCTACCTGGTCGTTCGGGTCAGCTTGTAACAGAAACATATGTGCGGCTAGTGAGGAAGATTATTACAGCTGACAGGTAAGTAATGGTGAAAAGTGTAGCAAATGCAATAGATTTATTAGCCAACTTTTGCTCAGTAATTATATTTTAACCCCTAACTTCTTCAAGACCAACTAATTTGTTTTGCCCAATAATCAAATTTAAAGAGCCTCATTTCTCTCCTGAAAATGATTGTTCAATGTCCATGTTTAAGTAACATATCAAATGATGAGTACATAGCACTGGATTGTTCCTATTTTCTATTTCTGAAAATAGTCCTTGTATTCCATATTGCTCGAGGGCCTGTTTTCCATTTGGTTTTTTTCAAGTCCAATAGGCTGTACATACTCGGCATGGTGAGAGAAGCCACGATTTGGGGTGTCTACTACACTATATGGGCTACTCTCCAACACTATCAAACTATGTTGTTTGTGAAGGTTTTAAAATTTCCTTTGGTGAAGGTGAGCTGTTGTGAACCTTGAATAGTCTTATCTAAGCGGATGAGTAGAGTAGAGATAGAGCGCTGGGCTTGACAATCTAAGGCACCGTGTTGGATTCCCGCTATCTAGACTCTTCAGTCGACTCAACTGTAAATGGGTACCTGGATTACTGTTAGGGAAGGAAAGTCAGCGAAGAAGAGAACAGGCCGCTCCCGGCCACACCTTATCAAAAGCTGAAGCCTAGTACACTAAATTTCCAACACTTCATGTCCGACTTCAGGGTATGTTATAAGACTACCATTACCTTTATGGTTTGTTTGTTTGCTTGTGTCAGAACGCAAGAGTCATCATCAAATATCTGCAGGCATGTCTAAATTCTCGTCAAGCAATGATAATGTAATCACAATGGGGACTACCTGACCATAAAACCTCATTCTTACGACAAGTGTACCATCTGACCATCGCCATGGATCATCATTTTTCAGACATTTCGTCAATACTATTCTCCATATTCTCAACCGAGAAAACCTGCAGCCGCATCCATAACATGTGTGTGCCATCTGACTATTTAACTCACCAACGCCTGACACTAATAATCACTTCCAACAATCTCTACGGGAAACCAGATAATGGCCCTTTCATGTCACTAAACCCATCTTATCTCCCTTCTTCTCGATTTCAGCACCGATTGTCCTGCACGGCTAGGAAGTTAACAATTGGTAGTGATTGGAGCATCTTTTCTAGAAGTGATGTTTCCCTCAGGTATTACGTGTCGGTAGAAGAGAGTATGACGTAATATTTTTCATACCAGTCTCTTGACCGAGGAGACATGGGCTCAAAACTCAGATAAAAACTAGGTTATTTTTAATAACGAATATAAACAAAATTGAAAATGGCTCATAGAAACAACTTCGCTGTACTTGAGCTCTCCCATTTTTGCTTAATCCCATTAATTGTGGAACGTTCCGACGACTGAGCAAGAGCTCCGTAGCTCCCCCGACGGCTCTGAACTTTCGCTTGACACAGCCAGACAATCATTTACAGCGAGGTCGACTGAATATAGAAACACAATATTAAAACACTCAAAACTTCATGCTTGGTCTGTGGAACCTGAGCCCAACGTTAGTTGAACGTGGAACGTTAGGTTTGTAAACCTAGCTCACAAGACCCCAACAATACAGAACTCAGTCTGCATTCTGCCTGACGATTACTGGGACAAGTCACCTGTATTTCTCACAAACGTAATTCACCTGACGGACAGTAGTAATTAGACAAAAATACTACATTGATAATGCACATTAAAATATGTGTTGGCTTTAAGCAATGTTCTCCTTTGGCATAGTACGTATGATACAGTGACAGCCATTTTGTGTAAGGATACATTGATGACAGCGTACAGGTAAGGTTACATTGATGACAGCGTACAGGTAAAGTTACATTGATGACAGCATACAGGTAAGGTTACATTGATGACAGCGTACAGGTAAGGTTGCATTGATGACTAGCTACAGGCAAAGTTACATTGATGACTAGGTACAGGCAAAGTTACATTGATGACTACGTACAGGTAAGGTTACATTGTTGACTACATACAGGCAAAGTTATATTGATGACAGCGTACATGCAAAGTTATATTGATGACAGCGTACAGGTAAGGTTATATTGATGACAGCGTACAGGCAAAGTTATATTGATGACAGCGTACAGGTAAGGTTACATTGATGACAGCGTACAGGTAAGGTTACATTGATGACTAGGTACTGGCAAAGTTATATTGATGACAGCGTACAGGCAAAGTTATATTGATGACAGCGTACAGGCAAAGTTATATTGATGACAGCGCACAGGCAAAGTTATATTGATGACAGCGTACAGGTAAGGTTACATTGATGACAGCGTACATGTAAAGTTACATTGATGACTAGGTACAGGCAAAGTTATATTGATGACAGCGTACAGGCAAAGTTATATTGATGACAGCGCACAGGCAAAGTTATATTGATGACTGCGTACAGGCACAGTTATATTGATGGCAGCGTATAGGCAAAGTTATATTGATGACTACTTACAGGTAAGGTTACATTGATGACAGCGTACATGTAAGGTTACATTGATGACTAGGTACAGGCAAAGTTATATTGATGACAGCGTACAGGCAAAGTTATATTGATGACAGCGCACAGGCACAGTTATATTGATGACAGCGTACAGGTAAGGTTACATTGATGGCATCGTACAGGTAAGGTTACATTGATGACTAGGTACTGGCAAAGTTATATTGATGACAGCGTACAGGCAAAGTTATATTGATGACAGCGTACAGGCAAAGTTATATTGATGACAGCGCACAGGCAAAGTTATATTGATGACAGCGTACAGGTAAGGTTACATTGATGACAGCGTACATGTAAAGTTACATTGATGACTAGGTACAGGCAAAGTTATATTGATGACAGCGTACAGGCAAAGTTATATTGATGACAGCGCACAGGCAAAGTTATATTGATGACTGCGTACAGGCACAGTTATATTGATGGCAGCGTATAGGCAAAGTTATATTGATGGCAGCGTACAGGCACAGTTATATTGATGACAGCGTACATTGCAAAGTTATATTGATGACTACTTACAGGTAAGGTTACATTGATGACAGCGTACATGTAAGGTTACATTGATGACTAGGTACAGGCAAAGTTATATTGATGACAGCGTACATGCAAAGTTATATTGATGACAGCGCACAGGCACAGTTATATTGATGACAGCGTACAGGTAAGGTTACATTGATGACATCGTACATTGCAAAGTTATATTGATGACAGCGCACAGGCACAGTTATATTGATGACAGCGTACAGGCAAAGTTAAATTGATGACAGCGTACAGGCAAAGTTATATTGATGACAGCGTACAGGTAAGGTTACATTGATGACAGCGTACATTGCAAAGTTATATTGATGACAGCGCACAGGCACAGTTATATTGATGACAGCGTACAGGCACAGTTATATTGATGACAGCGTACAGGCAAAGTTATATTGATGACAGCGTACAGGCAAAGTTATATTGATGACAGCGTACAGGCAAAGTTATATTGATGATGACTACTTACAGGTAAGGTTGTTGTTCTTGTTGTAGTTGAATGTCCACAATGAGTAAGAATACTCTTTTGTGCGCCCCGAAAAGGGCGTAAAGTCGCTGCTACCAGTAGCTTTCCTAACATTCCGTGCGTGCTGATGAAGGTGGATAGTCCCCTAGGCCGGCGTGCTTTGCTTGGTTTTATCTGCATATAGCTCACTACTACGGGGATTACGTAGATTTCTACCTCGTCAGCCAGGAAGTCATGAAAACAGCCAATTTTCAGGGAGATCTGCGTGAAAGTGAGGTGAGGGTCTTGGCCAATATATTTTACCTAACTATGATTAACATGTCCGATCAGTGTGATTTACATGGCCAGACGTTAGTCTCCTCTCCCCACCTGACCAAACCTTAGTCTCCTCTCCCCACCTGACCAGACGTTAGTCTCCTCTCCCCACCTGACCAGACCTTTAGTCTCCTCTCCCCACCTGACCAGACGTTAGTCTCCTCTCCCCACCTGACCAGACCTTAGTCTCCTCTCCCCACCTGACCAGACGTTAGTCTCCTCTCCCCACCTGACCAGACGTTAGTCTCCTCTTCCCACCTGACCAGACGTTAGTCTCCTCTCCCCCACCTGACCAGACGTTAGTCTTCTCACTCCACCTGACCAGCCGTCAATCTCCTCTCCCTACCTGACCAGATGTTAGTCTCGTCTCCCCTCACGACCACGTCTGTTCTCTCTGATCCTCGTATGTCGGGCAGTTTTGCAGCAAATGCTCAGCGGTCATTTTGCCGGTACCACACGGGCATTCGTCGGTGCCACCTATCTTCAATTTGTTGAATAGGTGGTACCTCAGTCTATTGGGGCCAGTGCGAAGTCTGAAGACAACGACCTGCTCTCTTCGGTTCAACTGGTAATAGGCATCGTTTTTGGTGTAGCCAGTATGTTCTGTTTCCCATTTGGTCATGTATCTAGCTCTAATAAGCCGTTTTGACTCTTCGTATGTCATACTAGTATCTGGTTGTGGTAGTTTTGCACCTTCTTTTGCCAGTCTGTCTGCCTCCTCGTTGCCTTGGATGTTGCAGTGGGATGGAACCCACTGTACCACTACCCTTTTTGGTGCGGACTGCTGGCATAGTTGACATAGTACTGCTCTTAAATCATTAAGTTCGGTATTTTTCTGGCTTTTTAGTGCTGTGACTACGGCCAAGGCATCTGTAAGAAGGACTATATAGATTTCATTCCTTTTACCTGTCACCATTTCTTCCACTGCCGCCCTCAGTGCCTCTGCCTCCGCTCTGAAATTGCTTGTGTATTTTCCAGTAGCGAATGACAGTGTTATTTTTCTGCCATTTGGTAGGTTCAGAAATGCTCATGCCTCTCCGTTCTGTGTTGTGTTTGTTACAGAACCGTCGGTGTATGCAAGGGTCCAGTGCATGCTTTGGTAGTTTTCCGTTATGTAACTCAGGGTAGTATCTCTTCTTTCGTTTTCAGTCTGGCAGTTTTTGTTTGCAATACCTGGTATATTTTCTACCACCTCTGGAAATATTTGCTGCTGTTGTCCATGCCGCAATGCCATACTCGAGAACTGGTCTCACTCTTCCAGTGTACAGTTTCTTTAGTATACTGATTTTGTGTTTAACTATTGATGGCATATCACTTCTGATCAGTTTTGAATATAATGTATGAGTCTTCCACTACTCTGAGGCGGATTGGATTGTTTACTTACTTACTGTCTTGTCTCCATAATGTAAATGATGGTCCGAGCCCTTCATTTACATTTCAGTAGACCGAAGCATTCTACAACTGATCCCATTGCTATGAGATGTACATTACTATAAGGCTCTGCTACTCGGCAGCTGACTGTATCTATAACAAAAACGACTGATACTGTTACTCCAATGTCTGGAGATTAATGACGGTTAATGACACTGTACACAAACTAAACTTACTGGAGTTGTATTCTAGAAATAGCATTGGTGTACGACTATGTGAAGTGAAGCAATTAAAACAAAATGTGTACTCATTGGGCTATTGGGCGCAAAATACAGTACAACCCACACCGGCTTAGGAAAACAGACGAAGGAAACAAACCAAGGAAGTATGTACTGGTTATCCTTGCTGCCATGAACTCTAAATTGTGAGTACTTTCTATTCAAAAAACTACTTTCTATGTGATATATGTTATGCCTCGTGTCCCATTGATTGAACATATTCATAGCTGTATTATGTCATCATCGTCATCATCATCATTAAGCAGAAAATACTTTGCACTGTCGCTCTCACAACAGTCGTTCTGTAAGACTCGGTCTCTGGCTAGAACTCCCGTCTCTGTCATCTTCAGGATCTCCGTGATGTCTTGTGTCCATCGTCTCCTCGGTCTGCCTCTGGCCCGCTTTCCAGACCCCATGTTCCCCAGCATCGTTCCCTTTATACCATTATTACGTTAGATGTTGCCAACATATTTTAGATTTCTAGACAAGATAATGTTTACTAGACAATTTATGTGCGCAAACTATACAAACCAAAACATCGCGAGTCACGTGTTTTAAATGTATGTATTGGAAGCAGAAAGAGACGTGTATTAACATCGACTTTTTTCTACGAATATATCAATATGTGTTATGATTTCCTGATGTCGACTTGCTGATTTGCTGTTTGTTCATCGATCAAGTTCTACATCTTTAGCTGTTAAAGTACTTCTTCCCAATTGTAAATCTGATCATATTGTTCTATTTTCAGTGTATTTGATTGTTCTACCTTACTATCTTTCATTTCTATTTTTACTTCCCTTCCATGTACTTTCTGTCCTCTTTTATTGTATCTTCTTTCCTTCATTAATTCTAATTTTCTTCTATTATTTATTCTTGTATTATTTTTCTTCTTCTTCTTCATTGATCCTTGCTCAATGACTATCAAAGTGCCCAGTAACAATCACATATGAAAGCATTTCTAGGGGCAGTAACAAACTCATTCCACTTCACCCTTTATGCAGCGTCATTTGTAAAACACTTCATCTATGGTTCATGGACTTCACATCTGCTTCTATGGTTCTTCAACAAACTTTCATTAGTCAGACTCTCTAGAGTCCCAATCAATGCGGTTCTTGTGATGGCATCAATCTAGCTCCCTGGCCATGGTCTATCAAATTCCAGCGTCGAATTTTTATGAATTTGTCTTATACTGATATTTCATTCTCTTCCCTGTATTCTCAATTTTCTTCCTCTATCTCTTCTCCTTCTCATGATCTCATTGTTCCCTATTATAAAATTGTAACTTTGCACTTCCGAACCGATTGATTCCCATATACATATTTCACTTTCATGCATCGATAATTACTGCTCGCTGGTATGTTACATGTTGCCCGCCTATCTCACACAGGCGTTTATAACTAACTTGTTATTATTACAACACGCGAGACAGGCACCAATTTGGAAAGAATTGATAAGTATAACAAGATATTGATTTATAGCAACAACGCCATAATTATGTGAATTATTTTAGTTTAAAGTAGCTCATCCCTCGCTAGCAAAAGGTTAAAGGTCGTTAAAAAGAACAATGGGTCCCAAACTTTATGAGATCGCGAGTCCCCTCAGGTCAATCATTATTTCTCTTTTTCTCTTTCTCTCTCTCTCTCTCTCTCTCTCTCTCTCTCTCTCTCTCTCCCCTCCTCCATCCTCCTCCCCGCTACTCACAGTCACACAAGGAGAAATTGAGAGCATATACATATATTCTTAAAACATCTAGATTATATATACCGAAGCCCCATAATACGTCGCAGATACCTTTACGATCACAGATCCCAGGTTGGGACCATTACCTTAGACATGGCTTCCTTTGGAGATGATCTGTTTTGTTCTGCTATACTCTTTTCTGTTCTGTTTCATGCCTAAGAATTGTCCACACTGTGCTTTGAGCATACCCATAGGTGCTCTGTATCTTTCAGTAAATTGCCAAGGGTGTTGATTCTGATTGTTTTTGTAACTCCTAGGTTGGCCATACTCCAGCTTCCCCCCTATCCCGTATGTCCTGCTCCGCAGGAAACTGACCTCTCACCCTAGTCGAACAGCTGAAACCAGATTTACCCTTGCATAACATTGATCTATGAGATACATGACGACGACTTGTTAGGTTCTGGTAGCAAGAGGTATCTGGTTTTTGTGAGTTGAATCTACCAGGTCCTTTCTCTCTGCTTTGTTGTTCCTTACCGAAACGGTAGCGGGACATGTCATATGCTTCAGTTGGTCATACACTGTTAGACACTTGTTTGGACAAAGTCTCAACTTTTGAATCAGTTTCGCAGAATAGAGTACAGCCTGATACGTCTAGCATACTCACTGCGGTCAGTACAGACAGAAGAAGCCAGTTCAAACAGAAGATGCCATTTCTTATAGATGAAACCAGTTTTTACATAATAAATCAGTTCTTACTGCAGACGCCAGGTCTTACAGAAAAAGTCAATTCTGACACGGATCCAATTTCTTATATAAGAAGAAGCCAGTTCTTTATCCAGTTCTTACAGAAGAAGCCAGTTCTTACAGAAGAAGCCAGTTCTTACAGAAGAAGCCAGTTCTTATAGAAGAAGCAGATCCTTACATAAGAAGCCAGTTCTTACATAAGAAGCCAGTTCTTACAGAAGAAGCCAGTTCTTACAGAAGAAGCCGGTTCATACAGAAGAAGCCGGTTCATACAGAAGAAGCCGGTTCATACAGAAGAAGCCAGTTCTTACAGAAGAAGCCAGTTCTTACAGAAGAAGCCAGTTCTTACAGAAGAAGCCAGTTCTTACAGAAGTAGCCGGTTCTTACAGAAGAAGGCAGTTCTTAAAAAAGCAGCAAACCTTCTAGCTGATCTGCCGCGCGTGCACACAGACGTTATTTTTAGAATATTTGACTGTGACCATAGTCAACTGTAATATATAAAGTAGGTCATGGTATGACAATGTGCACATTTTGGCCACAATTTGAACGGACACATTCATATGTCATTGTGGGGCATGACTTATCCTGGAGCAAGTTATTTCTGCCTCATTTTAGCGAGATACGATGCTTTCGACCCCAATACGGAAACTGACAACCGAGATGTGAATATAAAGAATAGACAATATGAATGTAAGGGTTAATGGACAAAGTAGCAATCGAGATGTGAATATAAAGCAAAGATAATATGAGTGTAAGGGTTAATGGACACATACAGCGTTGTCTACCCAGCTAGGTCGTCTGGTCTTGCCCACCCCAAACTCACACAAATCAATTGATTGCAGATTGTGAAATAGTCTTCTAGGTTTGAAAGAAAGTCCTGCAAACAGTATTTGATAATGGATTAAACAATAAATAGTTTGTTTTTTCTTGGGGAGATAGGCGACGGGTGGGGGTGGTTGGGCGTAGGGGCGGTTGGAGTCGCAGGGGGGGGGGGCGGAGAGATATATAGACGAATAAAGACACACATGTTCATGTGTTAGGTGTAATTGAGGTTTATATGTGCATGCACATCAGTGGTGTATTCTGGATTATGAAAGGAAGGACGGCCTGCAATCATAAGTAAGTGATCATGAAATAGAAGAAAAAGTTGGGCTTATTACTCGTATTACATTTTAATTTAACAATCCTTTCCATTTACTCTATATATTTGTAGATTTACTCTGCAGCTCGTCTTGTAGAAGTCCAGTATAACTTTGTTGTAGAAGTTATCTGTTGCGATAACTGAGGTGTCTCCCTTTCTTCGTTTTCTTTGCTCTATTGAAATACATTTCGTCAAAACCATTATTACGCAATGTACGTGGTTTATCATTAAAATCACATATCTCTCTACATCAATACACCATGTCCAGTGATTTCGACTGAGGGATATTAAAAGCAAACATCTGTCATAGAATATATATCGATGATGAACACAGACAAAAAGATAATGAAATTAAAAATGTCCTAACTTTATCCGAAATCTACATGTTTCATTTATTGTTGCGATGTCCCAACAAAATATATTCACATAAGTGTTGAAGGGCATTGCGATATTCGTCAATAGTCTATACTAAACGGTTGATATAGTTCCACTTGGTTGGCACATGTTTTGGAAACCGTTTATTTACTATTAAGGTGTCCAACGAATTAGTTCTCCTCAAAGAATGAATAACGAACGTGCAAAAACATCTAATTGGCGCAAATAATATTCGAAACACGCACTTATGCACGTCGCAGCTTGAGACGTCACTAAATTCAGTTTGTTTGTAACAATGTATGAATAATGCTTCAAGAACCACTTCCATAAATTTGTCTTGCACATCATTGAATTGGCCTGCATTACTGCGGCATCATCACACGTCACTTATATCTACAGTCAAACTGATTGAAACAATTGGTAGCCAGCCTTGACAATGCCTTTGTAGACCATCAGAGCTAACATTATTACAGTCCGCAAACCTTTCGAAAATATTGCCATCGTAAGCATATCTAAACACAATTGATAGTTAAGAAAAAATGTATCAGATCTGATGTCTCGTTAATTAAGATGGCAACAAATCTGGATAACTGAATTTGAGTTTTCACTTCTGCGGTCAGAATAAAACCGTTTTGCATTCATGGCGGAAGTCCTATGAACAACACACTTGCTGTTTTGAGATGCTGGAATAATTATGTCATGCAAAGCGAATCAATTAATGTATACGTATTTCTCACGGTCACTGCCATTGCAATGTCTTTGTTTTCCGAAAGAATCATATCGCAGCCGTTCGTCTCTTTAGAATTTCGTGATGTTTCAATGTTTGATTGTGTTACACAACGCTTTCTGTTTTTGTTTATTCAACTGTAAATCAATTCTGTTTGAATCTCAAATACCTAATCATAACCAGGCATACATGTTCCTTTCAGATTGTTCATGTCTTGAAATGGCGGTATATCAATTATTTCAATGAGAACGACCTGTACACTTACTGCTCCAATGGGAATTTTCCTCCACAATTTGCATGGCCAGCAGAAAATGGTGCATAACGACTTGGAGCCGCACTGCCATAACGTTTTCTTATTCAAATCTTTGTTCAATGAACGAACACAATATTTTTCTTTAGTCTTCAACTTGTGTAAGACATTAGTGCCTACCGTTTTTTTACCACTTCAAGTGTGTCATTAAATGTCAGGTTTGGAACGGTCGTTCAAGTGTAAGGCTAAAGTTGATGTAAACAAACCCGAAATGCATTACTGCGTTCGAAACTAAATGCAGACTCCCCGCTGTATTATTGTTATATAATAATAATAATGTTAGCTTAGGCGTCTTAGGCCCGTTGTGTCGGTCGGCAACATCCATGACTCACAACTGTGGTGTGGTTCCAGGGCGAAGAGGAGGTAGCTACTTACTGGAGGCATACTGTTCGGGGACGGCGTCTTGTGCGCCTCCAGTCGGTTGGTGGAAGACTTTTGGCGCCGAGGAACGACTTGTGTAGTATCTTGTAGGAAGGAGTTTCCTGGCCCAGTCGTACATGACCGAACAAAGAAACTCGGCGCCTGTCATGTGTTTCTCAGATTGGGTGGAGACCTGTTTTAGCAGAGATCTCCACGTTTCGGATGTAGTCATGCCATCGGATGCCCAGAATACGCCGCTGGTTGTGCATGTGGAAGGCTTCCAGTCTCGGCATGTCATGCTTCAGCAATGTCCAGATTTCGGAGCCGTAAAGCAGGAATGGGACCACGCAGGTCTGGTAGATGCGGATTTTTGTCACAAAAGGAGATCTTCCATTTACTCCACACACGTCGGAGATCGTGCATAGCAGACGCAGCTAATCCAATCCGCCTTGACATATCGAGACCGATGCGCCCATCGGATGATATCATGCTATCGAGATAGATGAATTCGCTGGTGCCGTCCGCAATGTGACCTTGAGCTGCAATATCTTTGGGTGATGTGTCGAAAATGATATTCTGAACTTTGGTCTTGGCCCAGGATATAGACAGGTCTAGAGATGGCATTTCACTGTCTAACATTTCCAGGGAATGCTTCAGCTCAGATCTGTCTGGGACGAATAGGACAATATCGTCCGCGTAAACGAGATCAGTGAAGACTGATTGATCAATACCTATATCCTCCTGATGGGCGCTGAGGCGGATAAGAAGCCAGATCACTGCCCGGCAGAATAGGTCAGGGGCAAGAACACATCCCTGTCTAACACCCGAAGTCGTGGGGAATCTATCAGAGAGAGAGAGAGCCAACCAATAGAATTCTGGTGCCGGTGTCCTTGTGTAGCTCCTTGACCAGGTTCAACAGGGGGGGGGGGGGCGAGGTGCCTATTCCCTGGAGGGCTTTCCATAAAGCCGGCCGATCAACCGAGTCGAGGGCAGACTTTAAGCCCACTAATGCAGCGTACAAAGGGCGATTGAAGGCCCGGTGCAGTTCGTCGAAGAGGTGCAGACGACGGATGGTGTCGATTGCAGAACGGCCCTGAGTGAAGCCAGACTGTTCTTGGTGACGTTTTGTGCTCAAGAGAGGCTAGAGTCCAGACAGTAGCACGTGGGCAAACACCTTCCCCGGTTATAGGCATGTAATTACTGCAGTCTTTGCGACTCCCCATGCCGTTGTACAAGGAGACGACGATTCCATCGCGACAGTCGGCGGGGACGTGGCACGTTCTCCATAATTACAGGAATAAGTGATGGAGGGCAGAGCTGATCGGGTCGATGGTGTGTTCCAACAGCTCCGGTCAGATGGGATCCAAGCCTACCGCTCGTCTATCTCTGAGTTTCCGAATAGCAGCAAGAATTTCGTCTATAGCAGCGGGGTAGATGTTGGTTTCCGTATATGCGTTTTCATTTTCTGCTGTTCATTAGAGCCGGGGGAAACTTCTTTGCACAATGGGTAGGAATTTGATAATTTATTGCATCTCTTAACCGTACAGCGGCTAACAGCTTGCTAATTTCAATTTCAACTGCCAAGGATTCCCAAACGTGCACAGCGTGTTCACGGGGCATCCGCGTTTAACGTCCTTACTCCGATAAAAGCAGGCACTTGATCTCACATCCTTTGATTCTAGGGGTCCCTTGAAACTTTCATATTAAGAATACCAACTGTTTCGTACTTTCGCTCATTTCTTTATACTCGATCGCCCTACTTCTCTGCTGTAGCGACCGTCTTATATGTTTAAATGTATATATATAAGTAGATGTAGTGTGTGTGTGTGTGTGTGTTTGTGTATGTGTATGCATCCTAGATTATGCGAGGGGCAGTCATTAAATAAGAGCAATTCTGTTATACAATAGATAGAAAAGTACGCACAAATCTTATTTCAGGACAGAAAAGTACTCTTTAGCAATGCTCCATGTAGGGATTGTGACTATCGAGAAGTATGAGCATGCGCAATATGGCGTACAACATGAGCGCAACACTGTCGACTTGCACCGTAGAACAACAGGGCGTTTCTCATTTGTTTTTTTCCTGCTGATCAGGGGTGTGAAATTTTTTAAAATCTACAAACAAATGAAGGTAAAGTATAGAGACAGTTGAGTCAGATGAGAGTGTAGGAATGGGTAGAATTATTTCAAAACGGAAGACAAATCGTCGTTGCTGACCCGCGGAGTGGGAACTCACACATTTAAACTGCAGACCGACCAGCTAGTATGTTGCAACATACGAGTCACTATTGATCAAATAGCCGTAGGTTTCCATGTGAGACACGACCTCTGCTATAGGAAAGTGTGCAGCAGATGCGTCCCAAGGCAGCATCAAACAAGATAATGGAAGCGGTGCGAAATTGGTTAAAGGTCACACACACAAAAAATGTTTTTCTACAGAGCATAACAAGCTAGTGGACATGTGGACAAAATGTGTTACTAGGTACGGACACTATGTACACAAATAATTTAAACCAAATTTCTGGCTCGCACTTATATACACATTTTATTAATACGATTGCTGTTACTCAATGACTGTCCATCGTACATATATGTTCTTCGTGATGAGACTTATCAATACATACCTTCTGTTCGCTAAAAGATGTTAGAATATGGGAAAATATAAAGACGTAGACAAACGGCAACAGTATCAAGTCTGCGAATAGAACGTATAAGAGAGCATATTCAGTGTTTCTTGCAGCCAACCATACATGTGATGAAACCATTAATCCGATCTGATACAAAGAATTATATTTAACAATTCGAGTAATCATATGCTTGCACCAAAATTATATATGCAGGCTTGCCAGCCAACAGGGATGTGCTTCTCTGACACTTAAAACATGACAGCAATTACATAGACCTGGAGGTGATATGATCTTGGTGCGACTCCAGTCTCAACAACATGAATTAACAATACAACTGTAATAATACAGTTACACTGCTTCAGTTCGTAGTGTGTGATTAGATGTGGCTGTTGACACTACATTGGTGTTTGTGTTAGAATAAGTTACTCATTACCTTGTACAAAGTCATTATACTCATTTAAATCAAATAATCAAAACATGCCAGGTACCTGTAGACCACCGATCTTTAACAATGAAACGCAAAGTCCGGTTCAATTATTCTCGTCTCAATCCAGTCATGTTTTCTGACTTTTCACACTCAACATCCAACACATATTTCCATATAAAACCTATCTCACACACTTCATACCAAACAGTCCTCACACATTCTGTACCACACAGCCTTCAAACTTTCCATATCAAACAGCCTTCACATATTATATGCCAATCAGCCTACACACTTTGCATTTAAACAGCACTCACATATTCTATACCAAACAGCCCTCACACATTCTATACCAAACAGCTATACACACTTTCCATATCAAACAGCACTCACACATTCTATACCAAACAGCCCTAACACATTCTATACCAAACAGCTATACACACTTTCCATATCAAACAGCACTCACAGATTCTATACCAAACAGCCTACACACTTTCCATATGAAACAGCCATCACACATTCTATACCAAACAGCCTACACACTTTCCATATCAAACAGGACGTACACATTCTATACCAAACAGCCTACACATTTTCCATATCAAACAGCCCTCAACCATTATATACCAAACAGCCTACACACTTTCTATATCAAACAGCCATCACACATTCTAAACCAAACAGCCTACACACTTTCCATATCAAACAGCCCTCACACGTTCTATACCAAAGAGCCTACACACTTTCCATATCAAACAGCACTCACACGTTCTATACCAAAGAGCCTACACACTTTCCATATCAAACAGCACTCACACATTCTATGCCAAACAG
Organism: Ariolimax columbianus; assembly: GCA_036924085.1. Taxonomy (NCBI): domain Eukaryota; kingdom Metazoa; phylum Mollusca; class Gastropoda; order Stylommatophora; family Arionidae; genus Ariolimax; species Ariolimax columbianus. Next base: position 32,600,125 of record JAVGWX010000003.1, read on the forward strand.
CCCACACACTTTCCCTATCAAACAGCTTACACACTTTCCATATCAAACAGCACTCACACATTCTATGCCAAAGAGCCTACACACTTTCCATATCAAACAGCACTCACACATTCTATGCCAAACAGCCTACACATTTTCCATATCAAACAGCCCTCAACCATTATATACCAAACAGCCTAAACACTTTCCATATCAAACAGCCTACATACTCTCCATATCCAACGACCTACACCTTTTATATCAAACAGCCCTCACACATTCTACACCAAACATCCTACCCACTTTTCATATCAAACATCTTACACACTCTCCATATCAAACAGCTTACACATTATCCATATCAAACGTCCTACCCACTTTCCATAGCAAACAGCTTATACACTCTCCGTATCAAACAGTCTACACACTCTCCATATCAAACAACCTACAATCTCTCCATATCAAACAACCTACACACTCTCCATATCAAACAGCTTACACACTCTCCATTTCAAACATCCTACCCACTTTCCATAGCAAGCAGCTTACACACTCTCCATATCAAACATCCTACCCACTTTCCATAGCAAGCAGCTTACACACTCTCCATATCAAACATCCTACCCACTTTCCATAGCAAGCAGCTTACACACTCTCCATATCAAACATCCTACCCACTTTCCATAGCAAGCAGCTTACACACTCTCCATATCAATCATCCTACCCACTTTCCATAGCAAACAGCTTACACACTCTCCATATCACAGCCTACACACTCTCCATATCAAACAGCTTACACACTGTCCATATCAAACAACATACCCGCTCTCCATATCAAATAGCTTACATTCTCTCCATATCAAACAGCACATAGACATTCTTTACCAAAATGTAAACACACTTTCCGCACGAATCAGCCTACGCATTTGTCAAACGTTTACGCCACATACACCTTGACTGTCACATTAGCAATGCATATTTAATCCTCAATAATCATGTTAGAGCTGTCTAGACAATCCTTGCAAACATATTTTACTGAAAGATCTATCTGCAGTATTGTCTCTCCTTTACGTGAACGTTTCCACCGGCCAGGACCTAATTCATATTTCCACTCAACATTATCTGATCTGTTCAGAATAGTAAGACATGCATGATTGTTCGAGTGGCAGAGCGATTAGAGAGATAACATTTAAGAGCGACAAAATTAAAATCTGGCAAGGTCGCATCATGCACCAGAATCTTCTTCTTCTTCTATAATCTCACTTGCTACCGAGTTGTAGCCCAGTGTCAGGGAATGTATTTGTCTTTCGCCTCTCTTGTGGTCCGAGTAAGGTTGTTCCCCATTTTACAGCACCACGTGTTTACTCGTTTACGCTGTGTTTCCACCTTGTCCTCGATCCGCCACCTTCCTGATGGTCTCTTGTAGAAGGTTGCATGAACAATGTGGTCTGGTTGAATTTTTACAATGTGGTCAATCTAATTCATTCTCTGTTGCTCGATACACTGTAGGCAATGAATTGTTTTAACCTTTTTCCAAATATTCGAATTTGTGATTCTGTCTTTTCTGGTATGTAAGTGATCTTTTACAGGCACCACATTTTACAAGGTGATCAACATTTGTTCCTGGTCCTATTCAATGTCCATATCTGACACTGGTTGCACAGGGCTCGGTTGAAGATACTATTTATCATCTGCTTTATTGCTTGCAGGGACATCTGAAGGTGTCTTAATAGTGGAGACAGCTGGTAGGTGACAGCGTTTGCCTGCGGCAGTCTCATCTCTATCGAGTCTGCCATCCTCAGTAAAAACAGTTCCCAAAAACTTAAATGCTTGTACCCGCTTTATTTTTATTTCATTCACATGAACACCAAGTGTGGTGTGCTTTCTACCTTTATTCTTTGTCTCTGTTTTTGATGTGTAGATATTGATGTCATAATTGTTAAAGTTTAAATACAGTGAGTCAATATGACGTTAAAGGTTATGTTCAATGGGGTGGATCAACCCTTTGTCGTCCCAGTTTATCCATCTGAAAATCGACCATGATCAGCTGGTAGAGAAGGGCAGAGCGAAGGAACCGTTCACTCAAACTGTGCTGAGATTTCATGTAATTAAGTTTCTAACACTTCCCCCTGGAAAGCAGTGTCTGTTTTGAAACCACTTTGACCTTTTAGCGCCACTTGGCTTATATGAGTTGTGTGCTTATGTTGCAATAACTTGTACATTGTCACTCGGTTCAGAAAAATTGATATCGTTTACACAAAGACATAAATATAGGCTGAAACATCATATCTGAACAGAACAGTTGTAGGTAACTTTTGTATAGCGATAAAGTATACGTTGGCTGGTGTAAATATTGATGTATTGATAACATAGTATTAATCAACATCACTAGGAGAGACATAATGAGGAATGATGACATTCACAAAATTGTTGAAACAAGTGCATACACCAAACATATAGATAGCGAGAAATTCAAGTGGCTTGGCCACTTAATGCGAGCGAATGTAACCTTTCAGGTTATCCCTGCGCGCTTATAACGCACGGCGATCTGGCTTCCGCAACCATGGAAGGCGGAGAAACAGGTAGATAGGAAATGTTACGGATATTCTAAATGGCCATGGGATGTTGACATCTACAGTAACTCGCCTTTTTCTTACAGATACCTGCGGTTCACAACGACGACTCAAGTCACAAGCGGATACAACAAGAGAGAGAGAGAGAGAGAGAGAGACAGAGATAGAGAGAGAGAGAAATAGAGTCTCAATTAATACATGTGTACGTTCCGATATTTGCATGTATAATGATCGTGCGTCTTTGTTGCTTCAAACCAAGAATTGATCCACCACCACAGCTGGCTCCTTTACATGAAACCAAGCATTGATCCACCACCATAGCTGGCTCCTTTACATGAAACCAAGCATTGATCCACCACCACAGCTGGCCCCTTTACATGAAACCAAGCATTGATCCACCACCACAGCTGGCTCCTTTACATGAAACCAGGCACTGATCCACCACCACAGCTGGCCCCTTTACATGAAATCAGGCATTGATCTCCCACCACAGCTGGCCCCTTTACATGAAACCGAGCATTGATCCCCCACTACAGCTGGCCCCTTTACATGAAACCAAGCATTGATCCCCCACCACAGCTGGCCCCTTTACATGAAACCAAGCATTGATCCACCACCACAGCTGGCCCCTTTACATGAAACCATGCATTGATCCCCCACCACAACTGGCCCCTTTACATGAAACCAAGCATTGATCCCCCACCACAGCTGGCCCATTTACATGAAACCAAGCATTGATCCACCACCACAGCTGGCTCCTTTACATGAAACCAAGCATTGATCCACCACCACAGCTGGCTCCTTTACATGAAACCAGGCATTGATCCACCACCACAGCTGGTCCCTTTACATGAAACCAGGCATTGATCCCGCACCAATGCTGGCTCCTTTACATGAAACCAGGCACTGATCCACCACCACAGCTGGCCCCTTTACATGAAACCAAGCATTGATCCACCACTACACTTGACCTTTTTTACAGGAAACCAAGAATTGATCCACTGGTACAGATGGCCCCTTTACGTAAAGCACCAAATTTGCTAAGCGATGTTTCCCCTTTTAATCGTATAGTAATTCTAGATATGTAACACACGCCTTTATGAAATCCTACGATAACTAGCTCAGAAGTTAGTAAGTTTCTTGTCTTTATTCTCTAGTATATAGTACTATCTTTTGTACCTATGGCCGCCAGATACATGACCAAATGGGAAACCGAACATACTGGTTACACCAAAAACGATGCCTATTACCAGTTGAACCGAAGAGAGCAGGTCGTTGTCTTCAGACTTCGCACTGGCCACAATAGACTGAGGTACCACCTATTCAACAAATTGAAGATAGGGTGTACCGACGAATGCCCGTGCGGTACTGGGAAAATGACCGCTGAACATCTGCTGCAGAACTGCCCGACATACGAGGATCAGAGAGAGCAGATGTGGCCATCACCAGTGGAACTGCAAGACAAGCTCTATGGCAGTGGCGACAGCCTCAGGATGACCGTGCTTTTTTCGAAAAAATAATGGTTACTGTCTGACTGCGTACGAAGAAGAAGAAGTAGTACCTTATGGCCTAGTATATCCGACCAGCACGTAAATAGGTTCAAATCCTATATAGGTACGACCTTGCCAGTACACACACATGCATGTTTGGATTGTGAACTGCGGAACTAATCACTTTGATACGCTATTGCCTACTTCTTTCTAATTGTGGCCATTATTTAGAGTTGTTCGCAAATGGGTCAACTCGTGAAGAACAATTCAGCCAGAAAGCTGACACTGGTTGCTATTTATAAACTAGTTTACAGACACATGGTACATTATTCAAAACGATATCCCAATACGCATGTTATGATTCTGACAAGTTGTTCTTGTTTTTGGAGACGAATTGACGAGACATTGATAAGCGAGGGGGAGGGCGAGAGAGGGAGAGAGAGAGAGAGTTAGAGGTAGAGAGAGAAACAATACGAGATGTAACCACATATTACTGTATGATTGATCTAACATATATAAGACAGCGGTTGTAAAACTCAAATTTCCTTGATGACCACTATGGACTCATGAAGACAATATCAAAAGTCCATGGGCGTACAGCAGTAGCATATGCATAAGCATTTGGCTTGGCTTGGCTTTGCTTCGTTCGTTCTCAATCTCCCGCTACCAAGCCCTAAAAGGGCTTAAGTAGCAGAATGTAGTCTAGAGAACGGAATGCGTTGGGTCGTAGTTTACAGCTTGACTGCGATATTTGCACCTTTCGGTCCAACACATCTGACTTCAGCAAGCATTTTTTGAGTACTAGGTTAGCATTCCCTCTTCGATCCCTTCTCCTTAGCCAGTCTGCCCTGCTGCAGCCTGTTATCCAGGATCACCGCGTGGAGGTGTAGAAAGGTCTTGGCAGCTCTGTTTCGCTGGCCCTGACGCTAGCAGTCAGCTATGGGTCGCTGACCACTGCAGCTCATGCGCTGCTCAGCATCTTGATCCTTCATAGCATTTTTTGTTTTGTTTTGCGTTCGTCTTATTTCTCTATTTCCCAAAGGCGGTGTTCGTTGCACTGTAGTTTTTATTTTGCGCCTGCCGGCCCAGTGCATCCGACTTCAGCATGCATTTTATGTAAGGGTCTGCTTCTTCCTGCATTTTCTAACGGTTGCTTCCCCGGGATAACGGCCGGTGCTGTGATGGGAATCGAACCTAGCACCTTCGGATTGTGAGCCGTGCCACTTAACCGCTTGGCCACGCCGTCCCCTCCTCATAGTATTTAATAAAAGCCATTTAGTGGAAGCGTGTTTCTATGTTGCTTACTCTGTAAAACTATTCTACCACGTATTTATTTATCTCTACCCGTTTTTTTGGTTTAATTTGTGTCCATACATTGGTTATCCTATTTCGTACGATTATCGTCTTGGTTATCCTATTTCGTACGATTATCGTCTTGGTTATCCTATTTCGTACGATTATCGTCTTGGTTATCCTATTTCGTACGATTATCGTCTTGGTTATCCTATTTCGTACGATTATCGTCTATTTTATTATCGCCATTGCGTATCTTTTGCAGGCATTAAGATGTATCATTTCATATCATACTTTTATTCTTCAAACATTGATTATCGCTCATCCAAATGTAAGCATACTAAATCTACGGACCACACAATACGAATTGCCGGACCACACAATACGAATTGCCGGACCACAAACGGTACACCGTTCAACGGTTTGAGACCTTTTCTCTGGTTAACTGCCAGACGCATGTAGCACTCTACTGCTAGCGCTATTTATAAAATTTTTCAGATATTTTTGTCACCAACTAGGCAGCAGTATTAAGTTATTTTTAACTACCATCGTTATTGTTGGTGCATTTTACCGATTTCTTTTTGTTAAAGAAAGATGCAAAGGTTTGGATTGTGAGAATGTAGCTTGCTTTCTTGAAATGTGTTTCTAGACTGTTTTATAAAGTCGTTTGTGATGTGAGAAAGCGATGACGTAGAAATTGAGTTTTACAGCGTCATGAAACTTTTCAGACAAAAGATTATTGTCTTGCGTCATTATATCCACCGAATTACTACATACATCACCACTGCAGGACCTCGTGTAGGTGCTTTGATTTAGCTCCAGGGGTCTCCTTATGCTCTATAGGGACGTCAACAGAAAAAAACAGGCACGTGAATTCTTCTTTTCAGGACAAAATGGATTGCAGAATGCCAATAAAGTTGGTAACGACGAAGAAGTAAAACCGTTGATAAAGGTGTGCATATTACAAGTAAAATGTAATGACAACCGTAAGTCGTTATTAAGGCATTAGATATTTAAATAAGTATTTAAAGAAGTATAATATTTTCAAACATTAAAAATATAGTTTAGTTTAGTCGAAGAATCAACGTCATTGAACACGATTTAACCCATAAGTGCTCTATTCTTCTCCACATTTTTGGGAGAATCTCAACACAATGCACGAACTCAGTATCGCCTGGGAGGATCCTGTAATAGATATGGTAGATTTTTCACTGAATTATTAATTTTGCCGGGGCAGCAGCCGTTAAGCGAACTCTTTTGGAATTCCAACTACCCAGGGATTTTTAACGTGCGCGACACTGTACACGGACGTCCGATCTCTACTACCCAGAGATCCTTGGAAATACCATAACGTTCAAGTGAAAAAAAACCCAGTCTCCACCGTGATTTGAACGCGCTACCTCCAGCACTCGATGCTGATGTCCTACCTCGAGACCACTCAGTATATGCAGCGGTGGAAAATATGGTCTTCAATCCTACTTTGGGAAGTCTCAAACGTGTGAAATGTCTGTGAAACATTTTAAGTTTGATTACCCTTTATAAATAAATAGTTGTAGACAAGATACGTGTCTGATTTTTGTAGTATATACTTAACAAATATGTTTAACTGGCATAGCGCTGAACAGAGCGCTGGTCTCTTGAGGCCAAAGGAACGGGTTTGATCCCGTCTCCTAGGTCTAACTTACCCAAATTTATTTAGGCTTACAGTTAGGAAAGACACAGTGGCAATGAAGGCAGCAGTTAACCCCATATCAGATCAAGAGGAGACTAAATATATTAGTCTCTGTTAACACTTCATCCCCGTCGTTACTGCCTGCAATGGATCTACCTTATATAAAACAAGTTAAGCAATCTATAATCAAGTTTAGTCCTTCAAGTGAAGTTCCTCACATGATTAGTGTTATAGGCATGTACAAGTTGTATTTACAAAAAAATATGGTTCGATTTTCGGAACATGGTCTAAGATGAAACAAATATTGATATTGAAACAAATAGCGCAAATTGTAAAATTAAAAATCAGGTCTTATGCGTACTCGAAATTAATTAAAGGCGAAGAAACATGGACAATAAACAAACAGTTTGAACAATTACATGTTTGCATACATGAATTAGGCGCATCATGTGGAAAGAAAATGCAATTAGTTAAGAAGTTGTGAAAAAAATGTTCCGGATCAAAATGTAATTAATTAATTAATTCACTCAAGTTATTCAACTATATTAAAAGGCATGATAACACCTTGCTGAAAACCATGATAATAGAAACAATAAAGTGTCAGAGTGTACTAGCGACACAATACAGTAAATGTATGAATAAAGTCTAGAAATAATCAGGGAATAGCCGGTTTAAAAACTGAATACTTGAAATTCTGATATTCAAAAAAGCTGGTTATGGCTGCTGCCGAAAGCTATCAGTAAGTTCTTAATTTACCAATACTTACTTTTGCGCCTTTCGAGATCTGGACGAAGACAGATTGTGTATTTGGTAGAAATATCATTACTTTTCAGATTTTATACCCGATCAGTCTTTTAGTTTAGTCGAAGAATTAACGTCATTGCACACGATTTAACCCATAAGTGTTCTGTTCTTCTCCATATTGTTTTGAAGTATCGTAGCGCAATGCCCGTACTCACGAACAATGCAGCTACTCTTACCAATTTTCAACTGCTGAAGGTTCTTTTACGAGAACAGCTGGTACACGGGGTCTTCGTATTTTTTGTCAATCTTTAATATGACTAGACGTTGGTCTCAGCCCCTCATCGTGTTTATTTAGGCTGATGCGATGAGCCCATGATGCCTACCTAGATGGTCTGACTTCCCTTGAGACCATGATGCCTACCTAGATGGTCTGACTTCCCTTGAGACCACGATGCCTTCCTAGATGGTCTGACTTCCCTGGAGTCCATAATGCCTACCTCGATGGTCTGACTTTCCTTGAGACCACGATGCCTACCTAGATGGTCTGACTTCCCTTTAGACCATGATGCCTACCTAGATGGTCTGACTTCCCTTGATTCCATGATGCCTACCTAGATGGTCTGACTTCCCGTGAGATCATGATGCCTACCTAGATGGTCTGACTTCCCTTGAGACCACAATGCCTACCTAGATGGTCTGACTTCTTTTGAGACCATGATGTCTACCTAGATGGTGTGACTTCCCTTGAGACCACAATGCCTACCTAGATGGTCTGACTTCTTTTGTGACCATGATGTCTACCTAGATGGTCTGACTTTCCTTGAGACCATGATGCCTACCTAGATGGTCTGACTTCCCTTGAGTCCATGATGCCTACCTAGATGGTCTGACTTCCCTTGAGACCACGATGCCTACCTAGATGGTCTGACTTCCCTTGAGATCATGATGCCTACCTAGATGGTCTGACTTCCCTTGAGATCATGATGCCTACCTAGATGGTCTGACTTCCCGTGAGACCATGATGCCTACCTAGATGGTCTGACTTCCCTTGAGACCACAATGCCTACCTAGATGGTCTAACTTCTTTTGAGACCATGATGTCTACCTAGATGGGGTGACTTCCCTTGAGACCACAATGCCTACCTAGATGGTCTGACTTCTTTTGAGACCTTGATGTCTACCTAGATGGTCTGACTTTCCTTGAGACCATGATGCCTACCTAGATGGTCTGACTTCCCTTGAGACCACGATGCCTACCTAGATGGTCTGACTTCCATTGAGCCCACGATGCCTACCTAGATGGTCTGACTTCCCTTGAGATCACGATGCCTACCTAGATGGTCTGACTTCCCTTGAGACCACAATGCCTACCTAGATGGTCTGACTTCCCTTTAGACCATGATGCCTACCTAGATGGTCTGACTTCCCTTGAGACCATGATGCCTACCTAGATGGTCTGACTTCCCTTCAGATCATGGACGCACTAAACATATGAGATTCGAAACCTTTGCCTTTTTTGTTTCATGAGAGACAAGCGCATTTACTTTTCAGTTTATATCAACCCCACACCTGTAAGATTGCACCTACAAAACGAAAGATTGACGACGTTAGAGATCCATTGCTGCAGAACTTCACTGTGGACATGACAACTGATGAGAACAAAACAGATCGAATTACCATGATTCGTATGTTAGAAACAAGTACTCACTAGTACTGATAACATCTTACACATAGATTAATATAAATTATATTTATAATGCATAGAATATTATTAAGTTAGCTCAGTTCCTAGCGAGCAATTCGCTATTTTCCGTGGTAAAAGCGTGCCTAGGTTCGAATCGCGTCCGTAGACTAAATAAAATCCGAGTCGTGATTTTAATCGGGGACCGCTTCTCCAGTTATCCCAGCTGTAAATTGGTACCTGACGCATGAGTTAGGGAAAGTAAAAACATCAAAGAAGGGTACTGACTACCCCACCTCTCACATGCTGCGGCTTACTACAATGGAGTCTTTAAAAAAATTCCATTTCCAACCAATGGTTAATTCTGCTGAATGTCCACTTTACTTATTGACATAAAACACTTTACTTAGAATATTAAGTTCTTTTAGAACAGAATGTAAAAATATAAGGTATTGCATTTTAAACAAATACTCGTATTGTATTTGTATGTATTGTGTTTGTGTTAAACACAAGGTGTATTTCCCATTCTCAAAATTCTCACAATTTCAAAAATGTATTATATGACTTCTTTACACATGTTCACTAGCAACATTGATATAATAAGAGCATTAATTCAATAATAAACGACTTGCGAAGTGAAATTTACCTTGCGGCATGTGTTGAAAATGTGAAATAAAAATACTGTAAATCCTGTCAGAAACCATTTCAAATATTGTTATAGTGGTTATTAACTTTGAGAAGATCGTTCTCGTATCCTATTAGAATTGTGAAAACCTGGAAAATACACTTGCAAGAGAACGGTCGATTTTTTGTAAGTGAAATTTGCACGACAACCTATTTCAGAAACATGATGGCTCTGAGATCAAAATACAGAAAAACAAACCTACATTTATGTAATGTGCATGAAATACATAAATACATTATTGATAGACGTGACGATTTGATAAACTATGTGCACTATAAATTTGTTTTTAAAAATATGTAATTTTAACACTTGATTTTTTGTATTGCCCTAGTCACGTATTATTTGCAATTTATTTCTCGTAAAGTTGTCCATCTTTAGCTACATAAGTTAAAACTTATTTACATAAAACCCAGCCCAGCGAGAAGTTTTAATGTAAAGGAGTTAAATGTGATTTGCGTCTGTGCTCATTTAGCATTCGGCGGATGCTTAGAGTTTTTCCATCAAGTTTTGACCTCAGTCGAAATGAAAATCTGCTTATCTTTAGGTGATTGTAAGTGGTCCTTGTTGTTGAATTTCAGTTCTTGCTGTCTTATACATCTACATCGTGTACATCTACATCGTGCTCATCTACATCTTTAAACGGTATATGAATAAAAAGAAAAAAAGGGAAATTCATTAATCTAAGAATTATTAATCTCATGACAATAGAAGCGGCAAAACATGGACGAACCAGAACCAGGCCAAACTTTTTTGAAGAAGACGACGTTTATTTATGGAAAGTAAACTATACTGTGCTATGTTTATGGTGCAGCCTGCAGCCTAGAACGTTGTGATGCTGGGCTTTATCAACCGTAGTATAAACAGTTATCAGCTTCCTTCGGCATTTTGGGAACAATATCCAGAGTGCGTTTTCGGTTGTTTTAGAAATGCATTTTTATTTGGAAATTGTCGAGTTCATTGTTTTAAACTACGTAGCTCAAGCCAGTTGTTTCAGTTGGTCATTTTATTTTATCTGTTACATTTTGTTAACACATTTTGTTTTATTAGGTAGAACAAATGTATAGCTCTACTAGACAGAACACAACGGTAGCTCTACTAGGTATAACACATATTTAGCGCGATCACATTGATCTCCATTAAGCAGAACACATTTTAGATTCACTAGGTATACAACTCCTTTAGTTGTATTAGATAGAACACATATTTGAATCCTCCAGGTAAAACATATCTTTGGTTCCACAAGGTAAAACACATCTTTGGTTCCGCAAGGTAAAACACATCTTTAACTGCACCAGGGTAGAACACATGTTTGGTTCCACCAGGTAAAACACATATTTGGTTCCATCAGGTAAAACACATCTTTAGCTCCACCAGGTAAAACACATCTTTGGCTCCACCAGGTAAAACATATCTTTAACTGAACCAGGTAGAACACATCTTTGGCTCCACCAGGTAAACCACATCTTTAGCTCCACCAGATAAAACACATCTTTTGCTCCACCAGGTAAAACACATCTTAGGCTCCACCAGGTTAAACGTATCTTTAACTGCACCATGTAGAACACATCTTTGGTTCCACCAGGTAAAACTCATATTTGGCTCCACCAGGTAAAACATATCTTTAACTGAACCAGGTAGAACACATCTCTGGCCCCACCGAGTAGAACTTATCTTTGGCTCCACCAGGTAAAACACATCTTTGGCTCCACCAGGTAAAACACATCTTTGGCTCCACCAGGTAAAACGTATCTTTAACTGCACCATGCAGAACACATCTTTGGTTCCACCAGGTAAAACTCATCTTTGGCTCCACCAGGTAAAACACATCTTTGGCTCCACCAAGTAAAACACATCTTTGGCTGCACCAGGGTAGAACACATGTTTGGTTTCACAAGGTAAAACACATCTTTGGTTCCATCGGGTAAAACATATCTTTAGCTTCACCAGGTAGAACACATCTTTGGCTCCACCAGGTAAAACACATCTTTAGCTCCACCAGATAAAACACATCTTTGGCTCCACCAGGTAAAACACATCTTTGGCTCCACCAGGTAAAACACATTTTTGGCTCCACCAGGTAAACCACATATTTGACTCCACCAGGTAGAACACATCTTATTTTTCATGTCTTTGCACACCCGGTTATTCACACACACCAACATTCCGTTGACAGTAGACCAGCCTTCTAATTTTAAAACGAATCTCTTTAAAGAATATTCCATGTATTTCACTGAAATGATAAATAGCTCTACAAACAGCAATTCGTATACGAAAAAGTATTAACAAGGTGAATCTCCCACATATTTTTGGTGATAGAAGAAGAAGTGAATTTTTTCAGATATAATAGTGGTCCTACAATGTCTACTAGCTTTACTGATATAATAAAACGTCCCAATATGTTTCTAATGTTTCTGATATAATAAGGACGGTCCTACAATGGATTATAACGTTTCTGATATAATTGAGACGGTAATACAATGTATTTTAACGTTTCTGATATAATAATGGCCCAACAATGTCTTCTAACGGTTTTGATATAATAGAAAAGGTAATAAAATGTCTTCTAACGTTTTTGATATAATAGAAAAGATCCTACAATGTCTTCTTACATTTCTGATGCAATAGAACAGGTCCTACGATATCTTCTAACGTTTCTGGTATAATAGAAAAGGTCCTACAATATCTTCTAATAATTATGTTCATAAATTATAGATTAACTCTCCCTTTGTAGTAGTCATCTCGAGACACGTACAACATTTGTTTGGCGTGAAGCAGCTGTAGTAAACATATTTCTATTCCAGTATCAGAACCATGACAAGTCGGATCGGATCATACATTTATCATGGGTGCGAATAAAAAGGCTTCTTTCCCAATTTGCTAGGCTATTATTTTTTATCATCCTCTGTCTGCTTTGTATGTTAATCTCAATTAATGTCCGTACATTTCATGTTTTTTTCTTATATCTTTTTCGCTTTTCTCCTCATTGTGAATCATGCGGCCACCACTGTAGCCTACTCACCTTTAGAAAGCGTGTATTTGAGGATTTGCTGTGACGTTTTCAGTAGTAATGATGTTGAACAATGAGACTACTTGCACAACGCACGATCACCTTTAGTTACATTCTACGACATTTTGAAAGTGGTCGTCTTCTTTGCTTGTTTCATCAGATGCTTTTGTCACTGCTCCGTTTTGTCAAATTTAACATAGTGTATATGTTTATCATTTCCTATCTTATGTTTCATTCTTTCTTTCTGTGTTTTCAATTCTTAAATTCCATGTCCCTAGTCGTAGCTAATGTATTTTACATATAGTAACTTACTGAAAGGTATGAGTCCCCAGCAACGGGTAATACTTCTTACATGATGAAACGTTAAGATCTAAGTTCTCCATGGTGTTGGTAATATTCGTGAAGGCTGTGACAAGAACTGATTACGATATCATTGGTGGCATGTCGGTAGCCTTGCCTTCCGATAGTGTATCCATACGTTAGCACCTCATCTACAGGGTCGCAGGTTGTTCGTAATCAGAAATGTTGTTCTCCTGCTTGAGATGCAGCGCCCATGCTGGTATGTCTTATCTGCTAAAGCTATTTGTCATATAGTACTACAGGCTAGCCATTGCCTTTTAAGCTCAAATGGGTCAACCAATAGAAGGTCGCGAGTTGCAGTTTGCCGTCAGAGGCTATTCTATTCACCTCTGTGTTACTGACGTCCGAAGGGGGATCAAAGAGTAATTACACCGTAACCTACCTGGAATGTCGAAATAGATGATCATCGGCTACTCCAATCTGAAGAAAACATAAGCCACATGATAAAGAAAAGACCTGTAGGTCACATAAGAGGAGTAGATAGGCTAGGTCAAGACAGACAAAGGAGAGTCTGTCATTGGGTCGGCTTGCCAATCTTATACAAACTTTACGCCACACGAAAAGAAAAAGGGGACTTATACATCTGACGCAGAAGAGGAAAAACTTAACTGGCGGGCTATTTGAGACAATCACCCAGGAATAATCACGTTGGAGATAATTTGAGAGCATATCTTGACCTTTATTCTCGATTGCAACAACAATAATTCTAACAAAAAAGAGGACAGAGGCAACAAAAGTATAGAATGTCAGCGGCATATCCTTGACATAATATCGCTTCAAACAACCGCTAACCTATTTGGCTGTTATAAATTTGTTCGCAGGTGTGCTGTACGGTAGGTAGGTTGCCATTACTTTCGGTAAGCGGATGAGCGATTGTGCCGAGATAAAGCCCGTTTCTGTTAATCTGGATGCGGCAAGATTCGAACCGGGTGCGTTGGGATTGTAAAACGGACGTTTCATCCCTAGGCCACACTGCCTCACAAAGGTTCAGGCGTGACTAAAATTTTCTTTAAAACACGCAGAAATGTGACTATTTAATAAGATCCGGAGCTATGAAGAAACGTACCTCATATTTATGTTACCATACACCTATTGTAAACCAATGTGTTGAAGATTGTAGCAAAGAATGATGTCGTTTTTGGAATGTCATGGTACAGAAAACAAGTAATATTAATTGGGAAAGTAAATAATTACATGAGGTTTATTAATTCCTGAGAATTAAAATTACCAAAATTGAGACCTGTAGTTAGTCTTGTTGCTCTATATATGAAGTCTAGATCTCTGCTTGATGAGTATATAACTTAAATAAACATCTTTGGTTTTTGTTTGTATTAATTATGAAGCCATCATAAATGTTGGAGGTGTAGTCTTCTTCTTCTTCTACTTTCGTTCTCAATATCCCGCTACCTAGCCCTCAACAGGGCTTTGCATGTAGAAGGATGCAGCTCGTAGAACGGAATGCGTTGTGTCGCTAGTTTATAGCTTGACTGCGATATTTACACCTTTAGGTCCGATACATCCGTCTTCGGCAGGGGTGGTATAGTGTTATTGTCAAAAGTAAATTTGCGAAAAAAGTTTGTTTATTAGAAGCATGCATTCTGCTTGGCTTTGTATTTATAGTAGGAATTATGTTTGGGGTATTGTCTGAAGTTCGGTTGACTTTTGCTGACAAAAGTCTATTTGAATGTTGCAGTCTGTAGTCCAGTTGATTATTGCAGTCAGAAGTTTATTTGAATGTTGTAGTCTGTAGTCCAGTTGATTATTGCAGTCAGAAGTTTATTTGAATGTTGTAGTCTGTAGTCCAGTTGATTATTGCAGTCAGAAGTTTATTTGAATGTTGTAGTCTGTAGTCCAGTTGATTATTGCAGTCAGAAGTTTATTTGAATGTTGTAGTCTGTAGTCCAGTTGATTATTGCAGTCAGAAGTTTATTTGAATGTTGTAGTCTGGAGACCAGTTGAATGATGACGTTTGAATTTTAAAACTCAGCATTAGAAAATGCTGCAATTTGAAGTATATTTGTATGTTATAGCCTGAACTCTTGTTGATTGTTGGAATATGAATTGTATTTGAATTATATAGTCTGAACTCTCGTTGAATGTCGCATATGGACAACTGACATCTTCTGTAAAACAACTTACTTCCTCAAAGTCTGAAGTCTCATTTATCATGCCGGACTCTCATTCTAACCTCTTAAAAGGTCCAACGGAAACTGATTTCCCTGGAATGAGAAGATAAATGTCTAAAAACTTGAAGGACCCACGAAGCAGATCATCATCTAAACAGCAGCAATAGAAATACAAATTGCTGCCAACAAAAAGAAAAGTCAAAAACACTTTGGCAAAACATTTTTTAATAGAATCAATGTTTTGGAAATATTTACCGACTTATGATCAGTGCATGACGTAGCAGTATATTAATCTTAGGTTTTATTTCGAAAATAAAATGGTTTACTGTCACTTTCATGAAGTGCTATACTTCTGTTATCTGTTATCAAGAATCGAGATTATCTGTTATCAAGAATCGAGATAAATGCACTTCGCGAAGATCTTTAGGTTATAAGCGGATTTCCGAAAACGTCATGGATAATAATGGTTTGAGAAGTTCGTTGGCTCTACACGCTAATGTTCGGTGGTTTCAGGTGCCACTCTTTGCTCTACACGCTAACGTTCGGTCGTTTCAGATGCGCTCTTTGCTCTACACGCTAATGTTCAGTCATTTCAGGTGCCGTTCTGTGCCCTACACAAATCGCATTTTAAAATGCTGCAGTATGTTGATCGATAAAATTAACATTATCACAACAGATGGTGATTTATTGATTTTAATATTCCCTCCTATCGTTTTCATAATACGTGCCATTTGGGCTGAAGATATCAAGTTCGATATTGCCATGAATCCCAGCATGGCCAGAACAGCAGGCCGACTCACCGACTCAATCATAATACGTGCCATTTGTGCTTAAAATATCAAGTTCGTTCTCCTGGATACAGATGCCAGCATCCTGATAACTGAGAGAGCGAAAATATTGCAACGCTGCGCAGAACACTTCAGTTGCGTTCTTAACTGACACTCATTTGTTAATGATGAGGCGATAAATCGTCTGCGACAATTATAAACTAATGAGACCTTATCATACTGTCCTACTTTCTATGAAACACAAACAGCCATAGAACTCCTCAATAATGCAAGGCTCTAAGAAGCTACTCAATTCCTGCCGAGATCTACAAAATTGGGGGACCCAGACTTTCTGAGAAGCTGACTGGACTCTTCTGTTAAATTTGAAATCAGCAGCGCACCCCACTAGACTTTAAAGATGTATCCAAGAAAAGGAAATCGGCAAGTCTGTGACAACTATAGGGGGATATCTCTGCGGTGCATAAAAAGTGCTTGCAAGAATCCTACTAGACACTATTGCATCACTTAGAGAAAAGGCTACTTCCAGAGAGTCAATGTCGATTTTGAAAAGAACGAGGCAACACAAATATAAGAAAAGTGTCAAGAGCAAAATGTCCACCTTCTCACCACATTTGTGGATTTACAAAAGTTGTTGATATTGTAAGTCGTGACGGTCTATGGACGATCACGACCAAATTTGGATGTCCCATATCTTTATTACAATGGTTCAGCAGTTCCATGGTGCATGTTGGCTTGAATTCAAAATCATGGTGAATACTCTGAGCCCTACAATGTTACACAGGGAGTGAACCAAAGATGCATCCAACCCCAACCTTTTTCACCATGAAGTTTGCTGCTATGCTGACTAATGCATTCGAAGACAGTGATGCTGGGATCAAAGTTCGCTTTTGCTTAGAGAGTTCTTCAATCTGAGCAATCTGAGGAGACTGCAGGCAAGAGCAAAAGTACAAATTGAGACCATATGTGAACTTCTCTTTGCTGATGGCTGCAATCTCAATGCCAATTAAGGGACTGAAATGCAATGTACTATGGGCCTTTCTGCAGCGGCCTTAACTTTAGTCTCATTGTTTCTATCAGTAAGACTGAAGTGCTGCACCAAACAGCTCTAAGCACTGATTACAATGAGCCATCTCTCACTATCAATAGCCAGAAGTTAAAGTCGGTGGAACGCTTTGTATACATTGGCAGCACACTCTCTAAAGCAGTTCATATTGATGATAAAGTGAGTCCCAGAATTGCCAAAGCGGGTGTAACCTTTTGAAAACTAAAATCCTCAGTTTGGGACCTGAAAGAAATCAAGCTTACAACCAAACTGAGGGTTTATGCGGCAGTCGTTCTTCCAACTCTGCTACACACCTGGGAAGCTTGGACTGTGTACAGTCTACCTGTAAAGAAGCTTGACCACTTTTTTCTGAGCTGCCTATGAAAATTGCTGAACATAAAATGGCAAGATAGGATCAAAGATGTAGGAGTTCTTTTGCGGACTGATTTGACTAGCATTCATACAAATATGTGCAAAGCGCAGCTCAGATGGACTCGCCCTGATGTCCGCATAACGTATGAGCGGCTTACAAAGATTATATTTTATGGCTAGCTAAGGTCAGGCAAGCGAGCTAGCAGTAGTAAAATAAAACATCACAAAGACACACTGAAAGCCTCAAGGAAGAACTGCATTGACCTTGAAAATTGGGAGAACATTGCTCCTGATCGATCTGCCTGGCGTAGTCAAATCTCTTCTGGCACGACACATATGGATCAGACAAGAATCAAGGAAGCTTCACGAAGACGAGCGACACGAAAGGCAAGAGACGAGTTGCCCTGCTCTCAGTCTGACAGACGCTTTCGGACTCGGATTGGTTTTATCCGCCACCTGCAAACCCACTTCACGATTGACAGATGACAAGGTGGTCCTCTTCGGAATCGATGGACAACTATATCCGGTTCGATATCGCCGTGGATCCCAGCATGGCTTCAACAGAAAATAACCCATTACCCAGAAGATTTGAAGCTTATATGTTTATCTTCCTCCCGTATTACTGAAACCATACCGCCTGTATCTTCCAAAACTATAACACAAACTAGAAGTGACGTTTCTAACAAAACAGACATTATCAGCTAAATCAGTGTACACAATAGAGTAGATCAACAATGAATCACCATTTGCAAACAGTAAAAAAAAAATACTACGAAAATACTTTTAAAGAAAGTGCAAACACAGCGAAAGATTGCCGTTTGAACTACAGAAGTTGTCCCTCCTTACATAAAACTATAATTTCCCCCAAGTGAAAATAGTGAAGTCATCACTGTTGTGTAGTCAGCACAAAATATTAACTGATTATACATGTCCCATCCACCAGTGATGTGTCTATGAGTCCCCCAGCGTAATGTCCTCTGACGCAAAGAACTAGTCTGTGCTGTCTCTATTAAACCGTAAATTCGTTTCTGTGCTTAATTCGAGTTAGGTGGCATTTCTTGTCTGTATTTTCCCTCAATTTCCTAAGCGATCGTCTTTTTTTTTAGCTTCTGCGATGTCTTAATTTACGTAAACATCAACTGGGAATAAAACGTAGGCCGTTTCGTTGGCTTTTCTGTCACATTTTATATGAATGAATGCATTAATAGAACGATGTAGGCTAACAAATCAGACACCAATATTTGACAGGAATGTCAATAAGTCGTGCAAACAAAGTGTGCTCAGCCAATTAGACGATGTTTTTTGCTCCGTTATCACAATCCCTCAACAAAGCCAAATTTAGACTCGTTGATGTTAGTTAAAAGGCCGGAACTATTATGTTCTATTAATTATGTGAACTTCGTCAGACACGGAAGCAATACAATCATCGCCTAATCGATTGCAATTCCAGAGGCGTATATTCAGCATCTCATCTGGTCACGCATGTTACTATAAAATATGAGGAGAAGCTAGCGATATTATTTCATTGGTTAACTGGGTGGTCATTGTTGTTTTCAATCCATGCTACTGCAGTGTTGTATCTTATACCAACGATCCATATTATTTTATTTTGCATTTATTCTGCTATAGGCTCACGCATATGGTAGATCTGGAAGCAGTGATATTATTATAACCAATATTCGGTCAATACCGACTTGTCAATTAAATTCTACTGGCAGTTGCAATTATATAATACCACCTGGTAGCATTTCTACCAACATATTTAATGATACAATAATCTTTCACATATCTACTAAGAGATTATTGATCTATTAATCTATCACTTGTCTATTGATAAATGTAATAATTGAATAATCTCTCTTCTTTCTACTGGCAGATAAATGATCCAGCCCTATTTAATATTTTCACTGACACAAATAAAGACCTAAAAAAAACGTTCATATTTTCAATGACAGATATAACTACGTAAATAATCTTTCATATATTCACTGACATATGTGAAGAATTAAAGAACGGTAGTACTTTCACTGATAGATGTAACTACGTAAATGGATTTCGTTTTTTCATTGACAGATGTGAAGAACTACAAAACATTAATATTTTCACTGAAAGATATAAAGAGCTACAAAACATTAATATTTTCACTGACAGATATAAAACACTACAAAACGTTAATATTTTCATTGACAGATGTGAAGAACTACAAAACGTTAATATTTTCACTGACAGATGTGAAGAACTACAAAACATTAATATTTTCACTGACAGATATAAAAAAACTACAAAACGTTAATATTTTCACTGACAGATGTGAAGAACTACAAAGCGTTAATATTTTCACTGATAAATGTAAGTACGTACAATAGCTTTCATATTGTCATTGACAGATATGTTACTCTTGTTATCCCATAACTGCTGACCAAGTCTGCTCTAGGCAGCGCACTGCAAATCTTACATGAATGTAGATCTTCTTCAGCTGTTCAACTGTTCTGTACATTGTATCGGCAATTGTCGGCGATACTTGTATGAATCCTTTCCTCGGGCCCGCAAGCGCTCTTCGCTCAATAAGTAGGTGTCTAACTGTTTCATTAGTGTGAGATGGAATGTCTGCACACGTGCAGGTGCTGAGGATTGATGCAATTTAAGTGGCTATGGACTATGGTGTCTATTTATGTCATCATTACTTTTTTAATGTGACATTTCGCTAAATAAACTCCGACCTGACCACTGACACACAAAGATCTAAAATATGTTCATATTTTCACTGACAGATATAAAGATATAATAAACGTTCATATTTCCACTGACAGATATAAATATATAAAAACGTTCATATTTTCACTGACAGATATAAAGATATAAAAACGTTCATATTTTCACTGACAGATATAAAGACGTTCATATTTTCACTCACTGTCAGATATACAGATATAAAAACATTCATATTTTCACTGACCGACATAAAGATATAAAAACCTTCATATTTTCACTGACAGGTATAAAGATATAAACAACTTTCATATTTTCACTGACAGATTTAAAGATATAAACACGTTCATATTTTCACTGACAGATATAAAGATAAAAACACGTTCATATTTTCACTGACAGATCTAAAAAACGTAGACATTGGGCAATGACAGGCAAAGCAACTGCTGTTTCAGCCTCTCTCCAGGATAGTTAATCGTCGGATCATCTTCATTACAATCTAGACAAGTCCGAACACGCTCAGATCTCATCCCCAGTATCTCCGCCAGCACGCGATGACTGACGGTCCGATCCTGTGCTGTTTAACCAGATGTCTTTGGATCCCCGTTTGGTGTTCATTCCTCGCCGCCCCTCGTTTCACGCGTTATTCAACCAGTCGCGTTCATCACGTAGAGTATGTATTAACTGTCGAATCTTTCTTCTCTTCAGGTGTAATTATTTAATCCTAGTTCCTTCTCATATTTTCTTCTCAATGTGTGTTTGGTTCTACCTCTCACTTCTTTCTTTGATTGTTCAATTGAAGAGCCTGTCTAGATATGTTGGACTGTGTCTTCTGCAGAATATATCTTATCCAGCCCTTTGTTCTCGAAATTCGTCATTCCAGTGCGTGTTGTTGGCTACTTTTTTATATGTCTTCATTTCTCACCATGTCCTGCCCCTTTATGCTCATTACTCTTCTTAGACATCTGTCAACGAAGGACAGGCGTCTTTGTTGTATGCCCCTGGACGTTCTCCATGTCGCCGCTCCATATAGCATCACCGACTTGACAGTGGCGTTGAATATTATATTTCTTTGAATCTCCAAATGTTGTTTGGTGCCAGGAATTTCCATCTTCTCTTTACAATTCTGATCCTTACATCTGCGTCTGTACCTCCTAATGCACAATATACATATTGTATTGTCCAAATGACAGACATAACAACCCGATAATCTCTCATATTTTCAATGACAGACGCAGCAACCCAATAATCGCATATTTGTTTAGGACAGACATAACCCAAAAATCTCATATTGTTAAGGACAAACAACCCAATAATCTCTCATATTTTCGATTTTGACAGATTTATTCACTTAGGGAGTTAAACCTTTAAATCCATAAATAATAGCTAAGCATTCAAAATACAGAACAAACATCTTTTATTTAAACAGTCAACCAAAGACAAACAACTATATTGGAAAAAAAAGGAAACAGGTTTGATCCTATCATAGGAAAAGTCAGAAACAGACTATAGACTCCACAAGTAATATTACCGGGTTTTCTAGAATGTTCTAGAAGCTACTGTCGCGTCATTTTTTTTCTTCACACGCGCAAATACGTTTACTAAGCGCTTTGATATCGATACAACAGGCGCGAGAATTGTGATTGTATAAAACAGCCGGGTCACAAAGGAATTGATTCCGTCAGAGAGTGTGAGATGACGAGACGGAGTTCAGTCGGTGTTGCAGAGTTAGAGCGCATTTTTAGTTCAGACAAACTACCGACGAGACTGATAGTCTGACAAGTATTTTCAAGTTCCAATATCTCTGATAGGAACGACCTTCTCCAGGTGTGGAATAACGACATACTCTCTCTCGGATGAAAAATTCGTATTTATCAGACGTGAATCAATCCTGTCCTCCTGTCTGCTTCAGAGACTTGGATCCTACTTAAACATCACATATCAAGACTCGTTGCCTTTCACATGCGCAACCAGTGACGCATCCTCGACATCCGGTGGTTCGATCTCGTCCATAATATTAATGTGTCTTCAAAGACGAGTTTTCCCTCCATCTCGGACACTCTGGTCGCCAGCCGCTTACGAGTTTTCTTCCATCTCGGCCACTGGTCGCCCGTCGCCTACGAGTTTTCCCTCCATCTCGGACACTGGTCGCCCGCCGCCTACGAGTTTTCCCTCCATCTCGCACACTGGTCGCCTACGAGTTTTCCCTCCATCTCGGACACTCTGGTCGCCCATCGCCTACGAGTTTTCCCTCCAACTCGGACACTATGGTCGCCCATCGCCTACGAGTTTTCCCTCCATCTTGGACACTGGTCGCCCGTCGCCTACGAGTTTTCCCTCCATGTCGGACACTGGTCGCCCGCCGCCTACGAGTTTTCCATTAATCTCGGCCA
Organism: Ariolimax columbianus; assembly: GCA_036924085.1. Lineage (NCBI taxonomy): Eukaryota > Metazoa > Mollusca > Gastropoda > Stylommatophora > Arionidae > Ariolimax > Ariolimax columbianus. The sequence continues at coordinate 32,623,039 of JAVGWX010000003.1, forward strand.
CTGGTCGCCCGCCGCCTACGAGTTTTCCCTCCATCTCGGACACTCTGGTCGCCCGCCGCCTGTCTGTATTTGGTCACGTGGTCCGACTGGATCTGGAAATTCCGGCTCATCAGATAATGTCCAAGTCAGCTAAGTGTAACAGCGGTGTTCCACCACCGGCTGGAGGCGTAGGAGGGGCCGCCCCTGTTATACACGGCTCGACAGATAGCAGTCTGTCCATCATCTTTAAACGATATTTGGCTACACGCCTCAGCAGTTGGACATGCCAGTGGTCGATCGACGCAACAGGCCTTAGATGCCTAGGCGAACTTATTATATTAATATCCAGCAGCCCAGCTTTCCAGGAAAGGTAAAGTGTGATCTTATTAGTGTGTTTGGAAATAACCAAGTAATTTGAAGCTAACATCAGATGTCCTGGGGCGTAATTGAATTCAACAAAGATATACTCGTGTCAGTATTATCTTCGACAACGCTGTCCACTATTTCTACAAAGATAGACTCTTGTCAGAAGCGTCACATCCAGAGTTTAGACGAGGAGCAAAGTCCGACTAAGGACCGAGTCTTGCGTTAATAAAAACTCGAGCCAAATCAATTGTATAATTGCACAAAAGGCTTCGATGTAGTCGTATAGTCCCAAGGAAGAAATTAGTTTAAGCACTCCAGAATCTAGCACACCATGTCTAGTCATAGGCCCAGTAATAGCATAAGTTAAATAAATACCTGCGTTTTCCGTGTGTGAGTGAAGATAAAAGTTGACTAAAGATTCATTATTATTGCTCGTTATATAAGCAACGAGAGCCTTTGTGTTTTGTTACCTGCAGTGTTTTAGTTGTCATCGTATGAGTCGTGGCCATATAATGGGATTTAGTGTAGAAGAGGAGAAGTAAGGACCTGGCAACCCAATAGTCTTCGTACAACGCTACAGAACGGAACAGGGTTGTGTAGACTGCTACAAGAAGAGCAAATGTTACACGTGACAAGAATTCAAAGTTAGAGTTATGTAAAACTATTATAAGGAGAATAAATGGTTCCTCGTGACCAGTATAGAAAGCAGTAAGGTTGCGAAGAGGACTGCTGCTCAATGACATACATAACAACCCATTAATCTCTATTTTTAAAGACAACCAGAACAACCCAATAACCTCTCATATTTTCACTGACAGACATAACAACGAAATAATTTCTAATATCTTCACTGACAGACATCACAACCCAATAATCTCTCATATTTTCAATGACAGACACAACGACACAATAATCTCACAAATGTGTAAGGACATACAGAACAACTCAATAATCTCTCATATTTTCACTGACAGAAATAACTACCAAGTGGGGACGGGGTAGGCTAGTGGTTAACTGACAAAGCTCACAACCCAAAGGTGCTGGATTCAATCAGCATCACAGCACCGGCCGTTACCCCAGGCAAGCAAACCATTAGAAAATGCAGGAGGAAGCATACCCTTACATAAAATGCATGCTGAAGTCGGATGCATTGGGCCGATAGGCGCAAAATAAAAACCGCAGTGCAACGCACACCGCCTTGGGGATTAGAGAATTAAGAACGAAAAAAACAAAATTAAATAACAAAATAATCTCTCAAATTTTCACTCACAGACATAACGACCCAATAATCTCGAATATTTTTAAGGACATACAAAACAACCAAATAATCTCTCATATTTTCACTGACGTCTGCATTCTTAATTTTTATATACATGGTATTTTGAGACCCTTCCTATAACATTTCGACTCGAAGGAAACGATTCTCTTTCTTGAGGTTTGGGCAACTACCCATGTTTCGCAACTATATGCGACCACGAGAAAACACAGGTTCTCAAATTTTTGCTTTTGTTGGTTTGCTGGTATTCTGTCAATAGTTTACTCAGGTTGTGTAGTCTCTGCATTGTCATTGCCAATCTCCTTCTGATTTCATTTGAGCAGTTGATATTGTTGTCAATTCTGAAGACCAGATACTCGAAGTTCATTACCTGTTCTATTGTCACACCCCCGGTTTTGAATTCACGTTGACTTCTTGTTTTGTCCGTGGTCATTATCTTTGTTTTGTTTATCTGCTAACGACTGCAACTCGCTGCTCTAACCATCCTGCACTGTCTGATATTATGACTGTGTCACCTGCGTATGTTAGCTGTGGGATCGTGTATCTACCGATTGTAAAGTTGTAGGCGCTTTCCATATGCTCATCCTCTCCAACGTTCCTCATAATGCACTTTGCAGAAATATTAAAAAGATAGGAGAAGTGGATACATCCCTGCCTTACTCTACTTTGTAGTTCGGACCAATTTTAGGTTTCGTCAGATACTCTGACAGCAATTTTTTGCTGTTCCTGATTGGATGGATTAGATGTACTGCTTGCACTTCATTATATTCCTCTCCTAAAGAAAGGCAACCTAAAGCTGTGCACAAATTACCTCACGATTGCGCTAACAAGCCACGCTAGCAAGATCCTCTTGCAGATTATATTAAATAGGATAAAAAGATAATTTCAATGCGAAATTCCACGAAGTGCAAATAGGCTTCAGAAAAGACAGATTTTTATGCCCAGGAATAACTCCCTGACTGACAACTATTATTAACTTCCGGTGTGTTTGAAGGACAATTAGAAATGAGCTATTTATTAGATTGCACTGAATAATCTAAAATCGAATAGAAGGATCCTGCAGTTATTACTGGTGAATAAATTGAAATTTCTTCATATGAATCTATCAAGATTGTTACATGAATAAAAATGTGACTATTTCGATGTGTTGCAGAAATGAATGTTTAGACACGTTTACTTACAAGTCATTCATATATTTACATTGGCAGATCTAAATTATCTCAATTACTCGTAGTTTAGATAATTGAAACTAAGATCTGCATTCCTTAATAAATCTATCAATTATAAGTCATTGGATTTCTTAACAAGCCAATAATTTAACAAGGCAACTATTACTTTCTAAATATGCTTTTTGTTCTAAAATTTACAGAATTAAAACTTATTGTTCTCCCTTTAGTTTGCCATTGTGAACATCTCAACTGGTCTTATTCTATGTTTAAATACTTATTGTATTTCCTGCTTGACAGTACTGGACATCTAATCTAGAAATATGAAAATGTTGAACATTATTTGCAAATGTTGTCCGATGTTTTGTTTTTCTTCTGTACCACGACACAATATTCTTGTAATTCTGGCAAGTTTATGTACTGGTTTTCTGGAGCGTTCTTTATGGGACAGGGGCAAGAGTGCACGCCTGCTTCACTTAGAACAATTCGTAATAGAGAGTAATAATAGCCGGCTGACCCTTCTAGGATAGAGACTCTGACATATGGCTGAAATCGCCCACCATGAAATTGGCATGGGTCTATGAAAACATAAACATGTAGTGGCTCAACGACCTCATCAGGACAGAAACAGAACGATATTCACGTTAAGGACACAAGACGTTCATCAGGCGCAACAGATAAACGAAAATAACTAAAAAAAAACCCACAACAAAAACAGAGACAATGTATATAACGATACAATACGGCATGAGTTGGTAGTCATTACCCATAAAATGGCAGCAACCTGTGAATGACGGTGTACCAGTTCTTTTGTGATTCGTTAGTTACGGTTATTGTTTGCCCAGCTGATGTTTAATTTTATTTCTGTCTTGATGGAATTCGTGAGCCGTTACTGCATTGCCAGGGGAGGTGGTGGAGGCAGGGACAGTTAATGCGTTTAAGAATAAACTGGATGCGCATAGATTTTAGAGCAAGGTGATGTAAATGTAACTGGTTGTATACAGACTCTGCAGGGTCTTCTAAACCAGTATAAAGACGTTAAGTTAAGTTAAGTATGTTTTATCATCCATGTCATCCATTGCCATTTAGTGTCGCCATATCATCAATTTATTAATGTTGACATTTTCAATAGCCAAAAACCTACATAGCTTATGGAAGCCTTGCATGTTTTGAAAAAAAGTGCAGGAAACGTTTCGCTATTTCTGATGCTGGAATAAGCGAATGAATAACTATTTTTCCCTAGATCAGAAAATAGTGTTGGTTTTTTAATTGGGGGGGGGGGGTATAGGGATTGAGGAATAAATCAACTGTGTGTAAGATATTAAACATTACCTCCAGATCTATTTCTAGCTGCGTCTTTTGGCTTTGCTGTAAACAATCGGACAGCGTTTCCGCTTGTGATGCGCAGATGCCCTAATGATATTACGCTTCAGTACAAATTATCTTATTCGCCACATCCCCATAAACGCATCCCCAAATGTGACTTCTGTCCATTTTCATTAACATTTTCCTTGCTCTTCTTATCGTCATTCCTCTCCGCTGATTCATTCTCTATTTATTTTAGAAAATTGTTTAATTAATTTTTATTTGCTTTTCCATTTTGTTCGGAAGGTTGTTTGTGTTGTAATGTGTTTATCACCTAATCACCCAGTACATTTGACACCAGCACGCACGAAAAAAACGTGAGTTTACTTCCCTTAAGGGAACGGCTTTAATGTTTCAAAAATGCGACCTGGTAAGTGCAGCAAGTTGTCTGTCCTTTAGTTTATAAACGAGTCATCATTTACCTCATATGTGGAACATTTGTTTGTCTTTAGTTTATAGACGAATCTTTTACTTCATATGTGGAACAAGTTGTCTGTTCTTTAGTTTATAGACGAATCATCTACTTCATATGTGAAACAAGTCTGTCCTTTAGTTTAAAGACGAGTCACCATCTACTTCATTTGTGGAACAAGTTGTCTGTCCCATAGTTTATAGACGAGTCACCATCTACTTCATATGTGGAACACGTTGTCTGTCCCTTAGTTTATAGACGAGTCACCATCTACTTCATATGTGGAACACGTTGTCTGTCTCTTAGTTAATAGACGAGTCATCTTCTACTTCTTATGTACAGCAAGTCGCTCTCTTTGTTTATAAATGTTAATGAACCATCTCTTCCTTTTCAAATGAACGGCTGCTACTCCCTCTCTCTATATCCCTACGCTACTCTCATAGAGTTTATGTATAAATACATTGAAATGAAAAAAAGATGAGTAGAACAATAGCGAGAAATTATGACATGACTTGTACTGTCGTAAAGATTTTATTTCCCTTGCTGTGGTAGTCGACGATTTCTTGTAGGTATTTTTTAGGCCGCCTCATCACTGCTATCGCCACGTCGTGATCTGTCTATTCTTGTTATTCTGTGTCCATGTTTCTGCGTCATATAGTAGTGACCATGATGCAGGACACCTAACTATTTTAATTTTCAATTTATGATTTATCTGTTTGGACGTCAGTATTTGTCGCATGTTGCTGAATACCATTTTGGCCAAACCTGTTCTTTCTGATTTCTTTTTCACGGCTGCCATCCTCATTTATTATATGAATTAGATTGGAGAAATTATGTATCTTTTCCAGTAGTTGATCTTTTATTTTTATCTACAAACATGGTTTCTTGTCACTTTTCCTAAGTATCATAGTCTTTGTTTTCTTTATGGAATCAAGATGTCGAGCAATGCATGAGATGTAGCAGTAGGCGGTCCAAAGCTGACTGTAATGTTATGGCCAGCGACCCAGAACTGTCAAGACCCTTCTCTACATCCACGTATTTTCTCCTGGATAGCAGAATGAAAGGGGGTTCACTGGCTAAGTTGAAGGTAACGAGTAGTGAAAGGTAACCTGATACCCAAAAATGTCACGCTGAAGTCGGATGTGTCGGACTGAATGATGCAAATATTGCAGTCCTTCGGGTACATGTAAAGCGATTTTGGGGGCTTTGTAGGGGGAGTTTGAGAACGAACGTCGAAGAAGAAGAAAACAAGTTTAAAAAAAATTGTTTATGTCTAATCCAAACTCTTGAATTATTTTGTATATTGTTGTCACAAGCTCCTGTAATTCTTGATTACTTTTTGCCATTAAACCTGTATCATACGCATTTCTAAGGTTATTCATTGCCACTCCTCCAATGACAAGCCACATGACATCCCCTCAATTTGCTTGAATATTTGTTCTGTGTAGATATTAAAAAGACAAGAGGATAATACATATCTCCGTCTGACTCTTTTTACATCTATACTTGGAGAGCATATCTTTCCGGATTTTACTGTAGCAGTTTGTGCTCAGTACAGATTAATGAGAAGTTTTATGTCTTTTCCATCTTGACCTATTTCTTCTAGATATTTAGTTAATTTCCTACGTTGAATTCTGTCAAAAGCCTTCTGGTAGTTTTTGTTTTTAGTAAATCACATATTTCTATAGATTTCTTTGTCAGAGTTCTCAAACAGACAATTGCTTTCCTTGTTCCATTTTACTTTCGAAACCAAAATTGTTATTATGAAACGTTCCTCTCTACTCTTCGTCTCATTCTGTCTTGTATGATCTTGAGTAGTATTTTAATTGTGGGACTCGTCAGACTGTTTTATTGTTCTATAGTCTGTACATTCTGTTGCTTCAGATTTTTTGGGTAGTGTTATACACGTTGATGTATTCAGGTCTGTTGGTCATGCATCCAGTATTGTATGCCAGTAAGTATATCTTTACCAAATTCCTCTAGGACCTCTATCAATTCTATGTTTACGAAGTCCGGCTCTGTTGCTTTCCCTTTTCTTATAGTTTTTATCACATTTTCCACCTCAGATCTGAGGATGGATGCTCCGTCATTCATTATCATATGTTGAAGGTTTGGCGCCGCGACTGTTCTCAAAAAGGTTCCCTTGCATACTCCGCCCATCTGTTTGATATGTCATTCTCATCCATCAAAATGGGACCATTATTATCTCGAGTGCATCTCCCACCCTGGTCCACATGTGTCTTGTTTGTTTGTTTCTTTATCTTCATATGCATTTCTCTTGTATTGTTATTCCAACCCCTTTTTTTTTTCGCTTACCTGCAATTTGTACGTATCTCTTTGTCAAGTGATGTATATGCATGAGTACTTTTAGACATCTTTCTATCTGCCAATTTAGTTAAGATGACATTTGTCATCCAGTCTTCGTTTTTTCTAAGTCCTTGTGCTAGGCTAGCTGTGTTGGTCTAGTGCAAGTTCAGGAACTAAGTGGTCTCCAGGTACAACGTCGGCCTCGGGTGTTGAAGCTCCCGAGTTCAAATCGCGGTGTAAATCTGGATTTTTTTCACGTGAACTTACTGGTATGTCCTCGGATTACTGTACAGTAGAGATCAGATGCCCGTGTGCAGTGTAGGGCATTGCAAATATCCATCGGCAGTTTGAAATCGAAAAGAGTAGGCTTAAGGGCCGCTGTCCGGGCAAAATTCCAAATGATGTTTAAAATATATCCAATCTATTGCGGGACCCTCGCCGGTGCTACGGTTTTCGCGCATTGTGCTGAGATTCTAGAACAAATATCAAGAAGACCAGAGCGCTTATTCTTTAAACCGTGTGCAATGACTTCGACTAAACTAAACTAAACTAAACTAAACTAAACTAAACTAAACTCTAAATCCGGAAATCAAGTGGTTACACAATCACATGGAAGGATTGTCAGTTTCAGTTGAGTTAGAGGGAGCAATAGACTGTAGTCCCCATTTGTTGTAGCAGACCAGCCACCATTTCATGTTTCACTGATTTATTTGCTGCTTCCATACTGGTTGTTAGATGTTCCCATTTAATGTTTTTTTCTATTCTCTGTTTCTTTCCTAGTATGTCTCATTGTCTTCTGACTGTCAGTTGTCAAACTCGTTCTTTATTACTACCAGGTACTTTTGCCGAATAGATGTCTGTTTTAGTGATAACCTGTACTTGTTGAGTGTCTTCATACCTTTACTCTCTGTGATCTTAAGTTTTATTAACATTTTTATATAACAAGCGTTGTAGTTTGAGTTGATGTCTACTCATAGGTATTACCATTCTTGACATTATTTCTAAATCTGTTTCTGATCCTAATACAATCAATATGATTCCATGTCATATCACCTGGGATTTTCCCGATATATAGTTTTTTAAAACGCTATGTAAAATAAATTGTTACAAAAACTAAATTGAATTGAACCAGTCTTTCTCTTTTTTCATTCTTTGTCCCAATTCAAATTTTTGCACATTGTTTTTATATTCCTCTTTTTCTACTTTAGCATTCATGTCGCCAATAACAACGAATATGTGTGTTGATGCCACAATGTCAAAGAACTGCTACATGTCTTCACAATGTCCTCTAATTCCAATTATACTTCCTTCTAATCTCAGGTTGTTCATACATTTGTTGAATGGACGTATTCAAATGGTTTTGCTTTGATTGCCAACATCAGTATCCTGTTGTTATGTGTCCAGTATCCATTGATGGAAGTTCTAGTTCTTTCTTTAACAGACTCCTCTTACATGCTGTTCGCATGTTTCTGAATGTATGAAAATGTATTCATTTTTGTTAGTGTAACCAGTGTCTTTCCATCTGGTTTCTGTCACTCCCAATATTTATTCTCCTTCTTTTGCGTTCGTTCTCAATCTCATGCTACCAAGCCCTGAACAGTAGAATGATGTAGTCCGGAGAACGGAATGCGCTGAGTCGCTAGTTTACAGCTTGACTGCAATATTTTCACCTTCGGCAGATCCAATATATCTTTATCCATAACCTCTGCCTCTATCATAAGATTGTCCAGTTTTTCAGTTTAGTGAAATGTACGAGCATTCCACGTTTGTATTGCTTGTCCTCTCTCCCTAGTATTCATATTGTCTGAGATCAATTCCTCCATTGTTAACCTTGGGGTTATACGTGGTGAGATCCCTAGCTCTTCCGCAATGGCCAACCACCTTCCACTTTGTGTTCTGGATGCGCTTCTTATGAGTCACACACCTCGCTGTTTTACCTCAATAAACTGTTGATCATTTCTGGTTCTTCCACCCTATGAACTTTTCAAGCCCATATGTTTTGGCACGGACATTCCCTTGATAGTGGTCGCTCCCTATTAGTGATTGAGCGAACGTTTGCCATATGTAGTAACACAGTTTACAGCCCAGTGTGCATCTCCAGTAGGAATAATGTAAATAATCGAACAAATCGACTGTATTGTGCGATTGCGACCAACTGATCCGCTTGCAGTAGGGGAAATAGCCATTGTAGCTGTATCATTGTACTTCCTGCACCGCATATATTTGACTATACAGAATATCATCAAACGAAGAAATATTCGGAAACAAGATATGTCTGGGTGCCGCCACAGATGTGTGTGCATACACAGATAAGATTATCGATAACTGGCGTCCAAACGGTGCTGAGATCTGCAATGTTTACACTATCGAAATTAGGTCACCGGCAATGAAGCCAAGCAGAATGATGCACATTCCTGCTATGTATCGAAAGTGACACTGTCTGGTGCAAAAAAAAAAGAACCCAAAAAAAAACAACAACACACGTGTCACACTGTTATCGGGTGCACTCGATCTGTTCTTTGTTTACCCATGCATTCCGATACTGCTGGCGGCCTATCGGAAAAGCAACGTTTCTACATAGCCGCCATCATATTGTTTCATCTGATCCTGAATACGCTTCAATCTCTTGACCATTGGTTTTTTACTTGAAGCTGTTCGTAATCTTTGATCCCTTGATCAATATGTTTTACCTGACCCTGATATTAACCTTAGACCCATCAATCGGCATGTTTTACCTGACCCTGATGTTAACCTATGATCCCTTGATCAGTATATTTTACCTTGCATTGATGTTAACATTTGATTCCTTGATAAATATGTTTTACATTACATTGATGTCAACCTTTGATCCCTTGATCAGTATGTTTTACCTTACTTTGGTGTTAACCTTTGATCCCTCGATCAATATGTGTTTTACCTGAACGTGATGTTAACCTTACATCGCTTGATCAGTATATTTTACCTGACCCTGATGTTAACCTATGATCCCTCGATCAGTAAGTGTTACCTTACACTGATGTTAACCTTTGATCCCTCGATCAGTATGTTTTACCTGACCCTGGTGTTAACCTTTGATCCTTTGATCAGTATGTTTTACCTGGCCCTGGTGTTAATCTTTGATAAGTTTTACCTGACCCTGGTGTTAACCTTTGATCCTTTGATCAGCATGTTTTACCTGGCCCTGGTGTTAAACTTTGATCAGTATGTTTAACTGACCCTGGTGTTAACCTTTGATCAGTATGTTTTACCTGACCCTGATGTTAACTTTTGATCCCTTGATAATATGTTTCACCTGACCCTGGTGTTAACCTTTGATCCCTCGATCAGTATGTTTCACCTGACCCTGGTGTTATAACCTTTGATCCCTCGATCATTATGTTTTACCTGACCCCGATGTTAACTTTTGATCCCTTGATAATGTTTTACCTGACCCTGGTGTTAACCTTTGATCCCTCGATCAGTATGTTTTACCTGACCCTGATTGTAACCTTAGTTTCCATAACCAGTATGCTTTACCGTACCTTGATGTTAACCTTTAATTCCTTCACTATGAGGTTACATTGTTCACTTCAGTAACATAGTCATTAATCTGTCTGAGATATTTGTGTTCGTAGTTTTTCTAATTTTCTTTGCTTTGTTCCCATAAATTTATGAACTCATGTTTGTTGCGTATCCGGTTAGTTAGTCTATCTGTTGTTGCATTTCTGGTTGCGCTTATGGTAACATGAGACATATATAATTTGCTAGCACAAATATGCGTTTTATGATCTCCAAAACTAGTCTGCGATCAACGGAAGGCAAATCACACAAAGAAAAGCCAAAATGAAGTCAATGTAACATTATAAATGCTACTGTTCAGCGCTTGAACTCGGCATATGCCTATTTCTGTTACATTACACAATTTATATCTTTTGTTGTATTTAACATATTTTAAAGTAATGGTTTCCTGTATTTTCAGTGGGCGTTTCCATGCAGATAATCTCATTTTAGGCACTTGAGTTGGCTTGATTGACTTTCGTTTGAGGTTTCTATCAATCTTTCCGCTGTATTTTTATAGTGTACTTTTTAGATTTAAAAATGTAATTCGTATAATTGTATTACCAGCATAGAAATATAATTTTCGTAGATGGTGTTATAGTTAGAAATGATTACCTAGGTATATTTTTTAGGCTTAGAACATTTTACTTGTTAATGAGACTATTCTTTGTCCTGTCATCTGACTCTCGTGAATAGTAGAATTTGTAGGGATATATATTTAAGCAGTCTGGATCATTCCAAAGTCAAAATGAAATCTTATTGCGATTCAGTTGACATTGTTCTTCTTTCTTCTTCTTCGTACGCTGTCAGACGTCAACCTGTATTTTTTCGAAAAAAAGCAGCGGTTATCCTGAGGCTGTCGACACTGCCATAGAGCTTGTCTAGTATTGCCACTGGTGATGGCCACATCTGCTCTCTCTGGTCCTCGTATGTCGGGCAGTTTTGCAGCAAATGTTCAGCGGTCCTTTTCCCGGTACCACACGAGCATTCGTCAGTGCCACCTATCTTCAATTTATGGAATAGGTGGTACCTCAGTCTATTGTGGCCTGTGCGAAGTCTGAAGACCACGACCTGCTCTCTTCTGTTCAACTGGTAATAGGCATCATTTTTTGTGTAGCCAGTATGTTCTGTTTCCCATTTGGTCATGTATCTAGCTCTAATAAGCCTTCTTGACTCTTCGTAGGTCACACTAGGATCTGGTTGTGGTAGTCTTGCACCTTCTTTTGCCAGTCTGTCTGCTTCCTCGTTGCCTTGGATGTTACAATGGGATGGAACCCACTGTACCACTACTCTATTTGGTGCAAACTGCTGGCATAGTTGACAGAGTACTGCTCTTAAATCATTAAGTTCAGTATTTTTCTGGCTTTTTAGTGCTGAGTTGACATTCAAATCAGTGTCCAGGCCATGACATTCGACAGAATCAACTTTCAGATGACACGTGACGACATATTTTCTGCCAAATGTGCCACGCAAATCCTCGTGGAAAAGAAGTGAAATTTGGGTTTCCAAATCAAAATCAAGAGGCTGAGCAGTGTAGGAGCGGTCAGCCACCCAAAGCTGACTGCGAGTTCAGGGCCAGCCACCCAAAGCTGACTGCGAGTTCAGGGTCAGCTACCCAATGCTGACTGCGAGTTCAGGGCTAGCCACCCAAAGCTGACTGCGAGTTCAGGGTCAGCCACCCAAAGCTGACTGCGAGTTCAGGGTCAGCCACCCAAAGCTGACTGCGAGTTCAGGGCCAGCCACCCAAAGCTGACTGCGAGTTCAGGGTCAGCCACCCAAAGCTGACTGCGAGTTCAGGGCCAGCCACCCAAAGCTGACTGCGAGTTCAGGGCCAGCCCCCCAAAGCTGACTGCGAGTTCAGGGCCAGCCACCCAAAGCTGACTGCGAGTTCAGGGCCAGCCACCCAAAGCTGACTGCGAGTTCAGGGCCAGCGACCCAAAGCTGACTGCGAGTTCAGGGCCAGCCACCCAAAGCTGACTGCGAGTTCAGGGCCAGCCACCCAAAGCTGACTGCGAGTTCAGGGCCAGCCACCCAAAGCTGACTGCGAGTTCAGGGCCAGCGACCCAAAGCTGACTGCGAGTTCAGGGCCAGCCACCCAAAGCTGACTGCGAGTTCAGGACCAGCGACCCAGAGCTGTCAAGACCCTTCTCCAACTCCACGTGGTGATCCTGAATAGAAGGCTGCACCAAGGCAGACTGGCTATGGAGAAGGGATCGAAGAGGGAAGGCTAACCAGGTACGCAAAAAATGCCATGTTGAAGTCGGATGTGTCGGACCGAAAGGTGCAAATATCGCAGGTCAAGCTGTCAACTACGTCACAACGCATTCCTTTCTCTGAACTACATCCTGCTACTTGCTAAGCTCTAATCAGGATTTGCTAGCAGGAGTTTGAGAACGAACAAAGAATAAGAAGAAGAAGTTTCCCAATCCCAATATACTCATTCGGTTTGAATCCCGAATTGTCCACTTTGGCAGACATTGTGTTGTTGTTTTTTTTGGTTCTTTTTTTTTGGGGGGGGGGGGGGGGGGGGGGGGGGGGGAAAGGGGGGAGGTGTGAGGAGGGACGATCGCTTTTTCACATACGGAAATAAATGGCAACTTACCGTACTGTACACCAGTCAATAAAGTAATAATAGTCAAATAAGTCAGCACTTGTAAGAGTGGAAAAGTAAGATAGCCCCTAAATGGCTGCGCTCTCGACTCTCCGGTACTTGTGTCGAGTTTTCCAATGTTTGGTGATTCCTGTCCGGATAATATTTCGCAACTCCTTTATCAGGTGGTATCAGATACTTTATTTTGTTAATTTGATGTGCTTTCGATCGGTTATCCTGTTTGTTATGCTGCTTTTCGCTGCATTTCATGTGTGGGAAATCAGTCCATGACGGAGTTCAACGTCCCGCTTAACTGCACACCAGAATTCAGTCCAGATTATTCCTGCTCAAGGTCATTTCTGCTTGGACTGAAGCCAACTTCCTCCTGCCTGCCCGCCCCTCTCTCTACCGACGGTTACACGATACCTCTCACAACCTCGTATTCTCAGCAGAGCAAGGGTCACGCCGACCAACAAGTGGACACAGTCAGACGCCGTAACGGCGGGACACGTGGAAACGGGGAGTTTGACACGGACAGACACGGAAAGCTTGACACAAACATTGGTCTAACACACTTCTCGCGGTCCTCATCCCAAGGATGCGGAGTACACGGCGTCATCTGGTGAGTCTGTGGGGATTTCGGTCGACCCGCCACGCATGGACATAGCCTCAACAGTTGGACATGGTAGTGGTCAATCAGCGTAACAGGCCTTTGGCGCCTACACAAACATTATTATTATTATTACTTGTAAGAGCGACTTTCTACAAATGACCTGTTACTTACTTTACTTACACCACCTAATAAATCCTAACCAATTATGAAGTGGCCAAAACAGTAAATGTCTAATCTAGTATGGTTGTTAGCTGAAGAAAGTTAATAGAAAATTACAAAGTAACAACATACTAGCATACTGGAGAAACATCAAACGAAAATATCAGTGACGAAAAAGTGTCGCACATACGAGTATTCTGTAGGAACACCAAACTTAAGTCTCAGCCAAAAGTGCCACACATACGAGTATTCTGCAGGAACACCAAACTTAAGTCTCAGCCAAAAGTGCCACACATACGAGTATTCTGTAGAAACACCAAACTTAAGTCTCAGCCAAAAGTGCCACACATACGAGTATTCTGTAGGAACACCAAACTTAAGTCTCTCAAAAGTGTCTCGATTTGAATTCTTAATTACTCAATATGTTTGACATTGATCCGGACTTAAATGCTGTTTTTACTAGTACTTACTTGTTGAATTTAGCCCAGACTTTGAGACGCACTCCCCTCGATGTGCTTTTGACCAGCTAAATGACGTACTACAGCTCACGCTGGAAGTAACGTATCAAAGGGAGATCAGAGATGTTAGATGCAAGAATATATTAAATAGCTATTTATATAAAGGGCTAAATATAACTATTTGCAAATCCAAATCGAAAAATATCTTATTGTAAACAATGATAATGTGCCATTAGAATAAAAGAATTATGTCTAAATATCCATTTCAGGCATCGTTCCTCTCATAACTGAAGATAATTGACAGAGATAATGGACTTATTTGCACGTAAACAAATATTAGCTTTCCAACCCACAGTCACACCATCGTCATGATCAGGACTCACCCTGGGGGCCACTCTTCCCCTTCTCTCTCTTCTCACCTCACTCTGTTTCATTTGACTCTATCCTACAGTCACACCCTTGCACAACTTTCACACGCGCCCTCGTGGTAAAGCCCTTCCATAGCACTTTGGTTGGGCTAGCTTCTGAGGGCGCACAAACCTAGCATAGGTACATACAGATGCACACATGCATCCAAGCACTGGTTTATGCGTCCTGATATCGCCCAATGGACTACGGTCTGGGGTGGAAAATGGCGCGCCTCCGCCAGTAGAAACTAGTAAGGCAAACATCTAAGCCAAAAAAAAAAAAAAGAAATAAAAAAAACAAACGAACAAATTTAGTAAATTTTGCAAATTCCAAAATAACACGCCACATTTCTTTGGAACCGCATCACCCTTCTATAAGGAGTGTACTAAATACAAATACATGCAATGAAATGTGTACTTACTTATGCTAGACACTAAAACTATTTATAAATAACAACATCAAAGCCATCACTTAAATACAGAATAAAAGTAGGCTATCTTTTCTTTATTACAGACTATACATATATATTCAGCAGCCTTCACGCATTAAAAGTATCACCAAAAATTAAAGAAGTCACATCCAGACTACTATATAAAGTAACAACAATAGGACGCAAACAATTACACAGGTACAAAAACCGCACACCCAAATGTCAGTTATGCAGACAGAACATCCCAGAAACCGAAGAACATATATTTTTCAAATGCAAAATAGTTACGCAAACTGTGCATACATTAAGTCAGATAATAAATAAACACACAAAAACCAAAGTAAATATGTACAAGACAATTATGCTAAATAGCATTTCCAAAACAGACAAAAACACTCAAGACACATTACTAACACTCTTGGCAACATTCAAACATTTAGTTTGGACCTGCAGAAACATACGAACTACTCATTTACACTCCAGAAGTGTTTAAACATATATATATATATATATATACACAATTATTTGTGGGAGTTTTTCACTTTGGAGTTGAAATTTACTTTTCCAAATAGTATATATTACGTTTCAAAATGGTTTCAATTTCTACAAAAGGAACATTCATTGACGACATTCTCTTTCATTTATATCCTGTCTTCCTCTTTTCATCCAATCCCTTTTTATTTCATACTCTTTGTCTACTTAAGTAGATAAACATGTCTCCGTTCCTCATCTGTCAGTCTCTCTCATTCTATCCCCCTTTGCATTTTCTAACCTGCAACAATATTCATATGTGATGTCTATTGCAATTAGATTTTGTCTCAACACATTTTCTTAATGTCAAATTGTAAATAAAATTCACTTTAAAACCTGGAGGCGAGAAAGGCTGTACCGCTGTCCGTGATTGATAAACCTTGTTCTCATAAAGCACTCTCTGTTTTTTGTTTTTGTTTGTTTGAGACCCCTGTCTTATACTACTTGTTTGAGACCCCTGTCTTATACTACTTTCTTCCACTACTGTCTTACACTATCCAGGTTTGGGACTTTTTGCGACAGAAACTTGATGACATCTCTGTCAACCATAAAGATCCAAAATTTGTGAATTGCTTCATTACTCATGTCCTGGCGTGTAGTGTCTAGATCCGTGCATGTATGCTATTGCTTCTAGTTCAGTAAGCATTATTTCCGCCACGATTTAATCAGATTTCAGCCTGTATGTACACATTTGTTTCTCATGTTATTGGATCGATTCCTTTCATCAGAACGTGAGGACGTCCATGGCTTTAATTTTATTGTCTATTGTCTGCTGTCCTTGGGCAGTTTTGTTGTTGCTTCTATTGTTTCTCTCCGCATGATCTACAATACGGCAGTAAAGTGTTCCAACTGTATTAACAGGACAGCAGCGGCTGCCAAATAATTGTGGGGCGGCTGTGTAGCAAGTACTAATACTAGTCCGATCACTGAAATGAACTTTGAAATACGAACGTTTTTTTCAGATGCCTTATGATACAAGGAGTGGTATGATACATCTTGTATCATACAGTGATACATATTTTATGATGCATATTTTGTTGTTAGTACACACATATATGACACTATTAATTAATTATTTAATTATCATAATTTGTTGGGTCTTTATCAGTTTATCTATCTATTAAACTGTATGTCGGTCATCTGTCTATCTTTCCCTGCATATGCACCTCTCTGTCTGTTAATGGGTTTGTTAAATCATTTACATATATCTGCCAATCAGAATTAGTCATTTATTTCTACAGGTATCTCAATGTGCATGTCTCCGTTAGTATTCTCTCGATACCTGAATGCATCAATGACATATTTTTTTGCATGAAACGTACCAAATAGTTGAAAAAGTTGAATCAGAAAATATCTTAACAGGAGTCCAAAGTTATTACACCGAGCTTAGAAATAATATCACGACAATTTTCGTTTCGTTTCTAACGAAAAAAATTAGCTGATACGTAAATTTAGTCCCGTTCCATTCCGTTCTATCCAGCTGAAACTGGGTGCCTTACTCTGCTTGAGGTATGTAAGGCAATGTAGTAATAAATTGACCTGGTCACTCCAACCCATACAAGCTGATTCCCTCGTACAAGAAAGTCTCGAACACTTCATTCTCAAGTGACAGTATCTATGATGTTCTTGTTTAATGCCAACAATGTGTAAGCTTACTCTTTTGTGCACTTTGAATAGGGCGTCAAGTGTCAGGTTGAAGTAGATTTTCTCACATCCCGAGTGTGCTGATGAATGTGGACCGCTGTTCTCCAAGTGGTAGATATAAGACCGCGGCTACCATACTAATTGTATTTTTCAGAGACTCACTTTAACTTATAGCAACAACCCGGCAATAATTGCGGACGGCTTCAGATGTCAAACAAAGTGAATTGAAGATGTTTGTATCACACAGCTTTCAAAGTGAACCTAATGACTTTATGAAATGTAAATTGTCCACTACCAGCTGAGATATTTCCGGTAATAGAATTGTTTTCCGGATTTGCTGTACTTATATGTTTAAGGTATGCATTGGTAGAAAACAACGTTTCAGTTGTCATAACTTGTTCTTAAGGTGAATGGAACATAAAGCTGGTCGTTTATAACAACATTATAACATTAATGAGAATGCTTGAACTTTTTTTAGTCATGGATGTCATATTTCGGAAATGGTCTCATATGGAGATATTTAATACTCTTCGCTCCGTTGATCTTTTTGAAATTCGTAACTTCTCTGTAACTGATTTGGGTAGACACGAAACCTCACACCCATACACCATTGCTGGAATATCCACGCTATTGAAGGTGTGAGAGTTGGCCTTGACGTATGTTTTCTGTTTAGTATCGGTTAAGTGCGGTTGAAAATGAGCCAACCTGCCGTTCTCCTGCGTAAGATCTCGTTATTAATGTTGTGATTGTTGTTGAATTCTTGGCCTAGGTAGACGTACGCATGGACATTTTCGATTGGCTAATCTTTCAATCTCAGTTCCCCATTAAGACAGAAAGTGTTCAATACAAATTGAGTCTTCCTTCTATTGATGTTCAG
Organism: Ariolimax columbianus; assembly: GCA_036924085.1. Classification (NCBI taxonomy): domain Eukaryota; kingdom Metazoa; phylum Mollusca; class Gastropoda; order Stylommatophora; family Arionidae; genus Ariolimax; species Ariolimax columbianus. The sequence continues at coordinate 32,641,157 of JAVGWX010000003.1, forward strand.
GTTTGTCGCCTTGCCTGTTTCATTACGCTCCTTTAGGCTCTGTTCGGCTTCTTCAATAAATCATACAACTTTGACATTTAAAAAAAAAATTTCTGCGAGCCGGACTGGAGGTGAAAACTACTAGGTGATAAAAAGATTGTCTCGTTTTGAAAAATCAAATTTCATATAATTGGTTCATCGCTTCAATAACGTCAGAAATTCCACTTTGACCTACATTTCACGAAAACATATTTTTGTATACACCTTTGCTTGCAGTTGTTTTTAGAGTTGACATCAAAGAAGTGAAGAATGGATGTTGATATGATTGCATGCAGATGGTTCAAGTGGTACAATGTGACAGACAAAAAGAACCGTCAAACGATGGGAATTATGACTGATGATTCTTTTGTGACAATGAATATATCTATCCCACATTTCGACAACCTTTCTTGTGACATGGGCTAAAGAATGATTCGCCACTCGGGTCATGAGTTTTTAACTTGATAAAAAAAAACTAACAGAACAATTATATTTTATTCCAGTGCTTTTACGATACTGACAACTGATTTAAGAGCTCGGTATTTCTTCAGACAAAATATAACGGTTGTAGCAACTGTAGTGGGACGAGGTTTCTCAATAGCAAAGCTATTTGGAGGATTTACTACAAAACCTTTTTTGACTTGAAGGATTATCAACACTTGGCATTCTGCTTCTGGACAATTGTAGATGCACTGCGATGTTTGACATATTTCTCTCGAAGCACTTCTTCAGACACTGTACAGAGATGTATAGCTACATCCACATCTGTGGTCGAATGAAATGGATTACAAATGTTGTGTATTTTGTTCTGAATGTGATATCTGTTGCATTATTTTATGTTCTTCTTTTGTCATCCCCTCACTATTGGACTGTTTTCTTATTCTCTTTTGCCCTTTATACATTATTTCCTAATAATTGTATGCATAAATGTTATGTTGATCAATATAACCAAAATACTGGGACAGCTTCACGCTTATTATGCTGGGTATCTTCTACTGCGTGTTCTTTTCCTTAATTGTCTTCTTCTTTCCGTCGTCTTCTATTTTTTCTTATTTTCCTTTTTCATCTTCTTTTTCTTCTGTGTTCGTCCTAAAAAGCACGTTCGTGGCGTTGTGTTGTAGTTTAAAGTCTATAATGCGATATATGTGCCTTTCGACCCGACACATCCGATTTCAGCACGGCATTTTTGAGAACAAGTTTACCTTCCCTCTTTGAGCTGTAATCTCTCAAGTTGCGTGAGTGCAGTTTGCTTTCAGCCCGCTACTTGGAGGCTAAGTTATGTGTCACTGACCCTGTTGGAAATAGATATGTGTCACTGACCCTGTTGGAAATAGATATGTCTCACTGACCCTGTTGGAAATAGATATGTGTCACTGACCCTGTTGGAAATAGATATGTGTGACTGACCCTGTTGGAAATAGATATGTGTCACTGACCCTGTTGGAAATAGATATGTGTCACTGACCCTGTTGGAAATAGATATGTGTCACTGACCCTGTTGCAATTAGATATGTGTCACTGACCCTGTTGGAAATAGATATGTGTCACTGACCCTGTTGGAAATAGATATGTGTCACTGACTTTGTTGGAAATAGATATGTGTCACTGACCCTGTTGGAAATAGATATGTGTCGCTGTTGCATCTTCGGCCGATGTTGGCTTTCTGCCGCAAGGTTGTCCAATCTGGTTAAAGATATACAGAAAACTACATGTTACATTATTGTGAAATCACAAAAAAACCACATAAATGGAGCAGGTGTTCCTGTTACACAGAGGTATACAACAACATATATGGAGCAGGTTTTCCTGTGCGCAGAGGTGTAGCATAGACAGTACTAGAATGTCAACCAATAATTGAAAGTATAGGCAAAAATACTGGGAAGAGCTGAACGGTTTACCATCACAGAAATACAGACATTAACACGTTACATCGGATTACAGTGAGAAGGAATGCAAATTATTCCGCTACTAACTGCAAACTAGTCTTATGCTACGTTTTAAAAACAAAATACTTCTACACATCAAGCCAAGTCTCTGAAAAAAAAATGTTGCTGTAATGGAGAGTTCCACAATGTTTCCAAACAGTTTTGTCTAGATATTCGTCTCCGAAGGCCAGTGCTCAGTACGCAATTGGCTAAGCATACAACAGTCTTGCAGGATATGTTGGCCTGTCTGAACTGTATGGCCACACCTACTGTGTAAGTGCACGTTCAATATGTTGGACTGTCTGAACTGTATAACCGCACCTACTGTGTAAGTACACGTTCAATATGTTGGCCTGTCTGAACTGTATGACCGCACTTACTGTGTAAGTGCACGTTCAATATGTTGAACTGTATGACCGCACCTACTGTGTAAGTGCATGTTTAATCTGTTATGTCCCGTTCTCATGCCGAACAGGATCACTTGCAGAAGTAATTGTCTTCCGTTTGGTCTACTTTTCTTATAGCTTGAATACGGTTTCCATTTTCCTGAAAGGTGATTATTTGCTGTTTTTGTTCTCTTGTTGCTTCCTCTTTTGTTAGCCTGTCTATTGTCCCATTTCCTGGTATGCCACGATGTGATAGTATCCACTGTACCACTATCATTGTCATTTTTTTTTTCGCCCAACGCCTTTTTTAATGTGTGTCATTTATCATTCTTGAAGGCTTGCAGAGCTGACACTTTATTTGTAAAGAATGCAGTCTGCTGGCATTAATTTATTGTGTCATTTCTGCAGCAACAATGTTTCCTAACAGTTTGAACACATATTTCCAGTTGGTGAACCTGAGATTTCATTTTCTTTATTTGGGTAGATAATATAGACTCATGTGCCTCCATGCTTCACTGCTCTCGTTGTTGATCCATCTGTGGGTACCTGGATCCATGCTTCTCTGGGGTATAGATCTTTGATCGTGTTGCATGCTGATGTTTTGTTTAGGAGAAAAGTTTCTCTCTCATGTGGCATATGGTAGTAAAGAATGTCTTGATGTTTAGGTTTTGGTGTTGTTCTCATGGAAGAGGAATTGAATGTATCTCCTTAGTGATGTTTCGTAATTCTTACTTGTATGCTCTGATGTAATTCTTACTTGTATGCTCTGATGTAATTCTTACTTGTATGCTCTGATTAATATTTTGACGGATGTACAAATCCACTTCTTTTAAATCCTCCACTGGCAAGATCTCATAATCTGGTCTTTATTGTGTGTACTGCCATGTTCTTGTAGTTTTCTGCTTGTATCATGGTCTTGATGTCCCGTCTATTGGATTGAGGTGAATGCCTCTGATTTTTTCAATTTTGTTTATTAGAGGGGTCTTCATGGCGCCCGTGATTATCTTAAGCGGTTGGATTTGTAGCTTATCTAAAGTTTGTAAGTGTGATTTGGCTGCTGGGAACCATGCTGATGGAGAACATCGCTGTCAGCAGGCGTATATCAGTGTTAGCTGGGGCCTCCACGCCTCAAAGGACACGGTAGGAGGTCGACACTTCTCACCAGAATATGGTCGATTTCCTTCCTGGCTTTTCGGTCGTTATAAATTCATGTGTGTCGGTGAATATTTAAACGACAGTACCACGACCGGGTGATATTCAGGTTGAAAGTAGTGCAGAATGACAGGAATCTTTCTGAATTGTCATTCACAAATCCGCTACCAAATAGGCCTAGGACAGACTCGAAGCCACCGCAACTGGATCCTGAGACAGCGTTAAAATCGCCCAGCAGGATTAGTTCATCATGAGCAGAAACTGTGGCAGCAGGATTAGTTGATCATGAGCAAGAAGTGTGGCAGCAGGATTAGTTCATCATGAGCAGGAACTGTGGCAGCAGGATTAGTTCATCATGAGCAGGAACTGTGGCAGTAGCATTAGTTCATCGTGAGCAGGAACTGTGGCAGTAGCATTAGTTCATCTTGAGCAGGAACTGTCGCAGTAGCATTGGTTGTGGCTTGATGAACGTCGTCTTTTACTTGCGGTAAAGCCAGGTCAGTGGGGGAGGGGAGGGGGGAGGGGGCAGTACCGATAAGTAGCCGTGTTTATGTCTTAGAATCTGTAGCAACTCCTCCAGATCCACAGACTAGCACTGATCCTCCAACTCTGGGTAAGTCCAGGCAGCCATACGCAAGCTTGAACATAGACGTGCCGCAGGCCCAGATCTCATCCCAAAAGAACTGCTTAAATATGCATTTGACCCCATCAGTTCTGCTCTACGGCATTTCACCCCATCAGGTCTGCTCTACACCACCTCTTCCATCAGGTCTGCTCTACACCACCTCTTCCATCAGGTCTGCTCTACACCACCTCTACCTTCAGGGATGCCCTACACCACCTCTTCCTTCAGGTCTGCTCTACACCACCTCTTCCTTCAGGGATGCCCTACACCACCTCTTCCTTCAGGGATGCCCTACACCACCTCTACCTTCAGGTCTGCTCTGCACCACCTCTACCTTCAGGTCTGGAGGACGGGAAGTGTTCCAGCCGATTGACGTTTGGGATAGTTGTCGCCCTTTACAAAGGAAAGATAGTCGAAAGGACTGCAACAATTATAGGACAGTAACTCTGCTTTCACTTCCAGGCAGGTATTCGCTCACGTGCTGTTGGCCCGACTGAAACCGCTGCTGGTCTCAAAACGTAGACCATACCAGTCGGGTTTCAGGCCAGGTCGATCAACAGTGGATGCCATCCTCGCGCTCCGTCTCCTGGCAGAATTACACCTCGCATTTACTCGCCCCTTTGAGCTGCGTACGCGGACTTAAGGGCGACATTAGATTCAGTGGACAGATCGACGATGTGGAAAGCTATGCCAGGCATTGGAACTCCTGCTCCACTTCTAGACTTGATTAAAGCGTTGCGTGCGAATGCCGGTGCCAGAATCAGTCTCGGGGGCACTGTCTTTAAAAGATTCTACGGGGGTCAGACAGGGCTGCGTCCTTGCTCCCGGTCTTTTCTGTTGGGCTGTCGACTGGCTCATGGACCACCTCAGCTCTCAGCACCATTGAACCATCCCTATTGACCAAACGTGCATCACTGACCACGTCTTCGCGGATGACATAGTCCTGCTAAGCCCAGATATCACAGCGCTGCAACAGTCATTGAGTATCTGGATAGCACAGCTCAAACTATGGGACTATCAATCTCATGGGCGAAAACACAAATTTAGTATCTTGGCTATGATACAAGGTCCCAGAAAATAGTAGTTTGCAGACACACTGTGGAGAGCGTACATGAACTTTATTATCTCGGGAGCACAGTATCATCTGACGGACGCAGTAGTCCAGATATGCCAAGACGGATTGGCGTCGCTGCTTCGGTGATGAACGAATTCCGCCACGTGTGGTACAATAGTAGATTATCCCTGAGTTCAAACCTGCCTATTTACCAGTCGTGTGGGATATGAGTGCTAATGTGTGGAGCCGAAATCTGGGCTCTGCTGAAAAATGACATCTCTTTCATGTGCGCAATCACCGGCGCATTCTTGGAATTCGTTGGTACGATTTCGTACGAAATGGTCGAGGTTTCTATTATGACTAACCTGCCAACTGTATCATAAGTACTGGACCGTCGTCGCCTTTCCCTATTTGGACATGTTGTCTGACTGGAAAAGGAATTTCCAGCTCACTAGATCTTTCTCAAGGCTGTTCAAAGCGCTAAGGATATCCAACCAGCTAGCTAGAAGCGCAGGAGAGACCGTCATCGAAACACATGGCTTCAACAAATAGCAACTTTCCTCGCCCTCTGCTATAGACGAGGTCTGGCAAAGCGCCGTTTCGATCGGTCATGGTGGCCTTCAACGCACGCAACGGGCCTCAGATGCCTAGGCGAACATTATTATTAACCATGCTGATGATCCATAGCCCACTTGTTTTCTTCCTTAGTCCACTTTTTGTTTTTCTTACCAAAGTATTGACCTTCTAAGGGTTGTTTGAATCGCTTCACCAATTTTATCTAGCTGTTTTCCTTAGTACTGCTAGTTTTTCTCCGTGTTTTACAATTGGTTTTATTCAGGGCTATGCTCCATGTCAGTCACATATCAAATGCGATGCCCGGATATACCGGCTCATTATCTTTTTGAACCTGTACATTTCCGGGTTTGTATTTGTCTTGTCGTTTTTTTGGTTTTGGGAGCGTAAAGAGTGTTGTTTTTCATCGTTGATCTGTACCATCCGTTTTTCAGCCCATGCTGTTATATTGTCTGCTGCTCTTTGCATTCGTTTATTTGCAATTGTTAGGTGTTCTTCTACACACAACACTTTCATTTTGTCTGCGTATAGTGCGGATCTCTATCCTTGGGGCAGATCGTGGGTGAAATCGTTGATAAATACGAGGAACACTGTGGGAGTCAGTACTGAGCCGTGAAGAGCTACCGTGATTAGGAATATTATTTTGCTATTATAACCATTGTTCTAACCCTTGCTTTCCGGATGTTGTAAGAATGCCTTGATCCATTTTCTTATGTTACCCTTGATACCAAATGTGCCTGCTGAAGTCGGATGTGTCGGACCCAAAGGTGTATATTTCGCAGTGAAGCTGTAAGCTACAGCACAACACATTCCGTTTTCCGGACAACATCCCATTATCTTCAAAGCCCTTTATAGGGATTCGTAGCGGGAGTTTGAGAACGCACGATGAAGAATAAGACCATTGAGTGATGTTATTTTGTCTGGTTCGCCAGTATTTTTGTCCCTTTCAAGGCATGTTAGGGAGACCTCCACTAACTGAAGGAATGTTTTTTCCAGGTTCAGAGCCCAGCACTGTTTCCGTTTGGAGGGACTTCACAGGTCGAGCACTTTATCGTTTATTTTTGGACATGTGTGTAGAAATTTGAAAAAAAGCAGAGCTGGTAGCGTGGTGCCATGGCTGCTGGTGCGCCTGCAGGTCTGGTAACTCTGTCTTAAGCACCTGGTCTATGGTGAATTGTACTCCACCTTCCCTACCTGGCCTGTGGCCTTGATTTCTTCTTAACCTCGTTTGCTCTCTCATCTTACCTCCCGCTGTAATTAAACCCAACCTTTGTCAATATTATTGGGGATAACGGCGTGTAGGTGAGGTAGACTTGGATAGGAGAGGCTATGAGAAATATGAGTCATGTATTCCGCAATCACTGCCCAATTTGAACCCCGCAAAATACAGCCAGCAGAGTATATAAAAAGGACATACTAGTTCTACAAGAAGACTGGTATGCCAAAATTGGTATAGATGCCTGGGACATTTGGATAGATGTCGGACATTTCTGTAACACTGTAACAAATGATCGTTGCTATTGATTGCGGGAATGTGTTAGACAGAAAAATAACACATAAAGCACGGAGAAGGCATCCATTGTATACACCAGATGGATTACATCACAACCAAATTGACTATATTCTAATTCTAACTTGATTTCAATTAGGAATAAATTTATCAAAGACAAGAGCATTTCATGGTGCTGACCAAGGCAGTAATCACGATCTGTCCAAGTCGAACTTATGGGTCAAATTGAAAAAAGTGAAACAATAAAGAAATATAAAAACTACATTCATCCTTGACTCGTTAAGAGATCTAGTTAGTTCACAGCTATGTAAAGGCCAGAGATGAGAAGGATATCCCAGGTCTAGGACTGTAAACATTGACAAACACATACTAAGATACATGCTACCAGCTCTGCATACATACATCAAAGAAGTAAAATCAAATCCTGGGTAACAGATGCAATTCTTTGCGATAGAAAAAGATGCTTCAAATCGCAAAAGATTAAAGTAAAGTGGGCAAGTGAATATATATATGCAAACAAAATAATAAAGAAAATGAAAGGTGTTTTTTTTTCTCGTTCGCCTAATTTTTCTATTCCCCAAAGCAATGTGCGTTGCATTATGTTTTTATTTTGCACTTGTCGGTCCAGTGCATCCGACTTCGGCGTGCATTTTATGTATGTGTCTGCTTCCTCCTGCATTAACTAAGGGTTTGCTTCTCCAGGGTAACGGCCGGTGCTGTGTTTGTGGAGCGAACCCACACCTTCTGGTTGTGAACTGTGTCACTTAACCACCAGCCCACGCCTGTAGATGAAGGATGTGAAAAACGATTGAATTTTTGAACAATTCATAAATATTAATAAATATAATAACACGCATTACTCAAAAAGAGCAAGTCCAAATGGAACACGATCAGAGAAATCATTGAAAACATCCTAAGAGACAGACATTCTGAATGGAAGGACTCAGTTTTGCTTGGACATGTATAACAATGAAAACATTGGTGATATCAATATGATGTTGTGTACAGACACATCTGAGAATGATAATCAACCAATCTTAAAAAGTGAAGTAGAAAAGACAAACACAGAGATTAGACATGGAAAAAAAATGCTGGAATCCACAATATTCAAGGAGAACCAGGCGAATATAGCGTATCACATTTCATAGATATACTAAACATCATATGTAATACAATCTGGCAGACAGACATACGGCTATTCAAATAGAGAGAAGCTTTCAGTTTTATTATTCTAAAGAAGGGAAACCAACAACTACGTATCAATCATTGGTGTGATTAGCCACCCACGTTAAGTACTGCTGAAGATAATAATAAACAGGCTACAGTCACAAGTTGACAAAATGCCAACTGGAGAACGATCTGAATTTCACAATTGAGGAAGTACTGTAGAACACATCTTCAACCTCAGATTGCTCTGCGAAAAGCTTAGCGAATAAAACCGAAATATCTACCTTGTATTTGTAGACTTCACCACAGGTTTCAACAGAGTTTAACATAGCGGGCTGTGAAATAATATGCACAATACCAAGTAGCAGACCAATTCATCAGTCACTTAGAATCTTTATTAAAAAACTGCACGTCCAGTTCTCATTAATGGAAGATTGGTTCAATGGCACGTTTGGAATGAAAACCGTTAAACTCATTCATTGGCAAAATAGATGCCGAACCGTTGGATGGTCATAATGAAATTAACATTGTTTGATAACACATTGTTGCAAGCATGCGCCTCTCGGATGATGTAGACGCACGTGCTGGAAATTTTAAAAACGAGCTACATGCGCTAACAACCTGGATTGATACCACATCCAGATGATATAGTATGGAAATCAACACAACAAAGACCCAACTAATGACATGGGACTAGGAGGGAATAAACGAATACATTCCTGTAAATGAGCATACATTGTAGACAGTAAAACAGTTTTAAGAATTTGTCATCTATCATTGGGGAAGATGACACTCTCCCAGATCTAAGAGTTGGACTCTACAAACGACTTCAATTCTCACACCACTTACGGCAAAACAGAAAGATAACACATTGTTTGTTAGATGGTCTGAACCATCATGCACTTTGTGTACTGTTATGCGTGTGAAACAGGACTGACAAAGCTGTTGAAAATCGCAAGACCAATACTCTACGACGTCTGTCTAATGACACTAGGATACGCAATAGAAGTAACGAATAAGTTTGCGATGCTCATGACACGACACTTGATGAACTCATAACACATCCAGGAAATAACATCAGTGGTCTCGGTCTCGAGGTAAGGTGGAAATCTAAGAGTAGGCTTAACGGCCGCTGCCTAGACAAAGTTAAAATAAAAAAAATCTACCTAAGTTTTTTGTACCTTTTCCCATATGGTTTGTTAAGAGTAGCTATAGATGGCGTCTAACTGGCTGTGGGTCTACTTAGCTCTAGTGTTTGAGTTTATTAATATGAACTCGCACACCTGTAAAAACCACCCTCCAAGAAACTGGTTGGATACAGACTTTGTTGAGTCTTCTATACCAGAATAAAAACCTTGTTAAGTTAAGCTATGCAGTATTTTACGTAGGCAACGGCACAAACATGAGAGTTACATCACCAAAACAAAATACAGATGAGACATACAGAAGAAAAAAAAAAGTTAAAACAATCTGGGATAGTGCGCAGTAGCGACATATACAGAAACAGCACAAGAGAAAGTAGAAGAGAGATCGGGAAGGACACAAAACAACACATTTTGGTCACTTGTAGCAGAATAAAAGCGTTAGAAAAATAGGAAAGAAGGGGGCACATTCTAATAAATCAAAATACTAACCGGCGAATTTAAACCGGCATTGGGTGTCACACGGTAACGATTGAAGTGCACTGACAGAAAGTAAAGACATATTTGAGAGATGGAAGAAACACTGCAGATAAATGTATGAAAACCCCGGAGTCGGCTCCAACACAACGCCTATGCCACCTGATGAAGATCCAGAACTTAGTATAGAAGAGGTAGGTTCCGAAATCCAAGGTTTAAAGAAAAGGAAATCACTTGGGGGCTAGGTCTGGAGTGGTGGTAGTGGTGGTGGAAGGGATGTAGTAGACAGTGAAAGTGGAGATCCTGGATGGTTGTAGCCATTGCACAAGCAGTATGAGGTCGGGCATTGCCATGTTGCAAGAAGACACCTTTACGCAGAAGTCACCATCGTTTGGGTTTGATTGTGGGTCGAAGATGATTCCTAGGAAGATCTGTAAACGTTGTACTGGTAACAGTATCCCCCCCCCTTTCCTCGGATAACGCTTCGTTCATTACAATAGAGTCAGCATAACCTTCACTGCAGGCTGCTGCCTGCGGAACTTCTTCGCTTTCGGTGAGAAAGGATATGACTATTCCTTTGCTCGTTCTCTTCGTTTCATGCTCGTGGAAGTGAACCCAGGTTTCATACTAGTATCAATTCTTTCTTGGAAACCATCTCCAGAGACCATTCTTGCTTGGAAGCCATCTCCAGTAACAATCTTTGCTTGGAAACCATCTCCAGTAACAATCTTTGCTTGGAAACCATCTCCAGTAACAATCTTTGCTTGGAAACCATCTCCAGTAACAATCTTTGCTTGGAAACCATCTCCAGTAACAATCTTTGCTTGGAAACCATCTCCAGTAACAATTTTTGCTTGGAAACCATCTCCAGTAACAATCTTTGCTTGGAAACCATATCCAGTAACAATCTTTGCTTGGAAACCATCTCCAGTAACAATCTTTGCTTGGAAACCATATCCAGTAACAATCTTTGCTTGGAAACCATCTCCAGTAACAATCTTTGCTTGGAAACCATCTCCAGTAACAATCTTTGCTTGGAAACCATCTCCAGTAACAATCTTTGCTTGGAAACCATCTCCAGTAACAATCTTTGCTTGGAAACCATCTCCAGTAATAATCTTTGCTTGGAAACCATCTCCAGTAACAATCTTTGCTTGGAAACCATCTCCAGTAACAATCTTTGCTTGGAAACCATCTCCAGTAACAATGCAGTAACAATGCTTGCTTAGAAGCCATCTCCAGTAACAATGCTTGCTAGGAAACCATCTCCAGTAACAATGCTTGCTAGGAAACCATCTCCAGTAACAATGCTTGCTTGGAAGCCATCTACAGAAACAATTCTTGCTTGGAAGCCATCTCCAGTAACAATCTTTGCTTGGAAGCCATCTACAGTAACAATCTTTGCTAGGAAACCATCTCCAGTAACAATGCTTGCTTGGAAACCATCTCCAGTAACAATCTTTGCTTGGAAACCATCTCCAGTAACAATGCTTGCTAGGAAACCATCACCTACTGCTACAGAACAACGCAAAAGACCTTGATAGGCATCAAAGAGTCGTTGTTTCAATTCTTGAGTAAGCTGCCGGAGCACCCAGCTTGCAGACACTTTGTGGTACTGTAGCATATCATGGATGATAGGTGTCCTGAACCTTGACTGATGTGCAACATTTTCATTCACAGTCAATCGGCGATTTTCATTAACGATGCAGTCATCGGCTGAAATTGACTGTGAGGTCACTATTCGGTGTGTTTGATCCAGTCGTGAACAGTCTGTGACAGAACTTACACCGTCTAGAACTTCATACTCCACTCAAACACTTCCTGGAGTGAAAGGCGGGCATCACCGCAGTGTAACACCGATGAATTTATTCTGGTTTCACCCCTTCGCTGCTCACAAAATGGATAACAGATCGCTGCTCCTCTTTCATGCATGTCAATAGAGGGGCGACCATATTTAAACTGTAATTACGACATCGTGTTGTTTATTTGTACCGTGCTGGCAGTTGCCCGACACTCTTAACATCCCTAGCAACCATATTGACAATTTACAACACAACGTCATAGTTTTTGTCTTATCTAATCTTTTTTTTTTTTTTTTTCATTTCTTCAATATCTTAATTTGAAGCCCCCTGTTTATCAGGGTACGATAAATCCCGAGCGCCAGGTCATAATCCAGCATTTGACCTTGCTCCTACATGTTTTACCCGGTTCCTACCTTTGTCACCCCTGAGTGCGCGCACGCACGCACACACACGCACACACACACACACACACACGCACGCACGCACGCACGCATCCACACTACTCACGCCTTTCTCAACTTTAACGCATATATTATTTGTTTATTTTGTTATTTTGGGGGAGTGGTGTAATGTCTTAATCTCTGTCTTATATTGATCAATTCAGGTTTCACTATTGCTATTCTTCCCCTGACTTATGTTTCTCATTTTCCAATCTCTGTTTTCAATACAGAATACAGCGCACGATACAGCGATTTGTAATTTTTTTTCTAGCATACGTTCATTTTAGATATGAAATAATATAAACAAGAGTATATCTCGCTTTTGTCATTGGTTCAGTAGAAGATGAAAGAGAAGAAAAATATTATGGTGGCAGAACCCTGCAGAAATTTCCTAAAATTTTTCAACGGACAAGAACATGGTATTTTGGTTGTACTGTGATTATTAACATT